>OX454271.1:8989071-9394294 GCA_949715065.1 Periphyllus acericola
GAGTCTTTGTGATCACAGTGCGGTAGGCAAGTGCGTATATTTTTTTATTTTTCTCATTATCCTTTCTTTCCCGACCCTTTGATCCGAGACGATAAACGATTAGTACTATCTACATATCTCGTAGAGTTCGAATTTTTCAGGAGAAAAAAACTGCTATGCAAATAACTATTGCGTCGTTACTCGTAAACTTGTAATTTCTTCTTAGGTTTTAAATCGTACAAATGTGAAGTGTTTCATATTAATCTTACACATGTTGCAGCGGGGCGAAATCTTCAAATACGTTATGAGAGATAAACTCCATTAAATTCTTACGGCCACCGGACGTCGAACCGGGACTTACGGATAATCTACCAGACCAAGACCCTATTTTCTACCTACCAATAGTCCGAGATGCATACTACCGATCGAGAGCGATCACGGCCGTGTACTTTTCCGCGGGTACAGCCGTAACTGGCTCGTCGATGAGATTATAGTTAGTGTATAGTAGCTGCTGCTACTATACTACATCTCCGTAGAACGCAAACAGGGATAACTTTTCTGTTTTACCATTTAAACCAACAGCATTTCGACCGAGAAAACGATTATTTATGTTTTATGGCTGTTATCGTTTCTACGATTAAACGATTAATGACGATCAATTGCGCATGCGCTGGTCCATGATTATTAAGCAATTTCCAATATGTATAACACGTACGTTGTCATTGTGTATCAATCGTTTTTCGTACTTCGTAATTTCGATTTGTTATGGTAATTGTAGTTTCGTTTCAGCGAAAAAAATCACTCCATTATACGGTACGCGAAATTATTTGTTGAAATGTAGTAGGAATAATATATTATGTATGGTAGTAAATCAGAATGGGTATAACGACGGCAGGATGGGGTAATTACTCCGTAAATGAATAAAACACGCATTTTGCGATAAACATTTTTTTCGCGTTCGGTTGTCTACTAATGGTTATTACGATTGGTCGCCGTGAAATAATTTTATTCCGTTGTACAAACATCGATAATTGAATCACAGTACAGAGTATACCGTACATGCTGTAAAAAGTATTCAGAATATTATAATTTTTACATTACTATTTTTGCACATCAATTTTATTTACGAACAACACTTTAATTTAAATTTATAATCACTTGCTACGCATTACGATCATAATACCTAATATCATAATCTATATATAATTAGTAATTAGTAATTACCATTGTTTCCGTAAATAATTTTATTAGCCCGACTTTGTTTAATATGGATAAGTGCTTTAATTTTAGATCCGCTTAAGTTAAGTACGATTCATATTGTGCGGTTTCTAGACACTTTACGACATTCTTATAATGGAAAACACATCACTATTGCTTCGTTTTATGAACACTTAATATTTCGTATCATTTTTGATGCATGCAGATCATTTATTTTTACTTAAAATCGATACATTTTTAAGTTATATTAGTTATGGTTTGTTGAGTACACGACGTATCAACATTATACAAAGTGATTCAATTTGTGATATCCAAGTGACCAAGTATGCACTCTGCATTCATTAAGAGTAATTTTATTTTTTAAAAATCATTGCCAACAAAACGAATTTGTTTATTTTACTGCACAATTCTATGGTACCGTCGGTATATCGTATATTTAGTGTCTATATTGGAACTGACTACCGAGTGCGTAGTAGACAACAATAGTACACTGACACACTGTCAAATGGTTAAGTATACGCTTTGGGTAAACAAAAATCAAGAATAATGATTTGACTGGACCATAAAATATCTTTTGGATCTGCACTGCTGCGGGGATCGAAATGGCCTTCGCGGATCTTAGCTGTCACGTGTATGTATTTACGAATCAAAACGTTCGTTTATTACGTTTTCGAGCTCAGGGACTACGGTTATACGTGTTGTGTGCATCGGATTGGGCGAAAAGTGCGCCAAAGACCCGCTAACCACGTCACTCTCACTCTCTCTCTTCGCCGTGGCAATGTGACAGCGAGACGACGGGCAGCGTGCCCGCGCTCGTGTTCTGTAAAGTTTCCGTGGAACGGTGCGGCGGCGGCGGTGGACCCGCACGCGAGAACTTTTACTATTTCCCGACGATTTTTATGCTCGGCACTTTGCACATGCACGACGCTCGTACGCTGTACATGCGATACGAAAAATAAATAAGTAAAAACGCGTTCCGTCGGGTTGTGCTGCGCGAGGCGATGGGGTATAAACTATACGGTACAGCGTATGGAACGCGCAGCACGGTGTATTATAATATGGTGACGTCGCAGACCGTAGTAGTACGGACGATGACCGTTCCGGGGCTGACAGTGTCGTCGTCGCCGGAGTCCGGTCGTCGTGGGGTCCGTCCGTGTTTTGCATATACGCCACCGCCGCCACCGTCGTCGTCGTCGTCGTCGTCATCGTCGTCGTCGTACACACTACATTATATGCGCGATCGATACAGAGATTTAAAAAAAAAATAAAATAAAATAAAAAACCTCGTCCGTCCGTCCGCCTCCCCTCGCGTGGACTTTGGGCGCTCGAGGGGAGTACGAGGTCCGCGGGGCGCGCGCGTTATATTATATTAGGCGACGGACACACGCACACACGGGCGCACGTGCGAAACGCTAGGGCGGCAGAGGCGGCGGCGGCGGCGGTGACCGGCCGGCCATTGATTGAACCGAATTAATATATAGAATATATTATTATGCGCGCGCGGTGTACGCTTCGGCGTTGTCGCGCAAGAGGCCTCGCACGGTCGCCGCCGCCGCCGCCGCCGTCGTCGTCGTCGTCGTTGTCGTGGACGACGGTTGGCGGACGCGCCGCGGTGGACGGTGGACGGCGGTGGTCAGCTACGCGCCGCGGCGTATAGAAACGACGAACCTATACACGCACACGTCTACGTGGAACGGGTGGTCGGCGGTGGTGGCGGTTCGGGGGGCGTAGAGGTAGCGGTGGTGCGAGGGGGTGAGGGGGATGAATATTATTCTCGGAAGCTATTCGCATTTTCGGACGCTATACGCCTGTGTGTGCGTGTGTCGTTCTCAGATATGCACACGCACACACACTCGCGCGCTTCTCCCCTCCGCTCTAATACGTACGTGCGAAGCATGTGTGCGTGTGCGTGCGAGATGCGAGGGTGGGGGCGGCTAGTGTACGGGAATCCGCCTCGGCCGCCGGGTAGTACGTCCGGCCGCCGTCAGAGGGTTGCGCTGCCCAAACGCACTGCGTATACATGTATACACACGTAAATACGTATATGTATATAACGTATACACGCGTACGCAGAGTAGTGGTCATCGGGCGGGCGGGGAGCCCCTCCCACGGCCGCCTTCACGCGCGCGGGCCGCGATAAAACCCCTTCCTCCGTCGTTCCGCCACACCTTCCGCGCTCGACCGGCCCCCTCCCCCACGCGTAACCACCCCTATTATATACATACACGCGCGTATATATAATATCTATGTATATGTATGTACGGTCGGTCGGTCGTCGCGTCGGTCGGCCGCTCACGCTCGCGCCCGCGGTCCGTCGGCGGCGGCGGCGGCGGCATTCGAAATTTTCAGTCTTCTCGGTCACTCTGTCGGCACTCGTTTCATGTTTCCCCCCGAGGCACACGCAGCACCCTGTCGATCGGCGGTGCGCGCACCACCACTCCCCGTCACCGTCGCCGCCGCCGCCGCCGTCGTCGTCGTCGCAGTCGTCGTCGTCGTCGCCGCCGCCGTCGTACACGCACACACACACACACACACACGCGCGCACTCACCACCAACCACCACTACCACCACCACCGTTGCCACCTCCACCACCACCACGCACCGCGCGCGCACTAACAACCACTACCACCACTATCGCCGCATCTACGGTGCAGTGGTAGTAGTAGTAGTAGTACCGCTGCCGTAGTAGTGGTGTGTACATCACACGTACACACACACACGCACACGCACGCGATATTTCGCCCCGTTCGTAATACCTCCGTCGCCGGCTGCCCCGTGTCGTCGCGTACACATCACATCGCGCGCTCCGGCCCGCACGGACGACAAACGCACACCGCTGCAGCACGACGTCAAACCACGACCTGGTAGCGATCGCGAGTATTCAATTTTTTTTTTTTTTTCATCGAGTCTTTTTTTTTTTCGTTTTCTCCACACCACGAACATTTCGTCCCGCCGACACACGTTTTGCTGTCTTTTAAAACGAGAGTTCACGTACCAAGAACATTCTCTGCGCCCCCCGTTCGCAATCGTTCTCGACCGTCACATACGCGTAACATCGTAAACGGTCCGCCGTACGTAACAAGAGGCTCGTGGTCGTCGTACCCGAGGGGAGAAAATTAAAACAATTCCGCCGCGGCGGGAGTTTGGTCACGAGCGATGTTTTCGCGCGCGAAACGTGTTCTCCGTCACCAGCAGTCGCCCGGCGTCGCGCCGCCGGCGCCGTGCCGACGATGACCGTTCGCGCGCGCGGCATCACCGCCACCGCTACGACGAGTGCTGTTACTACACTGCACCACTACCGTACCTACTCTAGCGACGACAACACGGCACGCTCAGCTGATTCTCATGTGCTCGCACGCTAGTACCGTAAGTATTTATATTTTTCGTTTGGACACGCTCTTAACTTTACGATAGTACCACACGAATACGTTCAACCAAAATAATAATAATTGTTTTTCGCTATTGCTTTTTTTTTTTTTACACCAATATTGTTGACGTTATTCTTGCTCGGTGTATTTTACTTTCGCATCAATTATCGATATTATCCGCTACAGCCCGACCGCAACGTAAAATTTTCTTACCTTTGGTTTTGACTGAAAAAAAAAAATACGCATGCCGAGTTTATATAATTTTATATATCATGTAAAGTGTTGCGTTAGAGAAGAGCCAATAGGACGCTCGTGTATTTATACGTTTGTAATGTTTCGTCATTTTATCGGATAAACATGAGCGCGCGGAGACGAAAATAACACCTGACGCGCATTAAATTCCCTTGTACTACGGCCACCGATAAAGGCATTATTGTTGAAAAGATCGCGATAACGACGACGGCCCGCAGTATTAACTATTAATTGTGATTTACCGGACAACACGCACTCGACGGTACGATTTATAATATTGATTCCTCCATTTGTGTTGCCAGTCTCTTAATAATAATAATATAATCCGTCGGCCGCGTTCACGAAAAATAATTCCTTCGATCGGCGTCGTTTTAAATTCCAACGGATTCTTCATTACCTTTTCGCGAAATGATAGGTCTTAAACGTCTTGACCGAATTTCCGCTCATAATAATATGATATGTTTATCTCGTGTTACCCACATTTGAAATCTTCGTCTCCACACGTTGTTTTCGACGGGACCATGTCGTGTTCGCTACCCGGTACGTATTTGTTTCCCGCCATCAATTTACGCGATAACGATATTTTAAACGTTGTTATTATAATGATTTTCGTACACTATGACGAACGCGACGTCGAGTACGACTATTTTTTATTATTTTTTCTTTTCGCTTTACATCACAATCGGTCGTAAAAACGTATGAATCATTGAGCGTCGTGTGCGAACGAGTGAGATGGAGAACGAATGTTACTCGTTCCGTCGCCGGTTATCGTGAGTCATATAATAACTTGACGGCATGCGGCGTCGTCACGTTTACGATTTTTAATAAAAATATATAATTATACCAGTGTTCCGGTACGCACGCACGCACGCATTCGCCCCGGCAGAAATGCCATAAAAACGTAATTAAAAATCGTTATTTTTGTAAACACTAAGAGCGAGAGGGAAAAATAAAATTCGCGATGTAATGCCTATGTAAATCGATACGGGATTAAAAATCCGTACACGCTCCCCGCTCCCGTCCAACCGGAGATGGTTGATAAAATGAAATGAAAATCGTGAGACACGGGAAAAAGTTTGCTCTCGAAAACGTCTTCGTCTCGAGTCCGGCGCGCGGTCGGTCCGGCCGGAGTGTGCGGTAAGGGTATGTATACGCGTGTAAGGGTGTAAATCGCGAGACCGCGGCGGCGGCGGCGTCGAAAGCGTCTCGAGTATTTTTATCGTCCGACCCCGCGCGCGACCTTGACACTCGGCACGCCGACGTCGATTTCTACGTACGTTTCATGCACGGTCCCGACTGCTGTCGAGCGATCACGAGAAGGAACCCACCCGTCCCGAAACGATTAACGCGATGTCGCCGAGGTCCCGCCATTTCACGCTCGGACGCCGAAACCCGTTCGTCGCGATTTTATTGTTATTATCATTGTTATTACCGTTGTTGTTATTGTTATTGCCGTCACACACTTGTCACCGCGCGCGCGGGCTCACAGGTGATGAAATATTCGGCTGCGGCGGCGTAGGAGAAGGGCGATTAATCGGACCGGATCGGTGGGTGCGTAAATCACGCGGGTCGTGTGCACTTGTCGCAACGGGTGGGCGAGCGCCGGCCGCGCGATCGTGGAGGGCGGAAAGGGGTAGTGGATGAACACGCTGCGCCGTCGGGTAGGGGTCGAGAACGCGCGTAAACAATGTAATATTACAATACACGCGCGAACAGCATTAGGTATACTTTATAGCACGACTCTCGACGAGGACGATGTTCGTATTACGACCATCGTGCGATTAATAATTATTTGTGTGCACCATTAACTCTCGTGTTTTCGCGGGTTTTTTTTTTCACGTTCTTTCTCGTTTCCAGCGCACGTAATCATGGAAATGCAGATCAGCAACACGACCGAGTTCCCGCTGTACCACTCGATGGCCGCGGGACCTCACTCGTTCCAACTGCCTGGTGCCATACCGCCCGTCAGCACCATCCCGTCGTACAAGAACGCCGTGTTCCCGGACCGGTTGAGCGGCTTCTACTACGACTCGGCGGGCGTCACGCACACCATGCCCTCGGAACGGTGCGACCGGTGTTACGTGGAACTGTCGGCCATCGGTGCCGGGCACCATTTCGGCAAGAAGCTGTGCGGCATGTGCGCGGCCAAGGAGCAGCAAGTGTCGCCCAAGGTGGAAACCGAGATACTGGACCTGGACTCGCAGCAGGTCATGTCCCAGCAACAGCAGCAACAACAGCAGCAGGACTCCAAGGCGTTCTTGCAGCAGGACTCCAAGGCGTTCTTGCAGCAGGACTCCAAGGCGTTCTTGCAGCAGCAGCAGGACTCCAAGGCGTTCTTGCAGCAGCAGCAGGACTCCAAGGCGTTCTTGCAACAGCAACAGGACTCCAAGGCGTTCTTGCAGCACGGAGGCGGCGTGGTCGTGCCTCCGGGTTACGACCGGCCTCCTCCACCGCCACCGCCACCAGCGGTCGAGTGGCCCGGCTACTTTCAGCCGCAGCAGAACACGCTGTCCGGCGAACACCTGTCGCCCGACTACAACAACGTGACGACCACCACGACCACTCCGCCGACCATGATGGGCGGGTCGCCGCCGTCCGACATGCAGCAGCAGCAGCAGTACCAGGCGAACTTTGACGGCGGCGGAGGCGGCGGTTACGCGGTGAATTCGAACCAGCAGTCCGGCGGAGGCGGCGGCGGCGGCGGCGGAGGGTCGTCGTCCAAGGGCAACGGGTCTTGGAAGTCCAACGAGGCGCGGCGCGCCAAGACGTACGAGTGCCCTGCGTGCGACAAGTGGTTCACCAGTTCGGGTCATCTGAAACGGCACTACGGCACGCAGCTGCACAAGAACGCGGTGAAGCAGAGCGGCAAGCCCGATCCCGCGTTGTTGCCGATGAAGCATCACTATCACCCGTACCGGGACCCCGCGTACGTCGCGCAACAGAAGCTCAAGCAGCAGCAGCAGAACGGCGGCGGCAACGGCTCGTCGTTGCACAAGCAGCAGTCGTCCATGATGATGTCGGCCGACTTCCGCCCCGTCACGTCCACGTCATCGTTCAACACCGATTCTTTTTTAGAGCTGACTCCCCCAAACCTGACAGCAAGCCTCTCGGACAGTTTGGGGGGAACCCAATTCCTGCCGGCCCGTCGGCCGGTCAGCAGCAACAGCAGCAGCAGCAGCAACAGCAACAGCAGTACGGCCGGTTTCACGGACGAGATCCAAATTTTTTCGTACAGCAGCAGCCGCAACAGCTACCCGGCGGACCCTGCAACGGCGGACCGTACGGACCGCCCCCGCCCGGACACGTCGTACCACGGCCACCGACCGTCGACGGTGGGTCAACAAGCGCGTTCGGCATACCGGCACCACCAGATCACGGATACCATCCAGCCATACACCACCCAGGTTTCTATGATCCAACCAATTACCAACACGGATTCGTACATCACTATGCCCGATAATCACTACGATCACAATCATCATCTTCATCAGTATCATCCCCATGACATCATCGGCGGCGATCACCATCAGCTACAACAACAACAGCAGCTGCATAATAACATCGACTATCAGCCGTCGTCCACGTCGTCCGCGCCGTCGTACCTGCAACAGCAACAACAACAACCACAACAACAACAACAACAACAACAACAACAACAACCACCGCAACACCATCAGCAGCAGCAGCAGCCACCGTTCCAGCGACTGTCCGCGCTCATCAAACAGGATCCCTGCGATTTGGGCGACTTCACCGCCGACGACACTCCGATGGCCAGCCCGGACTCGAGCATCGATCACCATATCGTCAACCAGCAGTACAGAGGCTTGTTGGTGGTGGCGCCGTTGTCTTCGCCGCCGCCGTCGCAACACCACCACCACCACCACCATCATCACAACCATCAGCACCAGCTGCAGACCGTGGTGGACGACGACGCGGCGGTCAGCGACAGCGGCGGCTCGGCCGACCTGGACTTCGGGTGCGGCGGCTCGGCGGAGCTGTCGTCCTCGCCGTCGCCGTCGCACCACGCGGCTGCCAAGAAGTTCCGGAAGGCGACGCGCGTCACGTGCCAGCTGTGCAACAAGGACTTCACGGACAAGTGTTACAAGACGCAGCACGACCAGCGGTTCCACAGCGGCGAGAAACCGTACCGGTGCGGCGTGTGCGGAAAGCGGTTCGGCGAGCACAAGCAGCTGCAGGTGCACGAGCTCCGGCACAACGACAGCAACAAGGCGTTCCCGTGCACCATGTGCGCGAAGAGTTTCAACTTCAAGAACGACCTGGACCGGCACTTCATGTCCAGCCACTCGGCCGAGAAACCGTACCAGTGCGTGCAGTGCAAGAAGAAGTTCGTGCGGCTGGACCACAAGCGGCACCACGAGAAGACGCACGGCGGCACCGTGGAGAAGACGAAAAAGAAGAAGAAAGCCGCGGCCGAGCCGGCGCCGTCCTTCGAGGACCAGTCCTAAGACGCGTAACTATGCATACATATTCATATATTTACGATCCTCACGTTTCCGTACAATACTACTCTCTTGTTTGCAGATCCAACACAAATCCGTTCATTTCTTTTTTCTCGCGATTCCTCCCCAACCGGAACCTCCCGTACAATTTTGACACAGCATATCGCCTTTTAACGTTGTTCGCGCGTTACGTGGTGATAACTGACTCGTATTATTTTGACACTTTCACAGTACAAATTGTGTTGATTTTATTCATCAAAATGTTAATTGATTACAATTTTTATTCCTCCCCGCGGTCCTTGATTTCGCGCGCGCGAAATTTGCACGTTCGACTTACACGTTTTTACGAGTACAATAAATTCATGCCGGTACCTGACGCCCCGGTCCGATTACTTTATTGCACGAGAGTATATAGTGAGACGTTTTCGATGTCTATCGGCATTATAATTTTATGTTGTATATAACAATAATAATAATAATCCTAATTCCAGGGGCATTACAATATTGTTAAGCGTTTTTTGTTTATATTTTTTGCGATCCGCACGCCCTCCGTTTCCCGTTAAAAATCAACTCTCTCATACCATTCCTATTGTTGCGTCGTTTGTTGATGGCTCAATCTATCTTTTTACATTATATTATTATTATTTAAATTATACATATTACCATCCCTACGAGTATTATAATTTAATGCATTTTTTACTCCCTGTTTTGTTGATTTTTTTTTTTTAATTTTAATTTGGGTACCAATATTGCATTAGTTAAAACATATCCCTATGTTACATATCACACGACGACGCTCTAGAATTATTATATTACTTATGACATTCGTTTGTTTCGTACCTGCTATTACTATATAATAATAGTATAATATTTAACGAATATATTTACTGATATTATTATTATTATTATTATTATTATCTTTATTATTTTTTGAAACCAACTTATATTATTTTGTGTTAAAGTAGATATTTTTGTTTAGCAATAATAGAAGATGAACGCGTGTTCATTTTTATTTTTTTGTTTATCGCCCTTTGTCCTCGGTGCGAATTTTTAAGTTTTTTTTTTTTTACACATGTTCACAGTTATGTTACTCCTCCCGACTCATTGTATTTGTCCATACTATTATGTGTTATTGCGCCAAGTGTTTATGATTATTATTTTGATTTATAATAAAACAAATATCGATAGTACAAAAAAGTACCTCGTAGATATTGTGGAAAACTACTACTACTACTACTACTTGGTATCAACAAACAAATTTATATAATTATAAGTATAACAATAACAATTATAATTATATATATATTAATAATTAGCAAAATTATTATATAATGTTTTAACGAGCAATAAGTTTGTAAATAATAACAAAGAATAATAAAGATTGATTAGAAATAACACGTCTATATATATATATATATTATTATTATACATGTATAACTTAAAAACGCATAATGTATTATTATTGTTTTATGGTTAAATAGGTTGATCTTACACGCGGAAAAAGTGTGTGCGAGTTGTTATACCCCTCCACTGTGTCCGTCCTACACTTCCCGGTCCTGTCTTACGCCTGTTACATTATATAGGGTCGCGGATTTCGAACCCGAGAAAGACCCTTTTAATACGCCTTATAGTCCCGGCATAAGGGATGGGAAGTGATTCTTATAACCCTTCGCGGTCGTCGCCGCCGCCGCCGTTCCTTCCTTAACCATATTTTATTAGGTGTAATACGGTACACTTATTTCAAACCGACCGAGGGCGAAATTTCTGCCGATTGTCAGTTACGCGAGTTTGGATAAACGGAAAATTACTGGTCGAAATCAAATGGCGTATGGCATCGTGTACAGATCATGATCGATACGCGTATTGTACGTATGCATCAGCCATGGTTTAAATATATACGTTAACGCACGATAAAATGATAAACTCGTATATTTCTTGTCACACGTGTTGGATTGAATTTATTTTGTAGGTATTCCACAGCACTACAATAAGACGTGTACACTATTAGGACTTTGGGTTGGTTCTAGAACGCGTGTCTTGTACTCACATGTAAGTTTACTATACGCACTAAAAGTCGAGTTTTGTAAGGTAAATAAAACAAAACTATTGTTAAACCATTTTTTAATATCGCATCAACCGAACAAAAAAAAAAAAAATACTAACGGCTGAAAAATAAAACGCTCGAGCGCGCCCTTCCGAGATAGGGGGTTTCTAGTCCCCTCTTTCTACACATATATCTCACAGATTTTCGTGCGAAAATGCCGTGGATACGCGAGACGCGGAGTGTGTTGTACCGAAATTAAACACGAAAAAAAAACCTATTACTACACGGACGACTACCCGATATTATATTATTCTCGTCATCCGATTTGATAACGCGACCCGCCGGTCAATCGACTCAATACCTATAGTATACTGGGGCAGTAGGAGTGTTAGACTTCAAGGGTGCGCTGGAAAAAGTTCCGTTGTGTCGCGAAAGTATGATAAAGTGCATAAACCCCGCATGTCGCACCATGAAACGGTGTCCGTGGGCTGCGTCAATGTAGCGGTAGTTTGTAATTGGCACCAAAAAAGAGAGATACGTTATAAAAATGAGTACCGATCGTCGAACGTTCGATTGTCTCGTCGACGACGGTAATTCGCGATTTCTAAATTCTGTGTTTTCAACACAAAACACGATTAAAACATAAAGCGGAATGCGATCGACCTGGCAACCAAAAATTAGTATAAACATTTATATAATTTCTTTTAATCGACTTTGTTTACACTAGGTTTTCAAATGTGAGTATTTTTCATAATGATGATTGGTTAAATTTAATTTCTTACCAAAAATAATATACCGATAAAATGATCGATTTCAGTCTTGGCGCAAATTGCGTATTCTTGGTTTGGTGCAAATTACGAACGCATTTGAAAAACGTTGGTGCACATTACACACGGTTTCTATACTTTGGGTCGATTTTGGCGCAAATCGACTGCAGCGAATGGAGTGTGACAAACGGCCGAAGTAATAACATCATATAATTAGACGGACCGGTACGGATCACGTGCGCAAATGCGTACTAAGAAAAGTGAATAAATATAATATAAACACATAGAGCCGTATAGGTACGCATGCACACACGGTAAATAATCTATTTTCGGTATAAACTGGGGAGTGAGGTGCTTTAACGTCCAAAACATTCCCCTGACCATATATTATACATGTATCCGCGCTATTGCATTCAAGCCTATGTCGTATACACTAAAGTCGACGTGTACCTATATAATGTATAATACGAACGCACCGCCTCGTCGTCCCCTGTGATACTTACTGCACTACATAATATGATATTATATAATAATACGGTAGCTCTCGTGTATTCATCACGTTTTGTGCGCGGCGGCCAACGTCGTCGGAAATTTACATTTTTCAAGAGACCGTTCTCTCCTCGCGGTCACCGTTGCTGCTGCTGCGACGGCGGCCGGTGGTGGGCTCGTCGAGCAAATTACGTCTAAATATTTACAAGTGTTTGCGTTGACCACCGTCGTAAAAAGGTCGTATATATAACGCACACATTTATACGTATATACTTGTATACACTGTACACGGTCATACGGACTGTACACATCGTAATAATGTACTTGCGCTCGTGTGTGTATAATACAAGAGCCGTGTACACACACTCGTATCGATACAGTACGTATGCGTAATAAGGTGTGTGTGTGCGTGTGCGTGTATAACATGACCGCGGGGGGGGGGGGGGAGAAAGGAAACGTCGTAAATAATGTATAAAGTCTGGTATATCAAAAACGGGACGCATATTGGTCGGGGCGGGCGTAGGTGGTAATATTTTGGTCCGGACGGCAGGGAAAAATCCGAAATCGAGCCGAACGTCTGGACGAGAATTAAAAAAGGAAAATAAAAAACAAAGTCATCGAGCGTCAGCGGCATCGTCTTCCGTAACGATGTCAACAACAAACCACCAACATCCTTCAATAGGCTCGCAACGTTTTTTTTTATTCGGTCGCTCCCTATAGTCTCGCAGCTGCCACGCACGGACGTCATCGGTAAAACTTGTACACCACGTAAAATGAATATTCGTCGTACACTCGTATATGTTCAGAAATAAAACCTATTGGCCGTGATATATATATTTTTTTTTTCGAGTAAATACCGTTTTTTCCCTACGTTTTTGATGTATCATTGGGGCTGGAATTTTAATGGCACAAAAAATCTCAAGAAATGCCCCTAAAAAAATTATATAGCGACTTAAAGAAACCAAATACCATAAAAATGCATTTAAAGTTATTTATGATGCCTAAAAAATTAGAAAAAAAATTGAAAAATTATAGAACTACAGTGTGTGTTTTTTTTATAGTTTTGTACATTATTTGGTCGGCTAGTCTTCCGACTTCTTAATCATTTATTCTAAAATAATAATTTGAGCGGAAAGACTATAGCTGTGATGAAATTTATATCGACGATAACTTATCGTGCTATATAATTTATTATTCTTACGGTCGGCTGTCAGTCGAAAGTCTCTAGTTTACCGCTACAATTTTCATTAACTATAAGAACGCATAGTGTAAAATGCTCTATAAACTAAGAAAATGCCATAAAATCATCAAAAAATGCTCTCGGAATGTTTTTAACTGTCGAAAAATGCGAAAAATAATATGCAAGATTACACTGAAATAATCAGTATCACCCAAAACACGTATTCTACTTACGGACCAACGAGAAAAAAATACGACATTGCATCGAAATCTCAGCCTAAGTTATCATTATTAAATTACATAAAATTAAATTATACGCGTACCTATAGTAAGTGTGTATTTTAATACACAAAAATGTCTAAAAGTCGTATACGCGTGAGCGAAACAAAACTTTTGGCTTATAAATATTATACATTATGACAGTTTATTGCGCGCGAGTTGACGGTTACTTTTCGTGAAAAAATGTGTACATTTCGTTTTAAATTTTAACCGTCGACTAATAAAAACGTATACAAAACATTAATAATTCTCTCGTTATTTTCGCGTACCCGCTACGTCTGCTCAAATTCAGAATAATCCTGAAACATTCATGACACGCAGCATAATAATATTTAACTCGTCCGAGGCGCGTAGGCCGTAGATTACTGATGAAAATTATATTTTTCGTTCTACGGATATTGTATCACAGGTACGTTACACTTCCGTAAAGTCAAACAAACAATAAAAAAAAGAAATCCTAGCCGGTTGTCGGTCGCAACAGGCGCATGCGAAATAGTATAATAAAACGCGACGATTTTATTCGAGACACTTAACGCGGCTACGGGCGGCTGCTCTAACGGCTGCAAAAGCGGCGGGATTTACGGACAGTGTAAAAAAATAAGAATAAAAAAATAAAGTCGACTTTTTAACCAGACTTACACTTGCTGCACGCCACTACGTATCTTTGTTAAAGAGTTGTCTAAGCGACGTACGTACACGTATACACATAGTTATGCACACATTAAAGTCGTGTGTGTATGTGTGTGTGTGTGTGTGTGTGTGTGTGTGTGTGTGTGTGTGTGTGTGTGTGTGTGTGTGTGTGTGTAGTAGTGATGTAATAATAAACATAGGTACCTACACGTTGTGTGTACGAATATACGCTTAGCTAATTGTACAATGGCGTGCGATGATTTCTCGGAACGGGGTGCGAAATGACACGGTACGTCAAACGGATTAGGTTTGGACGCGGAGGGGAAGAAGAATAAAAAGCGATGTTATCGAATTGACGATTGACGAGTAGAACAAAAAAAAAAAAAAACGGTTAAACGTTAATTTGATCGTCATAAATTTATTTTTCGTTTTTATTTTTTACACCGTCAATAGAACAATTTTGCTTTTGGCCGTCTCGGTTTCTGGTGTACTGCAGGTGCTGTATGCGCTAATTTTTTTTAAAACGTTTGCTAGCATAAATGTTTTTCGTCTTACGCTGAGACGAGAGCCTCAATTTTGCCAACCCCGGTATGTAGGTACTAAATGTACTACACTGCATGTCTTACACGAAATAATAATGATGTACAACCTACGTGGGTGCTCATGCGGATGCCCATTAGGGGAGGCGATACGGGGCACTTCCCTCCACTTGGAAAAATAACACGAACTTGTAATTTGATAAATATCGCACGATCATTATTAACATGTGAAACAAAGCTTTCATATTTACCGGTTCCGAATAATAAATTTGATAATAATATATTTACAGCTGCTGTTGTATTATTTCTGTCCTTATTAAAATTCACGAAATAACAATTAAACCTTTAATTCATTTTCATTTCGATAATTTTCTTGCTCTCCCCCCCCCACCACAACTTAAAACTTTTCCTTTGGACGTTTCCTACTAAAGTCATCGCGGTACCACATGCGACGGGGATATGCGTCTGCTGTTTCTCGATAAACTGCACGGTGTCAGGTGGTGGGTGGAGGTGGTTTTGAAAGTTGTTCGATTCGAGTAATTTCCACCGATTAAACTCGGACCGCCAAACGTGCGTGTAATTCCTGGTCGGCTTAAAGTATCAGCGGCCGGTCATTGCAGCGCGGGCTCGCACGTATACAGTGAATCGGAACGAACGGAATAATAATAAAAATAGATAAATGCATCGCGCGCGGGCTATGGATTCGAACGATTCGTCATTTTAGCGCGCAAACAACACTCCATTGGGTCCTTATATTTTATTACATAATGTTTGGAACTTTCGTTTCCGTTTCTTCGCCGCGAAACAGGCGGACGGTTGTGTTGATTTTCGGGCTTTTTTCCCGCTGTCTCGAGACGCGTTCGAAATAATAATGTCGCACTGCGCGAAACGCTATTACGTTGCAGTACGCGCATTAATTAATCGCAATTTTAGAAACGTCTTCATTTATGCACAATCAACGAACAACATTGCAATAAACAAATGTCCGTACAGTATCCGTCTAACCCCCTAAGACCGTGAACGACTGCTGTGCAAAAAGTACGTTTTATCGTACTATTACAAGCTGCATTACTGTATGCAGGATTATTTCTCACAGCCTCGCCCTCAGAATTTTGAACGTTTGCAGTTTTCTGTAAAATTACGGCTTTTGGCACTATCAAATTCTGTTTCAAATTCAATATCGTTTAATAAAATATAATTACCCTTACAGTTTTCAAACTTGCGTATAAATCGCTAAGTCGTAAGACTGCCGTATTGTTCGCATTCTAAATATTATCGCGGACCGCGTCAAAACTATGTACTACGTGTTGTGCCGAATATAGCAGCAATAAGTTCTAAAACCAGTCTTTGGTCAATACGCGCCATTACGAATAACAAAATAATATAATTATCATACTTACCGACGTGAAAATCTATGTAGGTTATATCAACAGCATAAACCTAATCGATCAAACATGCGATTTCAAAAATTATTATATCGTTTATTCCAGTATCGAGGCGGTCTGATTTCGTGACTGCAAGCATTTTGTGTTTGTTTATTATCATCATTGTTTGAAAGAGCCTGACTTCCTACTAGTCTTTAAATAAAACACACACGCACTAAGGAGACAATATATAGGACTAAAAAGGTTTGAAATCCCAACATTTTTAATTGTGTAGTTTATAAATGTATTACTATCTGTATGTTTTCATAAGAAATACAAATTCATTTTGAAATATCGTAGTAAAATTTTTAGAATTTTATCATCCTAATTGATGTATATTAATTAGATATATTATACGGTCGTAATATTATTACGTCTCTACTGGATATACCTTGCACCCAATTATTTCAGGAATGTTTACCATATTAATTATTTTTGGTATTTATATTACACTTTTGTTTTTAAGTAAGAGGATGGTTTTAAGGACCCTTGTCGGAATCTATAGGACCTATTATAATTCTTGGTCCTGTAAAATCTGAAAATCAACCTAAAGGTGAAAATCGCGAAATTTCAAAAAGGATCGTCGCGCGTTGGTGCTAAATTCATTTTTCACCGATTTTCTGAAATATGCAGACATTTGTTGTGTAGTACATCTAAGAGAGAAAACTTACGGTCAACCTCGCATTTGATTTTTGCATGATATAATATCGTGTTAACCGACACGCGCATGTCGGGGCGTATTAAGTATTCGAACATCTCATATTATGCTCGTAAACGCGTGAAATCACAATCTTTGGAAGACCGCTCGGTTTTATAGAGCTCTTCGCCGCGGTAAGTACTAAATATTTTATAGCACCACTTTGCTTACAATCACCATTAGTTCTTCGCTGGATTCGAACTGTTTAATGAAAATGTTATCAAATTTAAAGTTTCCTTAAACACTCTTGTCCGTCATATTGTTATCTTTTATTTTAAATTAATGTTGAAAAAAAAAACGACAAAAAACTTTTCTCCACATTGGTTTACTTCAGAGGTGACAGAATAAAATTAATTAAACCTTCTATCGTTAGCCCGTATATGTAAGTATCCGATGTTGTCAATCTTTTTTAACGTAACTTTTTGCATCTATAGATCACAATATCCCGCGACCGAATTCCTTATAAATTGTAATAATATTTAATATGGAAAAACGTTTTGTACAACACGCGGAATTCGCTTTCGTCGAGGAAAGAAATAACGTTTTAATTTTCAATATATAAAACAGATTATGTAATATAAATATATACACTGCTCATACTCGTATATACAACGTTATATAACTTATACCATTATCGTACAAGCACAGACGGTAATAATTTAAAAGATGAATTTGACCATAAAAAAAACCCACATTTTCGGGATTTTTTTCCCTCCACAATCGATTCATATCTCGGACGTTTTATTGGCGAGTGAATATCTTCACACAGGACTTCAAAGTCAAATTTATCGGCTGTTTTTCATTTTTTTTTTTTTTACTCTTACAAATCCAATCCTGTTATCTATACCGGTCATAGCTGTTGGGTGTCGCGTCGCGCGTTTTCACAGTCGAATCACAAACCTCGGGCGTGCAGGTACGTACCGAGCCATTACGGCGAACGCAACACTTCAAACGTGCGATTTGACAACGGCTCGAATTGTCGAAAAAAAAGAAAAAAAAATGTTAAAATATATATATACATTTTTACGCGTACGTAAAACCCGTTGAATTTTATCGAGATTTACGGGAAAATTTCACGGGTTTCGATGTGCCCCGCATAGGCGTTCAGCGTATTTATTACCGCGCCGATGACCGAGCGATTCGAAAACGGAAGGCGGGGCCGATACAGTTTTTTCCATTCTTATTTTTTTTTCTCTCTCTTTATTTTCGATTTTACCGATTTCGAAAAATCCACTTTATCATTTTCAACCCTCTCTCACGGTGTGTCTGCCGCGTCCCGCAGCTGCGCGCTATTTTTCGCTACACACAATGTACCTATGTAATATAAATAATATGTGTAGCGAAATATAATGTGCGCACACCGCACTGTACGTATCACGCTTCTTCTATACATAATAATATTATTCTCTCACTCCGTTTCGTGCGCGCGCGTATGCAACATTCGCTCTCGGTCGCCCTCTCACCCTCTCCCCTTCTGCATCGTCTGCAGCTACACGGTAATAATGCGTGCTGCAGCATTGTCGTCGCCGCCGCACCCGTTTACTTCCATTACACCGGCGCCGCCGCGATTCCGGCGGATCGCGTCTGGTGCTGCTGCCGCGTACGCTACTCGAACCGATTGTATCGGATTTTTGTTTTTTCCCTCCTTCATCCCTGCCGATATCGGCGCTCTGCAACCCCGTACGCCGGAGGGATGGTCGTGCAGTACATCCGCCGAAGCCACGGCCACCACCACCATCGACGATCGACGGCGCGTCGTGGAAGGCTAAGCGCGCGCGAGATCACCCCTTTGACACAATGCACGCCCCACGTTCTCACGGTCTCCGCGAAGACACCGCGCGCGCCTCTCTCACTAATTCTCTCCGTCTCGCCGTCTCTCACTCTCGATACTGCTGCTGCAACAGCATCTATCGGGACAGCTGACTCTCAACGGATGTTTGCACAGGTGGCAACGGCGGCGGCGGTCGCGAAGCTGCTGCAACTCTACCGTAATATATATTATAACTATTATTACTATTATTATTATTATTTTTTTTTTAATTAACGCTCCTTATTGTATTTTAAAGTATACACACTCACGCACGACGCAGGTATATTATGGGATTTTTTTTTTTGGTCCGACGACAGTGTTTATACGTTTATAATGTATGTAATATAATATATATACTTTATAATAATGTTGTATAATATATTATATCGGTCAAAAGTGAGAAATAAAAAACATAAAACGGAAACAAACTCCTCTTCGAAACTCACTACAAGTATATATATATATTATATGTATTGTATATTATGTAGTCGTTATACTATATATGTGTACATGCAAGCACGAAAGGGAACGATTTTAAACGGTCGTAAATCTTAAAGAACGGCCCGTGTTCGAAACAGGGGTGACCGTACGAGCATAAAAAATATCACGAGTTGATAATGCCGTACAATAATGATAATAATAATTTTATTCAGACAGTAACGAAAACATAATTCTGCACACAGCTAAAAAATACGGACAACCATATATATATATTTATACAAGCGACTGACTTTTTTTCTCTATACACACATGAAAATATCAAAAATTATCATTTTCGTACGTTTTGTTGAATCTTTTTTCTTTTTTAATTCACTTATTGTTATAATACGCTATAGACACCCTCTGCTCGGTCACATATTTTATAAAGTCTCATCTCAGGAAAAAAAAAAGAAGAAAGGACCTTAATTATTTCATAATACTGAATAATAAAGGGACCGAAATGTTAATTCGGTCATGTACGACGCGACGCGTTATTAGGTACCGTGTACATTCAAAAGCATAATTTTTAAGGATTCGTGTAAATCATTAAACAAATTATAAAATGTTATATTATTCCTAGAAAATAACAATACAAGTCAATACTAGATGTATCAGGCCGCGCATGCAAGCATAGACAGACGTGGCGTGATCAAATGCTATGTGAGACTATAATATTATTATATCCTGAGCAAAAAATGTAGTATGCAGTCTCGGACCCCTCTTTACGCCACTCAAAACTGCTAATTAATAATAATTATCCTTTGCCCTATTATTATATTAATTATATAAATAAACCAAACGCCACTCCGCCGTACTCCACTATATATATGTACTCCGCATGAAACATGTATGAAATACATTTCACGTTCGCTTAACACTTTCTTTCCATCGTTAAAAGTTGATTGCTGAACAAAACAATAGGCACGATAAACATTATACGGTCTTAAAAACATCGCTCTACGAATAGTGGCGCTGTAAAAACTTATAATCCTATCAGCGTTAGAATATCTTGTTTTGTCACTATCTTTCCGTAACACCTCTACACAATGTACCGAAAAATAATGGAAAACTTAAAGATGAAACATTTTAAAAAAGTAGATCGTCGATGTTTATTATGGCTCTTGAATCATTTCTTCAGGGTGCGGTTGGGCCACCACTTTCTTTGACCTCCTAGTTCCAATCTACGTCTTTACGTCATGAATATACGACGATAGAGTTGCAAATGCGTAAAATTGTATAATGAAATACTAAATTAATGTTGATCAAATTGAACAGCACTAGCGGTACGATTAAAAATACAATTGGCTAAATTAGTTACCGCAGATACGTTCGCCATTATGACCGGTACACGTGGACTTTATTTCTTACTCAACTCCGGCTACGGCTTTTAAAGTCTTGAATAAATGTTTTTAAATAACAAGTAGAATGTACAATCACGTATGTGCTAAGAATATAGTTTACAAAAAAGCAATAAATAACTATAATATGCTCCATTAACTGAAACGTTCTAAAGTATTAAATATAGTTCATATATTTTATTAACTACGCACCATAAGGATATACAATTATAGTATAAACTACAAATTATTTTTAGTGAAGTTATTACTAGACTGAAAAAAAATAATAAAAATATAATCTTTTCAACCAATATTATAAGGCTTTTAGTTAATTTTCTAAACTGTT
Source organism: Periphyllus acericola (assembly GCA_949715065.1). Taxonomy (NCBI): domain Eukaryota; kingdom Metazoa; phylum Arthropoda; class Insecta; order Hemiptera; family Aphididae; genus Periphyllus; species Periphyllus acericola. The sequence continues at coordinate 9,010,370 of OX454271.1, forward strand.
ATTATAGTAGGGTACCTACTAGGGTTGATCGAGAGGTAGCGTCTAACGGTTTTTGTTACTGAATCGAGAGTATCGATTAAAAAAAAAAAAAAGATTAAGTTATAGGTTGTTAAGAAGAAAAACTATATAAAACTAATAATCATATTAATTGTAATTATTAGTACATTTTTACGTTTAATTTTCGAAGTTTACTACCCTGTTCATCACTAATACAATATTTGATAGCCAATAGGATTATTTGGTAAACTTAAGTATACCTACCTATATTAAATTATATTTACTTACTAAAACCGTTTTACAGATCTCAGAGCTTAAGTTAGTACAGTCTTAAATATGCAGTACACTTTATAAATGTCGAAGCACCAACACCGATCTAGTTAACTCGTACGTTTTTCTAATACTCTAAAACGTTAATCAACCCTATAAACGGACGTAGTAAAAGTGCTGAAAAAATCAATACTTATTTCGTAATCATTGTTTATGGAGGTCATTCGTGTCTAAATATTAACAATAAAACGAGTATAAACAGATAGGAAATCAACTGTTATTTGAACGCGCATGTACAATACGGTATAAGTATGCTCAGTTGTATAATATGACTTATGAATGTATACACAAGCAAGAGACAGAAGTCAGAAACTTGCATTAATTTATTGTTAAATTTATTGTTACGTTCAATCACTCGACTTTTACGTTATTAGCTATTATAGAGAAACGTAAAAACAATAATGACCGACTGCATATACAGAGGTTTGAATTGCACGTGCATCAATGGGTCGGACCTATTTGTGCACGAAATATCTACGTTTACAAAAAGTATCCACGTTAATTGTGATATAATAATAGCGCTTACCATATTTTTATCGGACACTCCGTCGAAAGTTGAAAACGATAAATGTTTAAACACGAATTCCACGAGGGAAACAACACGTACAACTATCGTTGGTTTGACAATAATAAAAAAGAATCCATCATCGTCGATTGTTGAACGGAAAAGCTGTAAACGATACTGTCGTAAAACAGCTGATTTGTTGTTTTTTTTTCCTTCTGTTAATTTTTACAAAGTCCCAAAGTTTTGGGTTTCGTTTCAGCCGCAAAGGCACTTTATGGATCGCGATAAGCGTATTATCCAACTTGCGTATGTACAGGGTGCATTAGCGATAATACAAAGCGTTGAGCGTGTGTTCAGTGCATGTACATATTATTGTAAACTCTTGACGGATCTTTTTCCGCGGCTTTTACAAACTGTAATACAACACAGTAAGTTAATCAGAACAATTAAAAAAAAACAATAACGAAAAACATTGCTGATATTAAAGTACAAACAAAATTACAATGAGACTTAAACCGATTCAAACGGTTTTCGTCCGTCTTAACTTTATATTATAGATTTAAGTTTACGTTTTACAACTATACAAATTTAGATACATTTCGTACAGTATTGGTTTCGTACACAGTTGGAATTTAAACTCGTACGTTTTTCTGAGGGTTGGTACAATTATTAATATACACGGGGCTCTACAAATGTTGTAATACAAAAACGGCAATGGGGGAATTACATAAGAACATTATATAATCCTTTCTGCTTACATTGCGTACGGTACGAAACATATACACACACACACGCGCGCACACACACACACACACACACCTACTCACACACATACCATTCGTCTAGGTATATACCGTACTTGTGTACGCATGCACTGTGTATAGCTTGTGGTAGTATAACGGGGGAGTTCATTTAAAACCTCGTCTAATTAGAAGGTTATTTGGCAAGAATCTGCCTGGCGGTTCTCGGGTAATAAAATATTAGGGCAAAAGTGAAAATGGAAAATGGTGGCTCAAACGACGGTACGCAGGAAGCCTCCGGGGAACCTTTCGTGTGCACGTGTGGGGAGGTGGTCAACAACATTTTATCAAAGTCCACTCGGAAAATTCGCCGTTACACACAGTATGCTGCGTACACGTTTGTGCGCGCGCATCTCGTGCCGCGTATAATGTACGTAATATACGAACTAATTATGTACGTATTTTGTCAGCAACAACACACTTCTAAAATCCGCAAAAATAAAGAGAAGACACAAGAAAAGCATCAATTATCCTTTACCACAAACTCAATACTTCAACCTATCCTCATCTCCAATATACGAACTAATTATGTACGTATTTTGTCAGCAACAACACACTTCTAAAATCCGCAAAAATAAAGAGAAGACACAAGAAAAGCATCAATTATCCTTTACCACAAACTCAATACTTCAACCTATCCTCATCTCCAAGAAATAGCAAAAAACACTCATTAACCCTAAATCCAACATACCAAATACCCCCAGAATCAAACAAACCAATCAAACCACACACGGAGAGAAAGAGGTTATGCCTGAAGCTCTCACATAGGCCTTAGGCCGTCAAACTATTGGCAAAATGCAAAAAAATGCGTGCGTAATATATTTAAAATCGGTCGGTTACACGTTAACGGTTAGCGTTTATGATATTACAACGATGTCCGTGTGACATTTGAACCATGTTTATTGGGGGTGTCCATTTTTTGTGGCGTGCAGGAGTATAGCGGTGTTGTGCTCGACGATGACTTCGATTTACGTATTTCCAGCGCACGAATGTTGCGTGAATGCGTTTTCGTGCATTATTATTAATTTTTTTATTATTATTTTTATTATTATTATCATCATCATCGTGTTGACCGCTATACGTATACGTACATGATGGAAACGTCCCTGTGTGGCTCGTCGTCATTACAGCACTCGGAGATCACGAGCGCACTGCGCGGTGTTCGTATAAAAGAATATAGGATCATTCGCAACACGATACGTCATATTCGACCTATTAATCACGACGGATTTCCCTCTATGAAAGCGTATTTATATATATCTATAGATAACATATCATTTTTATCGATTAAAAACAAAATAATAATAATAAAATAATAGTTTTAATACTCTGTACTCGAAATAATAATAATAATAAAATACAATAGGATTTACGATATTATCTTAAATCTTTTATATATATATATATATATATATACATAAAAGACAAAATTCTCTCTACTTTTATTATTATTAAATATACTGTCGGGTGAGTAAAATATGTACATGTATACGGTTTTGTGTTAAACCGTGTACAGTTTAAAAAAAAACATATTGGGGTTCATAGACGGAAACACAAGGAATACACGTTCTGTCAAATATGATAGAAATAAGTAATAATCAACAGCGAATCACAGCTTTACTATTTACGAATATTGATCAATCACGCCTTACGTATACACTCAAAATATTATTTATTAAACATCAAAACAAAACTGTATAATATTTGTTTATAATTAAAAAGGTTATTTCGTCTGGTTTATTTTTTTAAACAATTGTGGTTTACAACCGCAACGATGTTGTACTGTGCTGCTTATATAATACTAAATTACACCGATATAAATATCTATGAAAAATAACTGAAAAAAGAACGAAAATGGTCTTTTCCCTCTTTTATCACTTTTATATCGAATTACAAGTCTACCTCAAAGAGTTCTTCTTACCTTTTTCAATCACTATGACATTTTATACTTCTGTGCCCTCGAAAACTTTTTAAGTACACCGTATTAGTTAATTTAGCTTTTATTGGTGTTCGAATATAAGATCCGAAGATACCGTTTAAACTATTTGATTTATATATTTCTATTTGTTAACCGGGTACTACTATTTGTATTATAAATATTGCTCGATGTTATTTCCTAGTGACAAATCATTTGAAAAGGCTTTTAAACTAGCGTTCATTCGTACCGTCCTGTACTCCTGTCTTTGAATTCGCGTACATCCATTTACAAAACGCCGTTTGTGTGGTGTCATTCAAACGCTATAAAACAAGAAAATAAACACATTTTAGTAAAATTTCTTTTCTAAATATACTGTATATAATTTCACACAAAGAAAAGAAGCCGGTCAAATAATAAACGGTTCATATTCTGAAACTAATTTTGTCATCATTCATTATAGTCATTACAAACATCGCTGCAGCTATATATATACTGGCTTGCACATCTCCCAAACATATAATATATATATATATATATATATATATATATATATATATATATATATATATATATATATACATCATATAAATTACTCGAATGTCTCGGTCAGTGTGGGGGTTTTTGTAACGAAGAGCATTTATATACTGATTGTTTTTTCAAACGATTTATCCGAAATCGTTGTATTCGACAAGATACAATTTAAATTAGTATTTAGTTTATATATATATATATATATATATAGTTGTGAACCGAAATGCCAGACGTTGCGAACAAATGCAACGACGAAACTGACTCGAATGTTAAATGACACACAGTATATACATTATACATGCAACGAACCTGATCAAACACACTGTATATTATGTAAATATCGTGCTGCAGCTTTCGAGATGATTATAGACATTTGAATGTCACGCGTGTACATAGGCACACATTTAGTCTAAGACGTGGGTGTTCTAAAATGTTTTACCATAAGGTAACCCGGGGGGTGCTTTGACCCCCCCCCCAAAAAAAATGCTTACAACCACTTGAATTAAAATATTTTAATTTCAAAATAAAATTATTCAACATAACATTGTGGAAAATCTTGATGATGAGTTCCAATTTTCAATAAATAATCTTTTATTATTCATTATGTAACCAACTGATGGATACCTTCCTTAATGATACAAAATAAATTAACAACGACTATTTTTATAATGTTTATGTAATATTATCAATAAACATCCGATCGATTCAATTACAATACGATTCTTTGAAATCATACTCATCGCATATCGCTGTGTTATTACCGTGACATAATTTTTAGTTAATAAGTATTACCAATATATAAACTGGAATAAACTCATTCTTATAAATAAAAACAATAAAATTTTGTCAATTCAAAATAAACTGAGAGTGCTTAGCTGTGAATTGGGGTTCTGAGCACCCCCTGGCACCCCCGTATGTGCGCGTCGGTAGTATTTTCAATGGCTAAATAACCAAGTCAATATGATGTATGCATCATACGAGCGTATTACATCAACACGTCTTATGTATACATAATGATGTATATCTATATATAATTATAATCTATAATGCTATTAATGGGGTATAGATATATACACGCTATTTTGGACATTGGCCGAACTATAGAAGGAAATTAAATTTCCCAAGAGAAAAGTCAAAAAGTAATTTCCAACGACCTATACACGCGCGTTTCTCAGGCGATTCATTTGGCCGTTTTTATTTTATTTTCTCGCTCTCTCCCTCTCTCCCTCTCACTCCTCTCTTTTACAAATCTACTCGCACAGATCTCCTAATGGAAATAACAACGTGCCGAACGTCGGATTTGCAGTGGACGCGCGGTGACGTGAGCGAGGAGTAGATCGACGAGGCCGACATAATTTTCGGCGGCAATCGAAATCGTCGTTATCAAGACAAACGCGTTTAGTACTTGAAAATCTTTTATCACGACCGTGCCAATAGCACACGGCTTCGGGCTTACGTAGTGTACGCAATTTAAATGTGACGAACGTGTATGAAACGACCAACGGTGGTTCTGTACTCGAATAATATACCTAATACCTATGCAGTGAGTCGATACGAGAAACGCCTCGGGATCGTGGCCGGATTATGGTCGTAATCTAAATGGGGCTAATACTTTAGGTGAGACCAATTTTTTTTTTCTCTCATCCAAAAACTATAATTTGTATTAATTAAAAAAAAACACATATACGTATATTTTAGTATTTCAATGATTGACAAAAGAGTACTAAGACAGGTATGCCTAATAATTAAATATTTTAATTAAGCTATAGTTTTATTGACTTCATTAGTGTTTGTGTCGAATGTCTCGAGCGGCTGACCGGGAAGCACGTTTGATAACGACGATAACGAGTTAATCGTTTCTCGCGACATGCAACGACTATCGTGCGTCGGTAATGAAGTCGGTATTTAAGTCCATTTTTATACGATATAAATTTGAGAATTGATCATGATGTTGTTTTATTTATTTTGTAAAAAAAAAAGGAATCAACACATTGTGGCCCTTTTCAATTTGCAGCCCCCTAACCCCCCCCCAACATTATCCAGACCGGCTCATGATATAATCGTTTGCAGCCCGAGATAATTGTAAAGGTATATTAATTCAGTCAAGGACGTATACCAGGGGAGATAAGAGGGATGCGTCCCCCATTGGTATTTTTTTTATTTTTATTCTTTAAATCAGGTTTAAACGGTTTAGTATAATTGTCGTTAATTACCTGGTACGCAGGCATGTTATAAAATTATTCTGAAATGTCTGACTTGTTCAAAACTATATCGTTATTTTCGAAACGATAGCGATATACTTATGATTCATCTTACGTCCCGTTTGAGAGGGTTTCTTGAAAATATATTTCTCGCTTGTCACCTACCGGCTACCACCCAACTAGCTCGAAGATATAATTGTAAGCTGGTATCTCCGATCTCCCGCACTACCCCGGTCCCGGCTGGTACGATTATCCATCCCCGATCAGGGAGCGCCGTGGAAAAAAATTGTACGCCAACAAAACTGAATTATTGTAAGCTAATATGTCTAAAAAATTTCAAGCACTAAACATACATAAATCGTGTGTATAAAAACAGCATGTACAATTAGATAAAAATATTATGGAATCTATTAGTTAACTTTTACCAGTCTGTACGTAATAATCGTATATGTATGTTTTTTTTATATCATATAGGTCAATCGTCAATAATAATAAAAATAAATTTAAAAACAATTACTTGTCTGAGCAAAGAGCTTGTGAAAATTTTAATTACCTTTTTCATTTTACTACTACTGATTTGATAGTTTGATGCTGACAAAACTGATTTGGTAAATTGGAAAATTATCGAAGAAAAAAGTAATATAATATAAAGTTAGTATAATAATATAACAACGATGTTTAGAAACATATAAGACCATTAGGTTTGATACATTTAGTGAAAATGAACATTTATGTAAATAATTAGTGATATTAACACTGTTGGTCGAGGAAATTCGTGTTTTATTTTGATAGCAACTGTTTGATAACAATACACCAACTTATATTTATTGGTCGATTTTAGTTTTAATTAACTTGCACACAAAAATATAGTATATTCGTATAGCTATTTCATATAGTTCATATACATGCTGTAGCGCTATATTTTCGTTTTTATTTATACAAAATTAGGAAGGAAAAAAAATTGTTTATAGTCTTACCGTTATACTTATATCATATATATAATATTATTGTGAATTTAAGACGGAAATGATTAGCTACCACTGCGTACATAGGTATATATCTAGACAGAACGTCCGGTAAAATTTTGAAATATAACCTGTTTCGCCCACAAGTAATGGTCATTTCGCGATTTGGCCGGAGGAAATGGCAAAATGACCGATCCCAGTTATCGTCCGTAACGCACGCGTACATAAACATACAAACATATTCCCGCCACAGTTTTTAGGTTTTCCAAACTTTCCACGCGCATTTCCAATGGCCACACGACAACGTTTTACACAACCAAAATCATATTATTGTAAACCGTATATTGGCCGAAACTATTTCACCACCCCGTTCCTCGCGCCCTTAATTTCTCCTACATAATACCGGGTATAGGTACGTGCACGCATTTACACCGGGTTTATTTTATACGACGATTACCGTTTACACAGTACGTGGTTATTGTTAGCTGTCAATTTGTTTTCGTTCATGTGCTTTTGTGTGTTGTAGGCGTTTTCTTTCGCACAGCAGTGTGCACAAGCCGTAAAGCGTTTACGCGCAAATAATTATACCTATGGAAAAAAATATAAAAAAAAAAGTGTAAATATTTATCTGTAGGAACAATTTTTTGTTTTTAATATTGAAAATTTTAAGGTAATAAGAATATATTATACAAAACGGAAAAAGTTTTCATTTTCTACTCCCTCGTGACCAATAATTACAACGAGCGGAAGCAATATTATGTACCACTTTGGTTTATTGATGTGAAAAATGTAAAATACATTTTCTCATGTTCGTAAATTACACAAAATGTATATTTAGACCATGTGCCTAGATGAATTCTCGGAAGACGGGGGATTAATTAAAACGTTCATGTATAATTTGATACACGATAAATTGAAGCGTTGACCATGCGCATGATCTCCAAGGATCATAAGGATTCCAAATTAAAATGATCGAGAGGTAGATGTGTTGTGGAAGGTTCACTATGAATATTATATTTTATATCGTATAAATCTCCAAGGAACCTTTCTTGAATATACTTCACATAGATCGTTAAAATGCTTTTACGAGTGTAGTGATATAGTTGGTAACGGTATAAAACAGCATGGGAAAAACAAAACAGTAATTTAACGTTACACAAATGATTTAATTAATCTTACTATGTACTGTACAATTACTATTTAGTGTAAGCTATATCGAATTTTTTGGATTTACCAAAATATTTTGTTCGAACTTATTGTATAATGATCATCTTTATCTGACTCTAAATTACAACAATATATCATTTTAATCATTACGTTGTTTAGATGTAGTCGAAGCAATTAAAAATCGATAGTTGTAAACTTCGCGATCAAACCATCGGCATTACGATCGGTACTTATTGAATATATTATTAGTTGTTAACGTATTTTACTCAAAAATATTAGTGATTATCTTTTCACGTGTATTCAAAATCATCAAATGTCATTTTACATTATACATGTATATTATATTCGTTGTTTTTTAATACAGTGTATATAATATTGTAATTTAATCAAAACCCGTTCGGATTTCTTTCGCATAAAATAAATAGAAATATGACCAACAAAAAAAGTCTTCACTTCACAGCATGAGATAACGTGAAAAAAAAATTCTGTTGATAATTATTATTCCAGTATTGATACCGCTGTATATAAACAATATGTATGTATATGTACTATGTATATAATGATGTATAATGGTCATGCGAAACAATCGCATGGAAATGGGGTGGCGAGGGTTGTAAATGTACAGGTACCTTATACATCTATGATACAGGTACAGTGAATGCCGACGGTCGAAAAGATCGAAAAGATAAATTAGTTATTTCGTAAAAGATGATATTTGAGAAAATAATAATAATTACAATAAAACCTTATATTTCGATGGTTTTTTTTTTGCTGTTATTAGAATAAAAATAAATGAAAATCAGTGGTTCTCAGTAATACTATTGTTGAATACAAAGGATGAGGTAAATAAAATATTTATTTTATATATATATAAAGTGTATAACAATGATAGGTTTTAAGAAGAATATTCTTTATTTTATTATTTTAAAAATACTGATCAATATAATTGTTCTTGTAATCTGACTCATATATTTAAAAATATTTGATACGAACAGTAAGTACGAGTTTTATTTTTAACGACTCATTCTGAAAGGCTTTCTTACCATTTAAACTTGTGATTAAACGTAAAAAATTTAAAAAAATTAACTTATAATTTTCTTTTTAAACTTGTTGCGCTCAGATAATTTATCTCAAAAAGAATTCATATTGAAATATTATAATCATAAGTATAATTATAACATAATTTTTTATCGTTTTCTAAATTGTTCAACGCTTGGCTTGTATTTAAATCGATAAAAAAATAAAAAAAATCTTATTATTAGCACAGTTTCGGGTTATAAAAACGATAAGGTTTTTTTTACAAAATTCTTTACTGCACCCTCGCCACTTTTTAAACGTGATATTCGAAACAATAAGCGCTGAATACAACAGGATTACAGAACGGTTTGCACCGAGTATCCTGTAGAGAAGAGAGTTCAGAGTGATATTTGTCAAAGATGAGTTTGGTAAAAAAATTATGATGTAATATCGTTTTATATTTAGACGATTTCTAAACGAACGAAACATTTTGAATCCGCAGCAGGACGGCTTTGCGCGCACGTACGTGTTATTCGGACGCTGTGAAAACCGCGTTAAACATCGTGCACTCGTTCAGATCCTGCGGCGGATCAATCGTCTCCGGAGGACGATAAAAACACAAACTCGTGTCCACGTTTGTGACCGTCGCCGGACTGTGCAAAGCGATTTTCGACTCGCACACGCGCACGTCCTGCAGTAACCGACGGTGACCGTGCACGTACGCAGCACGTATAGAAATTTCGAAAACAAATTCGTACGTGTGTTTTGTCCCGGTCCGTCGTGTGTGTGCGCAGCACGTATGGTGTACACGTTGACAGGCCGTGTGTGTAACAATATGCACGCATGCGGTGCATGGTGTAAAGTGCGTAAGTACCTATACTCGGTACGTATTGTAGTGTAAATGAATATGTACACGTATGCGTGTAGCTTGTAGCGCATAGAAATAGAATACGATCGGTTTCCCCCCTGTCGTCGGAGTGTCGGTCAGAAGAATTATTATTGTTGTACGCGCACACGCGCGAGATAATATAATATTTCGTACGTCCAGACCAACACTGTCGGGGGCGGGGGATGGGAATTACAAACAATTCACGGAGAAATCGTTATACCGTCCCGTTTTCTGTACATAACGGAACATAATATAATCCATTCATCAATGCTTTATTGACGTTCATCGTGTTATTACTATACACCTATTATACATTTTTTTTTTCTTCTGCGTCCCTAACCCCACCCCAACCTAACCGGACACCGACCACCATCTCTATTCACGGTGTTGGGAGGAGAGAAAAAAAAATCATATTATATACGGATACGTACACGTATATACGTGCCTGAAAGCATAACGCTTGGTTCCAAATGACTATTTTGACCCACAAGCAACTCGACGCGCAGACAAACAATGGTGCGCCGTGCCGCCACTGCACGAATACACGGTCTGGTTGCGCGCACAGTGCACACGGGTGGAAGGGAGACGGACTGAGATTATAAGGACGAAAACGCACGAAGCGAGGGACAAGGACGGACGTGTGCTCTCTGTCGGACCGTTATAATAATGTTCAGCCCCGACCGAAACTACCCCCTAAGAGCGCACGAAGCCATTAGAAAACCGGTTTCAGCGTTTCTCTCATATAATTTTTTTTCCATCGTCTGCGCCGCCGTCGATTTATTTTTCCTCCTCTCACCCTCTATCTCACCTCCCCCCTCTCTTGTATGTTCGTGCAAAGTGGTGTCGAGAATGCGTTTGTGTGTATACGGAAGACTAGAAAAATAAAATATCTTTACAATAATAATATACAGTGAGTGAATAAGAAAATACGTACCGACTGTGCGTGTGTGGGAGTGTATTCGGATGATGATGCGAGAGCTCTATTATATGAACGGAATACGAACACGTATATTATATTTATATATATAATGCGGTCGAGTGGACCAGCAATTGATTTTCGGCGCGTATGAAAAAGAGAGAAAAAAAATATAGTAAAGTAAATTTTAAAAAGAACACGCACTGCCCCGTTGACGACGACGGCAACGTCTCTATCGTCATTTTTGTAATAATAAAGTTTTATCTTGCCTTGTACCTTAACTATATATAATACGTATTATATGCACTATAACAATGTGTACGCTGTGAAAACGATTAAAACACGGCAACGTTTACTGTGTATAAAGAAATACTTTTATACTGGTCGGCCGGCAGGTAAACCTACCCCAATATTATCGATCACGACACCGGCGGTCCTCGTCGTCGTTACCTGCTGTACACTTTGCACACACGGCTTAACCACCACGCCGCCGGTTAATTTACAATTAAAAAACCGTCTTCCTGTAGCGCATGAAACACAAGACACGAAATGCGCTGCAGGACGTGCCAACACACGTCGTATAAAACGTATAACATAATACGTGTGCGACGGTATAGCTTTTGCCTAGCAGTCTGAAATAATAATGCAAATGCGTTTTCCGCAGTGACCATATTTTTTTTCCGCGTACACGCGAAACATTTAATAGTAAATTAATTTCGCCGAATATCAGATGGACGTGATTGTACGGGGTTTATTTTTCTCCGAAGAGGGTCATACAAAAGCCAACGAAACGTATTTATTCGCTAATACATTATTAAGAGTAAATACATCATGTATTTCGTCATGATCCTTTTGTGATAATAAATTGAACGTATACGTACAATATGTCTTTATTTTTTTCAATTTGTATACACACTGCCGTGTACATATTTATGTATTGTATATTTCAGAATGTGTTTTATTATTAAATTACTGTTTTTGTACAAATTCCGTTTGTATTTAAACTTAAAAAAAAAAAATAGCAATAGACCTTTTTTACTTACATCAGATTTTAGAGAGTATAGACACTACGTCGTGAAAGATAAATATTAAAGTAAAAAAAAAAACTATGTTTCTATTTTTCAATGGTATACATGCAATGTATAATTATTATTATATTCGTCGTATCAGTCGCCGTCGTCGGAATGAAAAAAAATGTAACTTACATTTTTCCCATTATTTTCGTCCGTTGAAATCGTCGTACGTAATATTATGTGTGTGACGCACGTTCGCCGTTCGGACGCCGAAACGTACGCGCGTAATTATTGCTGTACGACGACAAAGTGCAAAGGGATGTTATTACGGGTACTTATGTACGTGTACATGTATAATATATTGTATAAACGTATTTCAATCGACGAGAAACCCTTTTGAGTATAATACGGCAGGACACGTGTGTAGTACATATGCATATATATATATATATATATATATATATATATATATATGTATAGGTACACGACGTGGCAAAGGTGCGCGTATATAACTACCCACGTTGTTGTGCCGAGAAACGTTTCGGGGTTGGCAATAATTATAAAACCGGGTAAATCCGCGAGGCGAATTCCACCCCCTCACTCTCTTTCTCTCTTTCTCCCTCTCTCTCGTGACAAACATTATACCATTCGACCCGACCTGGGGCGCGCGGTTAAGGGCGTTTTTCGCGCGGGCGATTTATAGCTCGACAACAACGCGCGTCCATTACGCGGTGGATTTCGGTCGACGGACACGCACAGAGCCCGTCGCGGTCTTCTCGGCCGGTGAGAGAGGAGTAAAAAAACGAAAAACAAACGTAAAACAAAAAGCGATTGTTCGCGCCGCGGAGATCTGCGTTGGTCCGTTCGCGCTGTGTAATCTAAAACCATATAATATACACCTAACAATATATTACAATGATTATATTTTATCGTATAATACGTATTATTAATATCTGTGTATTAAAACGCACGGAGAAGAAGAAGTGGTGTACGTCGTCAAAATCAGAGACCAAAGCGCCCTATATAAATATATATATAAATACGCACGGACTACTACTACGTGGGTATAATATATTATTATAAATACGCGTATATATAAGGTAGCCGACTCGGGGGATCGCGGTCGCAATTTGTAATAAGTGTCCGGAGCACGATGAGGTCCTGCGCGTGTTTTATTGTCGCGTCCGTAATATATTACATCACGTATAGGTGTATACATGTATATAAAACGATAGCAGGACACCCGCCGATGACCCTGTCGCGAAAACCCTGGCACATAATAATCATTTCATATATATATGTGTGTGTGTGTGTACATAATGCGTAAGACGCCCCCCGTGCAGGACCTGCTGGACGCGATGTATGCAGGGTCTGGTGAAAAACGCACTCATTGTCATCGGAATTAGCATCGCGAACAGGTACACTATATGTATATATATATATATATATATATATATATAATATACATTATGCGCGACGTATAGGCTTGAGGGGCACGAGCCCAACGCTCAACAATGGACCGTACGTACATATATAAATATTACATATACCTGTGTCCTGCGTCCTGCTCGCACTGTACACGACGTGTGTAATGTACACACATAACATTATACAATATAATAACCACCGCGGCAGACGTATGTATTATATTATTATGTACCTAATACACACGCGCTATTATCCCCTGACCGCGCGTTATCGTTGCGTCACACGCGCGCGCAGAGCATTTCTTCTTCTTTTCGGTACAGTTTTTTTTCCTCTTCTTCTTCTTCCCCCGTTTCACACTCGGCGCGAGGGTCATTTACATGACCCGAAAAGACCTTTTTTGCTTTCCCTCGTCCGCAAGCGCCGCCGCCGTTACCACGCGTCATTGTACAGGATCGCGTGCGAGCGCGTGCGTGGTCCTGCTGCAGCAGGACGCATTCTCTCGCTCACTCCTTCTCCCTGCAGCGCGTGTGTTTCACGTACATGATATACACATACACACCCGAATTATATACTACACACGTATATACATATATAATATACCTACCTATTCTCCCATTCATAAACAAGACTCATCGTCGGCGTTCTTTTTTTTTTTTATTATTTCCTCTCGCAGCGCCCAAACGTCATCGGCGTGTTGTAGTCGGTCGTCATAATATTATTATTGTACCCATTGTGAGCGTTTATGTAACTCATATTATGTATACTGTTGTGCGGGTACCTAATAAACACAGGTGTATAACACATACAGGTACGTATCGCGCCCGTCGCACCGGGTGGTGATCAAAATTGCATGTGTCACAGCGGCGGTTTCCTCTTTTATATTAGCAGAAAAATTAGTAAAACTTGGACCGCGGGAACAGATTATGCCATTTTTATAAGACTTCACTACTCGGTGGCGCAAGATAAAGGGACTTCGTACAACCGTACTTATAATAACGTGTTTGCTTGATTTTTATTTGCTCGTAATGAAAAGGACGAATTTATCGAAGTTCGCCGCCGGAGCGTTTATAGAGAAACTTCCTACGCCATTGCCATTTCACAATGCATTTTTCTGTACTTCGCGTATTCACATGAAAAATCCACTGCCTGCACATGAAATTCTGATCATCCGGTACGTATTACACGTACGACGTACATATAAGACTCGTGATGGTATAATATTATAATAATTCGAACGACGACCCGTCGAAATGAATCATCGGTACGGAATTTCCGGCGATGGACCTCGCGTGGATTCGTCGGAAATCTGTACCGCGCGCACTCTCGTTACGATCGCGTACAGCCAAGGCGATCGCCGACGCACACGATATACTACAGTCAAACTTCCATGTAACATACTTTCATTTTACGAAATTTTCTGTGCAACGAAATATTTTTAAGAACTATGTCATGGTTGGTTATACGTAAATGTATCTACAAATGACGAATCTAATGTTTCTAAGTAACGACTAAATTATACGATAGAAAACCTATTTTCGTAATTGCCATCACTTTCAAATATTAAACACTGTTCTAAAATTGTACATGTACGTACCTACAATAATAAAATTGTATTCTACCCGATAAAGACACCGAACGTAGACAAACTGATTAATTTTGCTGCAGTATTGCAGTTCCAATATTGGCCCAAACGGGTATACGTATGCATTTTCTCTCGTGTTTGCTATACGAGTAAGTACATGTAAGAAAAAATTGTAAAACGTACATGGTTATCAATTGCGAATAAATTTGAAGTTTAAAACGAAGACGATAAAGGTGTTAAATAAAAGATATTGCAAAAAATATGGTATTCCGACAAGTTCTCTTTTGATTATTTTGAAAAATCGTGAAAACAACTATAAGCTAGTGCAAGAATCTTCTCTCCGCGGCAAATTTAATGATATATAATTTGTTTACGAAAAAAGTGCAATTTATAAAAATAATAAGCAAACGAAACCAACTCATTATTTTTTTTAAATTAAAAGATTAGAAAATAAATGAAATGAAATTGTTTTATGATATTTGAAGTTTTTTTTTTTTTTACTTAATTAATACACTCAGTATATAAAATACATATTATGTACACACGTATATGCAATTAATGAAATAAAAAAAAATGTGTAATTCTATTTAACGAATTCCTCAATGTTACGAGTTGTTTTAGTTGCTCGTTCGACTTCTTTATACGGAAGTTTCACCGTATTACACACGAAAACCTCGAGTACCTGCACCTACACTGTACTACGCCGGTGTTGCAGTCTGCAGAAGAAGATCGAACGGCATCTGCGCGGATTCGTGTACAGTGATTAATAATATAATATACGCGTTCTCTCGTGGTTTTAATCGTTTCTTATTTCCTACTCGCGCGTTTTTCTCCGTTTAATTAACATATATGTATTTATATACATATCACAGCCCGCATATAATAATATAATATTATACCATTCCGTTTGCCGACCGAGCTTACAATAATATTATACCTCCGCGCCCTTGAACCACCTCCGACTAGCCGCCGCCGCCGCTGACAATATAATTTTTAACAACACGCCAATGTGTACTAAAACCATAAGGCCGAGAACACGTTGTTGCAATCACCCGCCGCCGCTATACATTTATATATATATATATATATGTACGTGTACCCGAGGGGATTTATCGTCTTCTGGCCGTACAGCTAAATTCTCGCTTTTGGACACCACTGCTGCAGCAGCAACGCGTTCTGTAAATACGTACGTCGGGTGTTTCTCGGAAACAATCAACGTTGTTTTTTTTTATTTTTCTTTAGCCGAAAACAAATTATTATTATTGTTATTATTATTATTATTATTGCGTTGTACAATACATATGACGACGATAAACTCGTGCGGAGGGCAAAAGTTATGATTTTTTTTCGGTTTCGCCGTAACGCGTACGAACTCTGCAGCGTGTGTACGGCGTATTTTAGTACACAGGAAGTCTTAAAAACACGACGTCCGACGGGAGAAAAATGTACGTTAATACGTCTCGCTACTACACGTAGTATATTCTTATTCTACCTCATCTATAAAGTACAGTTTGAGTTTTAAACAAACAATGTTTGGTCTTATTGTTTTTTTTTTTTAACAATTTTCGAAAAGTCGTTATTGAAAAATCATTCTAAAAAAGTTATACAGTTGTTTATGCGGGAAAAAAAATAAAAAAATATCGAACGTTGTTCTTTTTTTTCTCGGTGTTTATATTAAGTTGCAGAAGTTGTGCAAAAAGGCCAAAGTTTTTTTGCAATTTTATCTTCCTTTTTTACATTTTATAAATAGACAACTCGGCATTTTATAAACAATTAAGCGAAAACATGCACACGGCACTTGGAGCGGAAATATAACAATTATCGTATTCAAACATTATATTATACTCTATTGGATCGAACGGGAAACGAGTTATGCCAATATCAAATTCTTTTTACATTCAAAAATCCAATAATCATAAAATTGACAAAAAATATTATGAGAAATATAATAACACACAGAAAGTTGAATTCTCGCTGCAGGAAAACAGTATTGTTGTTTTTTAAAACTTTAATTTTTGATATTTAAAAAAAATATTCACGTGTAGACTGTAGGTGAATGCAAATTATCAACTGAAAAATGTACGCAATTACATATTAGTCCTGAAAATTTGAATTATTTCAAATAATCAGAAGATTTAAAAGTTGAAAAAAAAACGATACCGCTAAAACAATACTCATTTGAATTTACATATTAACGTTGAATAATTTGACCGGAAAATGGCATTTATGAGTTAAAAAAAATCTAAATAGTAAAACAAGTTCCCAAACATTAGCTCGTTGAAAACTGCCATTATTATTTGTATTACATTATATGTGTAATATTAAATTACTCTATACTGCAGCAAGTGTCAAAAACCAGAAAAATGAACGCTGTATGCGTTTATACGTAACTTGTCTTATTCATTCCCGGTTGTATACTGTTGTAATTACAATGTATAAAATACCATACACAACCGTGGTATATCTATTTAAACGTATAATTCAATTTTTGTCTACCTCCAACATTTTGTTTCGTATGTATGCGCTCGTATTTGGTTTGGGGTTGTGTTGACTGGTGCGATACGGGTATTAATCGAACGTTGGTTTTTTATTATTATTATTAATTTATTCGTCCGCACGATTCTTTGACAACCGGCGGAAGAAAAACACACAGCATTACTACAGAGTTCCCAGGTAATGTGTACGTGTACGGCAGTTACAAGGGCCGTACACAGGGAGATCTTTGTTGCCAATCGGACGAGTCTGTGGAAATAGTCGGTAAATATTTGAGGAGACAAAATAAATCCGCACCAAATTTGCTTTGAACGTAAAACAGCGATTGATAGTTTCCGTTGTGACTTCCAACGAAACATTATCCCTCCGGCGAGCGCATGTGTTTCGTCCGAAATCAGACACGAATCAATGGTATCCTGCAGTCCTTCGCATATCACGCACGTTCATTGTCCGTGCCCATTAGCAATAATATAATATTGACATTCTTTTGTTACATTTTATTCATGTGCGCGAACGTGTGATGCGGGTAGGCAAAACTATGTTTATTATTTTTGTAATAAATACAATATATTATACACAATAATAATATTTCTTTAACGGGGTGTTAGCTAAATACCGATTGGATATAACTTTTATAACTAATGTGAAACATTATAATCCAACTTATTATGTTTTCAATAATGTTTTATATCTATTGGTAATGTCCAAGTTGTATACAATTGGTAAGAATAATAACAGAAATTATATTATTATTATTGTTATTTTATATTTTGATTGGTTAGCTAAATATTTTACATTAAATATTATGAAGTATGTTTTGTATGAACAGCATTATACTGTTTACTTTTAGATTCTAAGTGAACGAGGAATGCATTGGTTTTATCATGATGTGTGATTTTTTTTTGTGTTTGTGTGCACGATTTCGACCAGAAAGATTGCTCTGATATATACAAACGTGCAACTTTTCTGAAAAGTAATTTCCTCTAGTCTATTATTTTTCCCAATAATTGCGGAAAACTGACGAATAATTGCAAAAAAACAGCAACATTTACGGATTACGAATTTTTTTTTTTTTTTCATTGGATTTCAAAAATGTTTGATCGTAAGGACTTGACATTTTCACCAAATATTTATACGAATATTTTTCAGTGATTGTGGAAATTTCAAATGGTTTTTAATTTTTTTGCTATTTATAGCCATTTTAAATTTAAGAGTTTTCTTAGTTTTTTTTTCGTAAAATGTCAATAAAAAAATGTTGGTTGATTTTAAAATTTTAATATAATATTTCTCGTATCAATATTCAAGTATAATGTTTTAGAGACTCTTTCCAGCGAACCAACAAAAATTTACGGGAGAAGAGCAAAAACATTTTATAAGCGTTGGACAATTTTATTTTGCCAAAATCGGGTATTTCCGAGATATCGTTTAAACGGTGTTAGTTATTTTATCGTAACTCAAAATTTAATTATTGGAAGGACTTGAAATTTTTACAGAACAATTATAAAGATATTTTCAAGAGATGGTGTAAATTTCAAAAATGTTAACATTTTAACTGCTATTGTAAGCATTTGAAATTTAGATAAAATACAACCAATATTTCATAATTTGTATAGGGATTCCAGTTTAAAAAGTTATCTTTTTGCTTTGTTATAAATACAAACATTATTAATTGATCCTGCCGATCTCTTTCTCGCAGAATAGTTTTTTTCGAAAGCAAAGGTTACATTGGTTTTTAATTTAAAAGACCAATACAGCAGTATAATTCACCCGTCCCTGTAGGCTGTAACTCACCCGATCTAGGAGTCACTTTTTCAAGTTTGTTGTTGGCCACGTAATTATTACCAAACAAATAAATAAAACGATCAGTATATCGCTATAGAGTTTTGCATTTGCTATTAAATTGTTTGTTTTGACAACAGTTTCGACAATACAGAATTTTAGTTATTGACAACGAATTCATGATTTATTTGTACCTTAGCGTCGTAATATTATAAACAAGTTTACAAGTGTATTTATTACAAACTATTGTTATATTATTATCTGTTTGCGAAACAAAAAGCCAAAATACAATGGAAAATATCAACATCGAGGAGACGTCACGCCCAGTATTCAAATACATTACCAACAGTAGTTCCAAGAAGATCCAACCGACATCAAGTTCTCGGTCAATCATAATGCCCTTAGCAATGCCATCGATAAAGGATCGAGTGCTAGCATTTGAAAAGTCTGCAGATTCAGCGAGCGTAAAATGCCAGCAGAAATGCTTCAAAATGCCCGATCGCTTGAAATCAATTGAACTGGCCGGAGCTTCGACGAGCGCGGACGGCCAACGTGAAGCTCTCGTGATGCCAGCAAACACACTTAGTGTGAAGGATCGATTGAGAGAGATCGAAAAGTCTCTAGATTCGTCGTGCGCGGTTAGTCGACAGAGGGCGAATGCCTCGATTCCTGCAGCGGTACGAGAGTTTCGTACGAGAGTTTCAAACATTGAGGATCGATCGAACCCTTTAGAAGCCAAACGACTGGATGGAGGCGATGTATCCGGCCGGGAAAACGCCAAAGAGCATGGTGCAACGGTAAAGTGATCAAATGTTTGAAAAGAAAACCCCCATTTCAACTGTCCCGGAAGATAAATAATTATGATAACATAACGTAACACGTTCCATAATGTAATCAACGCGCTTTTGCATTCGTCTACGTATGCGTCTACGTGAATGCACACTGTTCGCAGAAGACTTTTTCACCGGATCGCACCTCGTCGCGCGGCGGCGAAGAGGTCGACAAGCGAGACATGGCCGGCGACAAGGTTCTCGCGAACGACAAAATCATTACGCCGAGAAAAATCAAGCCTAAACTTGGGTCGGTGAGGAGATTGGTCGACAAGTTCGACCGGAAAATAACTAGTAACCGTAGCAGTACACGGGGTAGCGCGTCAACTCGCGTGGACTACTCTACGATCGCGTCACGTTTTCGGATTTAACCTATTTAATATTTGCTAACAATTTTCGCGTAGAACACGTCTTGTGATAATTGTGATCATATTTTTTACTAGTCGATTACACGACCCGTTTTACGATTGTTCGATGAATTGTAACGTGACGAATCGTGCTGCGGTAAATTGTACACGCGGCGAATGGTTTTGCGACTTACCGTTTCGCGGTGAACAGTCTCACGGTGAATTATCCGCGATCTAAAGATCCATGGATCACGGATAATTCACATGCGCGACTATGTTCACCTCGCGACTGTGTTCGCCGCAAAACAGTTCACCGCGTCGTACGAATCGCCGCGTTACGGTTCGTCAAATAATTGAACTGGATTCAGATAATCGACCGGTGAAAAATATGATTGCAACGTTGTGCGCACACGTTTTATGTATGAATATTATTAAAATAAAATGTTTCCACCATAATTAAAACAAGCGTTTAACTATAGAAATTATGGGCTCTTGTATCATCTATCAATCTGTCCTCGTGTAGTCGTCACAAACTTTTAGTAGCCTTTCAGCAAAGTCCTGGGAATTGTTTTTTTCATCGTTCGTACACTTCTTATTTTCCCTTTAGAATATACACTTTTTACTGTTTATTCATTTATTAACATTATAATGCGTTTAAATGGTATACTGTACAAGATTCTAATAATTGTTTTGAGTGTGCATCATTTTTGAAATAGTTTCCGTTCAAATGTCTATCAACATATTTTATTTTATATCAGTTATTATATTATATAATAAGCGCACTCGTACGTTATACGTACATCATCTACTTAATTTTAACATGATTTTCTTATATAGTTCTGTTGACAATTAATGCCGTATTATTATAAAATACTAATAAAACCGATGCATTTGAATTAAAGTTATACGCGGTAAATTGTGTTTTAAATTCTAGTCTTTTTTTTTTCAAAGCAAATTCTAACAACCATGGATTCTATCCTTTAAGTTTTTCCCGCGATCAGATCACTGTTATTATGTAATTAGTTGAGAATCCGAACAGACAGTTATTTTTTTCAGGAGGGTATTTGAACAATAATAATTATTAAATATTGTATATTATATACACAATATATATAATATATTATATAGTATATACATATAAATTATATACGAGTATGTGAAGGGTGTTTCGTGCATTTTTCATCCCCTCTACTAAAGCTAATAGCAATTCAGTAATGATGACGACTATACGAAGACTAACCGACCTTGAAACGACAGGGCGCGCACACACGCACGAACGCACGTACACACACATACACACATACATACACACACACGCACACACACACACACGCACACATGCACACAAACAGATTTATACTCCTCACCCACACCACTAGCCACTAGTGCACGAAACACAACCCTCTGCGTCTCATCATCCACGGTTCACACGCACACACGCACACACACATGCACATGTGTATATAATGTTGTCGGATGGCCAAGCCTCTAGATTCCATCACAACGCTGTTCCAGACAAAACCATCGCCAAACTGGCGCCTCTTGAACGCATATTATAATGGTATATATCTTTTCTATACGTATATACCAGTCAGTGTAAAATATTGGCCATGTTGGGGATCCGCCTACCTGTTATGTTACGATGGGGTGAGGGAGATTTTTAAATTAAACGAAAGCCAAAAAGTATATAATAATATTAATAATAATAATAATAATAACCATTATGTTTTATTGTGCTGTTGTACAAGAGAATTCGCCAGATGAATTCGGGATGAGGCGGATTAAGAGAAAAGAGAAAAAACCGATTTATCAATATAAAACCACTGACGTACACAACCGTGTGTCTATTAACTTCCACCTTTTCCCACATAGTACGGTCTGCATTAGTGAATTCTATATCACTATTGTTTCCGAAAATCCTATGTAAATTAATTAATTTTTAACGGAAGTAGGTATAATATTTACGGAGTGTATTTTTCTGTATCGTGTGTTTAGCATTCACCGCGTAAGGTTTTATTTAATTTTTACTTACGTTCGTTTGTAATAAAAAAAACATTTATTTGAACACGTTGAAGTGCAATATGGTCGTTTTATTATCGGATACACCTAATGCGCGTAATGAAACAACATGTAATAACTCAGTAAAAATATTAACAGTAGATTCAAAATTCAAAATCAGTCTTTTAACGTATTTTTTTTTTTGTATCACGCAGTGCGTGTCCTAGTCAATCTCACAATTTTAGGCAACCCTTCAAAACAACCTGTTTCCTTCGAGTTCTATGGCAGTGGTGGCGGCGTCGGCGGCGGCCTTCGGAGACTTGAACGCCACCACATGCGGCATAATAATATTTTTCACGAGACCGTACCTACAATAGTGATCGAAGGACGACGGGGGTTGTTATTACCCGACCTCACACAACACGCATTTGGTTGAATACACCCAAGGTTGCCAACCTTATTTCTCAACCGGTACACTCGCAGAGTTTCCCATATGTGGGTCGTTCAAATACCCCAACCGGTTATAATAATAATATGCATGTGTGTGTATAATATATGTAAATATATAAAGATATATATATATATATATATATATATATATATATATATATATATATATATATATATATATATACATAATATACGCTTATTTATACGTATTAACATAAGCGTGATATAGTATAATGTCGAGTACGATGAAATGACCTCCACGGAGATTAATTGAAAAACGGTCGACAACTTTGTTCTTTTTCCCTTTTCTCTTACCCCGCGTGGAAAACCGCCTTGAATAGAATTCATAAATCACCCGCTCGGGATAGGTATACACTATACACTGACTGCAATGTTGCTGGGTCAGCTAATGAGCGCCGAGTAAGCATAAAACTTACAAAAGCCGTTGGTCACTCAACCCTTTTCATTAAAAATAAAAATAAAATACAAAAAACCGACCGCATTTATTAAGGACTTGACTTAATCGCTGATTATATTATAAATATTATTACTATTATTATTATTATTATTTCTACTATAATAATAATTATTATAAGACGTACATTTACCATCTCAAGTTCAGTTTCAATTTGTTAGAATCAGGCACAATGCATTTGCGGGTCGTTAATTTACAAGCAGGAATCGACTTCTTTACGGTCGGTTTGTACTGCAAATTTTCTGGAAGTTCCAGGACCACAGTTCTGTACGCGGTCAGCGGTACTCTCTCGGTGCAAGTGCTTTCGGCGGCTAAAAAACGTTCTAAAATATTAACTGATACCATGGTTAAGAATTGCTGCATTGACAGATTTTACTCGTTGGTTGGTCGAGTTGAGGACGGGAACTCATCAGTACCGTCATTAGGGGGTTGATCTGAGCAGGTTTTTGGATTTTCGTCGTCTCTTTGTTCGGGCACCTGCAGAATACGAATAACATTATTTTTCTACGTTGCCAACGTTGCAGCAGGTGCAGGGAAGGAAAACAACAGAAATACGCAATTAGTGTTGTTTCGATCGATGTTTCAGAATTTACAAGATATGTTTTAATGAATATTAATCGCGAGCTGGCCGATGAAAAATATGCCGCGCATATTATTACATCTTGCACATTATTTTACGGTCTAATAATATTTTAGTGATTATACAATACGCGATAAAGACAGGGCTTAAATAATTAATTATTAATATTTTTATTATTCACTAGAATTTTTAAACTTCACTATAATACGAATGTCCAACATATGCAAATATATATGTGTTATACCAATATAACTATTACAACATATTATATCATTTAAATTTTCCTAACAATGATATTTCTGAAGAAAGTGTACATTTAAAATGTCAATCATACAATTTAATTTGAATATCTGTAAAAAATTTCAAGAAATCCCAATAATATTGATAATTTATTTTAAGATTAACGTAACAATTTTAATAATTTAATATTAAATATTTATTTTAAATAAAATAATAATTCTTATAAAGATTTATTTATATTTTATAACATCATACTTACTTTGGCAATAATGACTATAGTACTTTATTAAGTACTATGAATTTTAGTTTTAAATAACAATCGCTATAATTATTATTTGTTAAATAAATGTAATTAATTTGATCAATAGTCCATCGTTTATTCAGATAATTACTGATTTTCTTATTTAGTATGAACATGTGCAGTAATGCTCATTGACGAAAACAATATAGTTTTAAATTCAAATTAGTCTTCAAGTTCGTATAGTTTCCAGTAGGTCGCATAATTTTTTAGCTTACCCACCCGTAGATCAAAATAGTCCATTAAACGATCCCCCTAATCAGAGCGATGGAAACGATTGCCTGAATACAAATTGCTTTCATTATTTTTATTGCACCGATAGGCTGCCAAGATACATATATATACATACTAGTTTATTAGTTTTTTGCTTATTAATTTTATGTGCATACTGCTTATTCCGTCTGGTTGTTTTGAAATAGTTATTTAACCGAACCCCGTGAAAAGATTCATAACTATAAACGACATTTACGTAAAAAGTATAAATATTTTATAAAATTCGAAAGCTATATGAATCTGTTACACGTAAAGAATTTAACTACCATTTTTCTAGACATTATATTATATTAATTTTATAATTTTAATGCACAAGAAACGGCTACCAATTGAATGTATAATATATTATAATGCAGTACGCGTACACAAACATTTATAAAAGTTATTATCGATTGATTGATGGTTTACATTATTATATCCACGGATTATCCGAATAAACGACTACCAACGTAATTAAGATTTAAAATGTATACTTAATAATTGAATAATATCGCGCATAATAATTATATCACCTTTATACGATAAATGTATGTTCATAAATAGTAGGTATAGGTATTTGATTTTTTAATTTTGATTTGTTTCCAAGTTATTATTAATAATGCATAAATGATAAAAATAAATAATAAATAAATAAATAAAAACAAAACACAAGAGTTAATTGGTGTAATGTAACATTTTACAAGACTATTATTTTATATTTTTGTATAACACAGCGCTGCATTTAATAAACCACGAACTTGCACAGGTTATTTTATAGACGCACATAAAATACCAAAAAAAAAAAATAGCTCATAAACACTGATATTGTTACAGACATGCTCTGTAAAGCTGTTCAATTCTTCCAAAGCAATATCAATATCTAAAATTCAAGACCGATTTAGTTACCACGAATAGTCACAACCACGAAACGATAAAATACTCGATTTCTATCACAATCACGTTCAATTATAAAGACGGTGCATACAAGATCTAATACGTATGATTAACTGTTTATTTTAATTTTGTTAAATGTAGCTACTAGCTGGAATTTTAATAACTTATAGTTAAAACATTAAACGTAATATTATATTATTATAATATAACGTATTTTTTCTTACGAATAAGTGAATTATTTATAAAAACAAAAAAAACGCTTATGGTTTACAGAAGCTCATGTAATCCGAGAATTACGTTGCTTTTTCTTGAAAGTTTTTAACTTTGATCTACTTTATGTTTGCAATCGTTGGTGCTTATTGTACAAAATATTTTATAACTAGTACACCGTACAATTAAAATAACAATTTTAAATTATTTATAATAATTAAAAATATAACAAAATGAAAATTACTTTCATATAATTAAGTAATTTATATTATATTACGATAGATTTTAGATAGATATAGGTGTTAAACCTAATGTGGTTTATTTTATGTGTCTTTTAATTTAATCAGAATCTATTGATTTTTTAACTCGTTAGATATTAAATTAGCAAATGATCGATAATGTTTTAACCGTACAAGTATAAAATTCGCTATGTTGTATCAACTGGATTTCCACCTCAACGGAAAAGCTTTAAATAACCCCTTTAAGCATAATTTTTATCACAAAATCTAAACTTTCTTTAAAATACACGAAAACTTGATTTATTGAGGGTCCTTTTAAGTGTCGAGCTCTAACACTATTGCATTGTCTGCGTCAATATATTTACCTCTTATTATATAATAGGAATATAGGATACATTTATAAAAAAAACTCTAACTCTTTAATTTTTAAATTTATAATTAAAACATAATAAATTATCATTAACTTCGGATGAATTGATCAGATGATATGATCGAATAATACAACAAGCATTACAAAAATATAACATAACAAATTAAAGCATATGCTTTAATTGGTAAATTAATCGTAAAAATATTGACATTAGATGTTCTTTTTATATTAAATTATATTTAATGGCTTTAATAATTCTTCTACAGGGTGTGACGACCTTAATTGCAGTATGATTTTTCCCAAATATACCCTTTAAATATTTGATTCTGAAGTAAACAGATAACGAATGAGTAGTATATAAATTTAAGAATTAAGAATTATACGTTTAAATCAATTATTATTTATTGGTAACGTTCAAATATAGATTGTAAAAAAACAATAAAAGTGATAATAAATTATAAGGAACAATATTTATTATTTAATATTGTTTTAAATAAAAATAAATAAACTTTGGAGTGCATTTTTTAACACATAAAAACGTTACAGATAAAGTTCAAGAACATAAAATATAATAGTATAAAATACGTGCTTAACGAATTTACATTTATATAAAATATGAATGCACTGCGAGAGCCACGTAATTGACTGGATTAATGCAATGTTACGATTAAGGATAAATATATAGTTCTTTCTATGAGTTATAGTCACCGACTGCATAAAATGTACGTACACAGAGATAATTAATTAATGTGATTTTTATAGTTTGCGTTTTAATGATTTAAATATAATACAATGTAATACGTTGTTATACAACATTCCTTTTTTTTTTATAAATTTATTTTAAATTATCACTGAAGGATGTAGTAAATAATCAGATATCTCTATAGTCTACAATTAAATAAATTAAATGATTTTCATTTTCTAAAAATTATTTAATTGAGAACGATAGTTTAGTTAATTTTCTAAATTATCAACATTTAAATCTATATTTGATCATCTGGCTTAAATAATTAATCAGATATGTCTATGAAAACATTTAATCGTGAGTTTAACTAAAATAAAATTAGAACAAGCGATTCGTACTTTGTTTTCCTTGGACCACATGAACCTATTTAACACCGCTCATCCCGACCTTCTTTATTATTTTATTTAAATTCTATAAAGTAAGTTTTTAAATTCGATGATGTCTGATATTTTAGAAGTTTGAACGCAGTTAATTGGTCTTAAAAGCGTAGGCTTTATTTATAATTCTAAAATAAAAACACCTTTGAATTTAATAAGTCTGTGGTGAATAATTCGTGAATCATGGGATTCAAATACACCACCTTCAAGCTGTCATTGAGATTTGAGAGTAAGTCCTTTTATCTTAAAAAATATTAAACTTTAACATACAAGTTTAGCTTAACACAATTATATTTTGTAGATATTATATCTTATATATGTATATTAAACCATATAAAATAAAGGTACAATATACCAAATCTGATTAATGCTTAAAACCGTAACCCTTTTTCGATAGTCATTTTTTTATTTGGTTTTTATTCGTTTCATTTATTTTAACGATGCATCATTATTAAAATATATTAACGGGTGGTTTATGAGTTACGTAAAATAATTTACATAGACTGTTTTTTTCTTTATTTTTTACTATATTCAAGATATAAATTATTTAAATATTTAAATAAAACAAATTAATTTTATCTTTTTTTGCGTAATTCGAAATGGTTGATATTCAAGTTAAATAAGATATTCAGTTCGCAAAAACTAAACTTTTTACTAAATAAAATCAATATTTATGAAAATTTAAATAAATTGGTTATTATTTTGTTTAAAATCGATAATTAATGTGACAAAATAATGACTGTCGATGCTTTTCTTGGGATGTTTTTGAAAATTTGAAGAACAATTGCGTCTGTAAAACTTAAACAACATATGCCTATTTAATACTCATTACAAATAAACAGCTTTATAAATTCGTATTGACTAATTTAAATACAGTAAAATGATTAAACCACACATAGTTAGTTTGAATTTAATATTTTTTGTTTTTAACGTAATAATATTTTTAGAAACGTTCTGAAACGGATTTCGTTAAAATAAAGATGTGTTTTTCAGTAGATAAAATTTTTTTAAAACTTTTACCAGTTGAGAAATTATTTCATAATTATTCATTTATTTCATTTGTTCGACGAACAACGTGCAACACAACTTCACAACATCACTTACTTGGTTTTTCCTTTGGTCCTCCAATGGTATGCTATTCCTTTTCGGTTATTCTTTCTTTCATGACATTTAATTTTCGGTGTGTCACGGCGAATCCTCCGATCTTCTAGGTCCATTCTGTTGACCCTTATCTCCGGTAACCAAGACCTGTTTTCCCTGTTCAGCTTGAACCACCGCGTTTGCACGAATCGCGGTATGCGCTACGGAATACAGACTAAATAATTCGGATGAGATAATAACGTTATGGAAAGGTTTTTGAATATTTTTATCATTGAAAAAAATAATAACTTGTATTTATTCTATAACAGATCATATTCGCAATGTTTTCGGGACGCTCACGAGCTCATTCGGTGCCAATATTATATTATACTTTATTAATCGGGAACAATCGTATGATTGTCAAAGTGCTAAGCTACAGGCGCGTGTGTGTTTAAATACGTGTCGGTGAATAATGACAGGTACCTGCATTTATAATAATAATAATAATGAATATAACCGTGTCGGATTAATGTTTCAGAGCCGGTAACAGGGTGGTACGCCAGGTCAAGCGGTGTTATGCTACACTACGTCGTCGGGTAGACCAAAGAAGTTTTTTTAATGTTTACTTTTTCGACCTTATATCGACTTATCGCATCTTGAGATAATTACTAGAAGTTAACGGATTATATAGTGTTATTATACAATTATATTATAATATAGAATAAGCAATTAAAGCGTTTATTTTTCGTAATTATTTTATTACAAATATTGCTAGGTACCATATATATATATATCGGTTTTGTCCACTCGCAAAACGTGTGCGCGTATAATGCAATAGTGTTAAAACGTACACAACGGCACGCCCTTATCGAAAAACTATCCCCTCGCAAAAAGGGTCGTCGAATATTCACACGCATAATACAAGAGCACGATAAAAGGAAAAAGCAAATCTTAGTCGAATCGCGAAAAAAAAAAAAAAAAAAGTCTCGCGACAGTTTTAACTTATTATGCTTTATATGTATATATATTATATATTATATTATATATACTTTATACCAATATATACGACGGCCAGACATTGATGAAAATTAATAAAATTAATAAAACCAGACGTTATTTAAAAAATAATAATAATAAAGAGGGAAAATATTTCAATATCACCCTTCGTAAAATTAATAACAATCTCAAATATTGGATGATAAAATGGGTCCATGGGATACAGTTAATGTACAATAATATTTTTTCATCAGATTAAGCTCTACACATTTGATATTTTAATATCGCGTATTACTGTATTAGGTAAAATTAGAATAACCTATAATATGTGTATATATATATCTTGATTTTCGGCGGCCACAGAATTGCGATTTTATGTACATATTTCATGAACGCAATTATTGTAACACTCCGAAGAACGCGAAGGTCTTAAAATATTTTTTAAAAACTTCAGGTGCACTCAAAATGTACGTACGTTTAAATTACTGCATTCGCCAAAGTTTACTTGCAGATATAGCTTATACTTATTCACCTCTTAAGTTAATTTTATTCAAAATGTATTGTTGATATGTATCGGAATAAGACCATAAAGTCGTTGTACTTATAAACCGAGTTATATTATAATAAGATTTTAAAACTGCAGAAGATACTTAAGAACAATTCATAACACGTATTTTATTTAACACACAAAATAAAGAATAATTTAGGGTATAAAATCATGTATAGGTTAAAAACCGGTATGCACAATAATGATTTATTTAATTTACCTGTCAGTATTGTTGACATTTTTATTCTACCTACATCATGTATTTAAACGCACACCCGTGTATTTACTATTTAAACGCATTTATATTTTACATACTCCAATTATCAAAGTACAAAAAGATTCAAAGATCATGACGCAATCAAGCATCAAGATACAAAAAGTGAGTAAGGTTTTTTTTAATTTCCTACTGTTATTATTTTATTCAATAATAAAAATACTATCGTACAGACAACGTTATCTGATTTGTATCAACGACATGTTCGAATAACGATAAAATACTTTTTTAAAAAAAATACCTATATGGTCCTTTATAATAAAATCAATATAAGAAATATTAATTTATTATTATTTTTATGTTATAATATACTAAAACATCATTACGAGCGACGATTTTTTATCTGTTTAACATTCTTCGCAAGAACTGTAAATATTATTTGACGAGTACTAAACTCAAAATAATTTTACTGTTTATTAACAAAATATTAGCAATCCATCGGGTGTGTTCAGGTGAGACAATTTGAGGCTTGAGCATATGTGCAGTGGATAAAATATTGTTATTTATTTGCCGCAGTAACTAATATTCTTCAATATTCAGCTACACTGCCCGCGCTATTAAAAATAAATTGTTCGCGTGATTCCATATAATATGGAATGGCTGGAAAGTTTAAAATAAAACGAATTTAAATAGGTAAAGCGTATAGTTCAAAATTTTTATAATTGCAATGTAACTATGGAGCAGTCTAACCTATATAACTTTTGTTATGATTATATTTTACTCATTAACGATTTTAGTATGTTTTAACGCGTCTACCGATGCGGTGTATAATCATTCAAATTGTCTAAAAACCATAGGCAGTAGTCTAAAAATAATAAATGTAATAGAACTGCGCGACGTGTTATAAATCAAATGCGTTTTTGTTAAACATTAATTTCAACTTATCCAATTTCGGAGGTAATTGCATCTGTAATCGTCGAATTTCGAACCGCAAATTGTATTACACAATCAACCGCTAATGATAAATCACAAAATGTAATTACATGCAGTGAATCTCGTCAATGACATTTGAACGGTTTGCGTCCGTTCAAGACTTATAATAATAATTATTATTTGTGTATCGATGTGCAAAAGGAATACTTGGCATTATCTCGCAGCCCATACGACTCCTTCGTGTTGGTGGTGGTGGTGTACGAATCCATATCCCAGTGTATTGGTTTCCGTTTTTCTTTTTTTTTTCCAAATCTAAATACAACGTGAACATATTTTATATTTTATATTTCCTACATTATTTTAAGTGGGTTTCACGATTTAATCGATACGTCTTGTCCATCGCGGATAATGTGGATCGTTCTTCAGAATAATGTATGACATCGCACACGTGCAACGTTTTATAATATTTATAATGTATTATAATTAATTCAAGTTATCATTTTGTTTTGTTAATTGTGTGTTTTGCAAACAAATTAATCAAATACCGTGGGTGGAGGATGAGAACTAACCGTGGAACACACACACGCGCACACGCATACTTATACATAACACATAACCATACGGCATACGGTGTACAGCGACAATGTTCGAGAATTGCAAACGAACCGGCGCACTCGGTATGTTGTTAATTAGTCGTGGCACATTAAGTCAAAATTGTTACAAAATAATGGTTGTAAAAACGTTATTTCTACGCAACAAATAATAAACGCGTGCAATGATTGCGATATTGTCAGGTAAGTTTTGCATAGAATTTTCAGCTGTGGGAAAATGTAAAATATTTTATGTTCGCGTCGATCAATTAACACAAAATTATTATCATTTGTCATCAGCAACCGATAATATAGTTATTTAAAAGTGAAACCTGTCTCTATGATTTTATCCGGCGTTTCAGTCATTTCCATATGACATGAGATGATACCATCTAGTGGCATCTACATGTTAACTGTACTTTTGATGTTTTATTAAAATATATCTCAATATATTTTTACCATTATTTTAATAGTTCGCCAATTCACGGTTCAGATTTAAGACTTATAAGAAACTGCAAAAATTCACAAAAATGTCAAAGTTCTACCCTTCAAAGATACAAATGAATTATCAGTATCAAACTGACGCAACTTTTTTTTTTATTAAGAAACTTAACAATTTAAAAGGGCGAAACGATACGAGACAATCAAATATTTTTTCCTTTCATAAATTAAAACCGCCCTTGTATACTTATATTTTATATAAACATATATATTGTTCATAGTTTTTTCTTTTTTTATTGAAAAATATGAAGAATTATTACAATCTGAAGCATTTGTACAATAATGTTGTACATAGTTATACAGTATACGATAATAATCGTATATGCTTATCATTTACCACTTTAACATTATACGAAAAAACTAGGTAACTTATAGGATTTTTATGAAACGCAAATCATTTCGCCTTATTGTGTATTACACTAAGACTAAATTGAGACTTCAAAGGAAACAGAATGAAGGTTTAATGTTGATATACGTTCTCCGCTCGTGATAAATTAGTCAATGGAATCAAATTATGAAACTATTACGTCGCTTTGGTTGGATATTTGAAAATCAACAGCACAACAACACGTTTGCAAAATAACATATGTATTATGTACGAGTATTCATTATACTTTAATAACTTTAGTTTTTTTTTTATTTTGATCCCATAACTTATAAAATATACATTTATACATTGACTGCATTATATTTATATAATATGTTTACACTTATGATATGTTTTCTTATATAAATTCTTGCCGTTTGTTAATATTTTATTTGGACTCAATTACACTGCACAAGAAGCTACAATAAGTTAAGTATTTATGAAAACTCAAAAATATATTCTAAATATACCTATCTATTTTGTATGAATATGAAAAGAAAATTAAGTTTGAAATGTTCATCTTTCGAACGCACAAGGACCCGGTAACAAGGTTTACCAAAAAAGATCTGAGTTACATAATTTATAATTAGCGTATAGTATATATGACATTTTTATTTTTAAAATAACCATTATTACTTCTGAGTTCTATAACACAGTCATGAGTTGATAATAATAATATTTTTAAATATTTTAATCTGTTTTATTCCATTTTCAGATAAATTTTAATTAAATAACAATATATTTAAAAAAAATAAAATCAACGATCTTAATTCTTAAACTAAAAAATGATAATCATTATTAATCAATGACAATACTAATACATAGTATACCCATTAAACCGATCTTATTTTGTATCACATAAGACAAATAAAGTAAACAATATATTTCGTATATAACATTATTACCATTAACCCAAACAATTATTTAAAAATATTATAAATATTAAAATTAATTAAAACTTTAATAATGTGGTTAAAGAGGGATAGGTAGAATTTCAATAAAAATATAAGTTATTATTTTTACACAAACCATTTTTATATACCTATAAATAAATCTACTAAAACATATTTTGTATTAATTATTTACTCATCCACATACTCGTTTATATATATAAATATGTAATACATTCTTTCTTGTTTTACATTTGATACCTCTTTAAAGTGTTTTATATGAATTATTTTCCAGATAATAAAGCTAGTAATTACTTTAAT
This sequence comes from Periphyllus acericola, assembly GCA_949715065.1. Taxonomy (NCBI): domain Eukaryota; kingdom Metazoa; phylum Arthropoda; class Insecta; order Hemiptera; family Aphididae; genus Periphyllus; species Periphyllus acericola. The sequence continues at coordinate 9,044,645 of OX454271.1, forward strand.
CGTATTTTAAAAAAATAGTTTATTTAAAAAAAAGTACAGGTAAACCAAATTAGAACGTTATAAAAGTTTAATTAGTTTATTCGAATTCTAAGAAATAACAAAAATTAATATTTTTAAATGATTTTAATCTTAAGACGTTTTTTTAAGAAAAAAATTAAATTCTCTGGTATTTTAAAAATTAGTTTCACCCTTTTTACCAAAGGCATTCAATGCAAATAAATAAATAAAAATTAAACTAATTCAATTTTATTTGCAAAATCAAACATTTAATGCACACACACACATACCATAAATATACTATTGTTTGAATAATAATTGCACGTGCACGTACTACATTATTCAATTATGATATAACCGTAGAACCACTCTAGTATAAATATGTACGTAATGTCATACCGATACTCGAATGACCAGGAGAACATTAAATACATCAAATATTCACGTTATTATACCGAAAAGTTGAAAAGCTCACAAGAAACGTGTGGAATGCCGTGGAAAAATGAGGTGGAACGAATGTCTACGCGGAGTATGGGATGATAATTATTGTTTGTGTTTTTCTTTTTAGGGTCAATTGACGTAAATTCCAATCTGATAAACTTACTAAGTGTTCAAAGAAAAAGTTTTTCGTGTGCATTTACAGCTCGGTTGTTTATTGATTTTGCGATACCGAGTTAGTTTTTGAGCAAATATATAAATAAAAGCACATTCAGTCGTGTATATTCGTCACACTTTCGGTACGCTGGCCACCGGCGCTTGAGCGATTAAACCGTGCGCATATCAATTATTAACAACGTTTAATTGTGAATTCAAGTTACGAATGCGCGCGTAGCGGCCCGTATGTGATACGCGCGTCCCGTATAGGTAGGCAAGTTCTAAAACACCGAGGCGACAGAGTAGTAGTGGACATTTTTATCGAACTCCGGGGGCCAATATAATACGTGTAACGTATCCAAACGTACGTATCCAAACATAAAGTTTAAGGTAATTTGCCTAAGTTTGGTGCATTATTAAACGTCTCTCGGCGGGAGCACAAAAATGTTCGTTTGCCAATCGATGACCGACGAGTGAAAGAGAAAACTCGAAACTTATCAAACGAATGACCGTTTGCGAGAAAAGTTTTTCGCTTGAAACACACACACACACACGCACAAACTTACACCTCCACTGCCTTTGGCCATACCCTACAGCTGCGAGATACACACACACACACACACACGCGTATAAAATATAAATTTATATATGCATTGTGTGTACAAAAGACGGTATGTGCGACGGATGGGTGCGTGCGACCTTTAAGTCTCCAGGTGACGGGAACATCGTGGCACGGAGAAAAAGTCGACTTTTTTATCTTCAGTACGTGTGTGTGTGTGTGTGTGTGTGCAGAAATATATTGTATCTGACACGCCGTCACCGGGCGCACACGGGGCCGTGAAAGAAAAACCATCCGTGCTAGCGGCGCGTACATATATGGAAATCGTTCGAATCGGCAGCGACGACGACGGCGGCGGCGGCGGCAGGGTAAAGGGTTGCGACTCGGTTTTCGGAGAAAAGCTCTCTCGGACTACGTGACGTAGTGACCACCACCACCACCTACACTTCCTCCGCCGCCACCTCCACCACGGGCCACCACCGTTAACGGAGGACGGGCGAGCAAGTCGAGGAGGAACGTACGTATATATATATGTGCGTGTATGTGTGTGTGTGTGCGCGCGCGTGTGTAGAGGTGGTGGCGGGGGAGAAGTAAGCAGCGGGCCGGAATACGCGCGCGGAGGGCCGGAGGGACAGTTTCCACCCCTCCGCTACCACTGCCGTATATATATATATATATATACACTATACTTCTCTCCGCGCCGCCGACACCGGCCGATGTCCGAGAGAGAACACGCGTGTGCGCGCCCCCGGCCGTCCGCGCGCGATTATTCAAATACAGCGCCCGTACACCGCGTGCCGCCCCGGTCCACCACCGCGAGACCACCCGCCGCACCCCGCAGCCGACTCCGGAGAGCTTGTGCTTTTGCCATCACTTTGGTCCGCCACCACCGCCTCCGGGTGACACCCCCCTCCACGTGCCGCCGCTTTCTCGTCCTGCTCTCCGTACGTGTACGTATATATGTATATGTATATAAGTATGTATGCACGAGTATATATATATATATATACATACATTATATATACGTGTATGTGTATATAATATATATATAAACTCCTCAGCGTCCTGCACCACCGCTGCTGCCGCGCGCAGCTTCCCTTCTCTCTAACCTAATCGATTCTTCAATAAAGGGGTGTCAAGAAAACGGGGTGGACCGCCACCACCGCCGCCGCCGCCGCCGCCGCCGGACGGCCACGTGAGCATATTGATAAATGGCGAGAGAGACGGAGAGACTCTGGCCACCGCCGCCACCGGCTTTTTGCTCGCGCGCCCATACACACGCATACTATCGAGCTCACCCGCGTACATACGCACGCACACGCACACACGTACATGTAATACGTGTATGCATATATATACATATTAACGTATATACGTGCACGTGTGTGTGCGTGTGAACGTATATATATACACACACACGGACGTTCCGCCGCCGGACCTCGGACCGCCGCTTCCACACCGCGCTGGCCGTTAGTCCGCTCCTCGCGTCCTGAGCCCAAGCTGGCCGAACGTCCACCCGCTAAGCCCACCACCTCTGCCGCCACCGCCACCGACGCTGCTGCTACCCTCACTGAGCTAATTATTCAAACTTAAGCGTGTGGACTTTAACGGCACCCTCTCCACCGCGCGGCGCCCCGAGCAACTCGCTCGCTCGGATATTCACCTACAAGATCCGATCAATACCCATTCTTTTGTCACTAAAAACCGCGCTGGAACACACGCCGAAAACGTGTATATAATATATATATACATACAGTTTATTTGTTCTCGTTCGTTTTACATCCATATTATTTCACTAGGATATTATTTCGCCAGTAATGTAATAGGTACGTATATACGTAAATAAACGTATAAGAATACAGTGCACACCGCGCAGTGGACCTCAGTATTTAGTCTTTCATTTTACTGCGTATAAAATGACAAGTGGGCGGCCGGTTGCGATGATATAGTATTACGCGCGTAGTACGTGTATAATAGTATCGAGGTTGTATGGCGTTAAAAACTCTGTTTCGCAGAACGTACAGGCGACGCGAGATGAAAGGAAAACAGCAGACCGGAAACGAATCAGATGACCCCGGCAACAAGACAATGCAACGCAACGTATATTTCAGTCCGTCTAGACGGTTTTTGAAAACTTTGAGTGGCGCGTGGGTGGCGGGTGTGTGGCGGCAAAAGGGAGAAAGGCGCGATTTAGTTTCGGGTACAGTTTTAAAGACGAGACGCAGACCGGCCAGGCAGTTGTAGTGGCGGTATAAAAGAGCGGTGGCGGGTGAAAAGCTACCCCGGAAAATAGAGGTGTCCGACCGCCGCCGTGTCCGGTTTCCGGTGTGCCGATCGCGACCGGACGAAACCTCTCCACCTCCCCGCCAACCAGTGATCGTCACCGGTTCTAATTTCCTCACCTACCCCCAACCCAACACACACACACACAAATCATCCCTCGGTGCCAATTTTCTATTTATTATGACGTTTAAAATACACCCGTTACGAAAAACGAAGGCGAGGGGTCGGGGTGATTGAACCGTTTAAAAACCGTCGTCAATGAAAAGTCAAACGTAAGACGGTGGCGGCGACGGCAGTATGCCCCGCGACTACCTGTTCACCGCCGACGATTTGTTTCAGTTAAAAAAAAAAAAGGAAAAGGAAAGGGAAAATATAACAAAGTTACCTTCTTAATGACAGCTACCCTCGAAGCTTTACGGTCCCGACGACTAACCCTTATCCCCCGAAAGTTTTCCACGTTGTCCGCGGCACGCTTATTTCTTTCAATTGTTTCCCGGCGAAATTCGTTTGTTTTTTTTCGATCTTATGGCTAATCTGTTGTTTTGTTTTCTTATACTATTTTTGCCGTAAAAAGTTTTTCATCTTAAAATCGATTATAGTTTTTTTTTCCCCCAGTCTCTTTTACCACCATCCACCACCATTATTAACAAAACTATGTGCGACATTTAAAAGCGGCGTAAACTTTCACACAAATATCTAATCAAAGTTTTTTCTTTTATTTTTTTCCCTCCTTCATACACGTATAAATGTATATGTAAAAAAAACCCTTCTAATGTCAACCACCCATGTATATACAGTGGTCGATATCGCGCTCTGCCGCTGCCGGGCGTATATACGTATATATACATATTTTTTTTGCGCCGAGCAACGGAAAATCTCCCTTCGGACACACGCACACTCACTTACGCATGCAAAAGACAAAAGTTAGGGATCGGACCACGCGCGCGTGTGTGCACACTCGCGCGCACACACATGCGGACGCACGTGCATACATATATGTATACTCACACAGCGCATATACATATAAAGTATATATACCGACGCACACACACACACACACACACACACGCGCGCGCACTTTCCAGGGTCCGCGGCGTGGGCAGTGTAAAGTGGACCCAAGAGCGTCGGACAGGACGCGCGGAGGGATGGGTGGGGTGAAAGAAGAGAAGCGACGGAGACCAGAAAGGGTGGCGAAGGGATTCGGCGCGTGGATGGGGGCAGGGGTAGTTCGGTTCGTCGACGTTAGGGAACGTTCCTCCCATATTGATCGGGGCTGACCAAGGCCCGCGCGCTCATCTTATGCAGAGCAGAGACCGCACCGCGCCGTCCCGCCGTGCCCAGAGGTTTGGCCGGGGACCGCCGCCGCCCTCGACCCCTCTCCACCCCGGCCACCGTCACCGTACACCCCCCCGCCGACCGCCACCGCGAGCCGCTTGTCCGACGCGGCCGGACACTCAGTATGCAAGTTACATACTCGAAACGCGCGCGTCGGCGGGAGAGGGTTGGTTCTTCCCGCCTGCTCCTTCTCCTCCGACACCGCCACCGCTGTACACCGCTCTTGCTATGCCCTCCGTCCCTTCACCGCAGCCGTACGCGGCTCTCCTCCGCTACCCGCCACCGACCACTGTCAGCGACGTCCATTATGACCCCCGCGCCGCGGACACCGCGACGTCGTGCCGCGCGCGCGGGTAGCTGCCGGCCGTTGTCTTATCGCGGAAACGCGACCGGCCACGTTATATACCCGTGTGCGCGTGTGTGCGCGCCAGCTCGTTCGTATACACGTGTGTGAGTGCGTGCTTGCGAGGGAGTGTGTGCGTGTTTGTGCTTATGTGTGCGTGTGCGTGAGCGCGCGCGATAGGGAAGACGTGCCGAACGGTGGCGGCGGGGTGCTGTACGGCATTGCGGAGAGGAAAGGGACCGCGTAATTAAACTACCATGTTAGCCGGTATGCCAACCCTTTCGCCCGGACCGCCGCCGACGCCACGGCCACGGGATTCGGCGTAATATTTCAGCATATATACACCGCACGCACACACTTCGCCGTATCATACACCCAAGTGGTGCCCGCGATACCTGGCCCACACGTATACACACACGATACTACGAATAAATGCGAGACACACTCACTCGTCGAACGCGCGCAAGTTTTGGTCAAGTCCGCGGTCGCAACGAAATGTACAGAAGAGTGCGTCGATTCCGCCGCGAGATACGGACGACGACGACGGTTTACGCCGTAATGTACCTTATTCGTGTCGCGATCGGTCATCCCGTGAAACAGAGGCTGGGTACGCGCTTTCCGGAAAGACTTTTAGAAAGCATCGCGGCAGCAGAAGACGAGGAACGCGCGTACGCGGCTGTAAAAGTATTTCCCGAGAAGTCTTTACGGGGTCGGCCGATACGGGGACCGTAAATTGTAATAGCGCCCGCCGCCGGTACACCTGCAATGACTTCGAACGCACGGCGCGCATGATCAAGACATTTATACATTTATATATACGTATATACGCACCGTTTGAAATCCGATAAAACTTTTCGTACTAATTTTATTTTTCTCCTCGAAAACAATTGCGGGTATTTATTTCACGAGCGAATCGGCCGTAATCCTACTGCGGCTTTACTTGTCCACGGGTTAACGTTTATCATCGTACGCATACAACGAAATACGCAGCGCTACGCTTAAACTATTTCGATTTTTGTGACAAATTATTAAAAACAGAAAAATAAATGACCAAAGCTACGAGTACTCGATCGCAGATGAACTTTTTCTCGTCGTTTATCCGTCCGTATGCAGATACGTCGTGTCTATCCGTGTACATATTTTTTCATTGCACTTAAAACACTGAACTTGTGTACAAATATACTAAATTACTTGTAAGGCAAACATGAGAAGAGCAAAAAATAAGTAATAATAACTACGCCAACTCTATTATATTCACTCGAAAATCGTTTATGATAATATTTGAAGCGTTCCTAAAAAATACCCCGTTTAAAATATGTAGGTAGGTACACAATACACACTATAAATTAATACTTAACCGACAAAATATTCTTAGACGATCTTTTTTTTTTTTTTACGCACTTTTATCCGGTAATCAACCAACCAAATTAATTTTTAGAATAATGCGATTTCTATGGTATCGTAATTTTATTCATTTATTGGGAAGAAAGGGTTTCTTTTTCCATTTTTTTTTTCATTTGTTTTATTTGTAGGTATACGCATTGAAAAAAGAACATTAATCGTTTAATAATCAATTTCTTTTTCTTAGCTATACATAAGCCTTATTGGAACGGGGTGATTGGTCTTCAAAAAAAAGCATTGTTCCCTATATTCAAACACATTTTTTCTCCTCTTCGCGGCAAATTAAAAACCCAGAAATATCTATGTTATTATCAGTACACCCTTGATTTATAATATAAACTTAATTGTTTCGTCGAGAGAAAAAACATCGCACAGGCGCACAACGGAAGTGCGCTTCCAAAATGGAATAAGCATACATCGTGTGAATGAAAAAAAACAGACAAATAAGGGTAGGTATACATATACATGTAGTAGGTGCAGTACATATACCTACTATGTTTTCCAGATGTTACATCCAGATTTTGACCAAATCAGTTGACAAAAGGAATTCGAAATCATGTGACGCGCACACACATTTATTTTCACATTCCGAGAATTTAATAATTCACGTTCATATATTATATTCAGATGCGTCCTATCGCTAACGCTTACATACTGGTATATAATATGATACGACATTTAAACAGTGTCCGTCTTAAAATAAAATTTCAATCGGTAGCATATTCAAACGTCGGTTGAGTAAACGGAATATCACCATAATTAATGTCGGTGATATTTACGTAAATTAATATCAAACGCATTATTCGACGCGTTTACGCCCGTCAAACAGTTTTAAAATAATAAAATTAATAAATCATTCAGAAACCTATCATCCCTTCAACTCCGGCTGAATATTTGCACCACTCTAAATCACACGTGGCGTGATATTAACTAGTCGTGCATTGTGTTTTCTTTAAGAATCTAAAATTTAAATATTATAAAGTCGTACCAAAGCAATTTAACAGTTGTTTTTTTTACCAAATACCCTCTAGTTGAATAGAAAAAAAATATCGTTTCATCGTGGATTTTTCATTTAGTCGTAAAGGTCTGCAACAGAGTGTAATTTGAAGTGTTTGGCTGATTTAATGAAGCGTTAATGTGTACCAATAAAAATGCATGTTGAGTTGCGGAATTACTTAGGTAGGTACAAAATATAAGTACCGTATTACTTATAAAAGTCAAAATAGAATTAATTTTAATGATACGACCGACATGAGCTAGAAAAGCGATTAAATATTATGTTTAATTAGTTTAATAAAAAGAAAGTCTGGGAAATCATTTAATGTTATAAAATCAAAGTACTGTAATAATATAACGATGTCGTATGCCAAGATATTTTGTTAATTTCTCTTTTGCGCAAAGGTTTATGAAATATTTGTTTTAATTAAAATTTTCTTATACATAATTTTTAATCAACATTTTCCTTTCACACATTATACTTTAAACCTTCAATCTTTAAGTTTTTTTTTTCACTATTAACTGCCAAAAAGTTTAAAATCTACCAGCCGCAGATTTCTCGCCATGTACGTCAACGACGTATCTATAGGGAATGCACGGGACGTACGCACAAAATGCGCATAGAGTTTCGTCAGGTTTGAGTGCTATCGGACAAGGTGGACACGATAAATCGATAACATCTATGTATATATCTAATTGCTCAGACTTTAGATGAAGATTTCGTGCATGTCATATTAACGTTCAAAACTGTACGTAATACCATGACGTTGGACTTCTAATATGGATCGAAGAAAAAAAATTAACCAGTTATTTAATATAAGTGTGCAATATCTGGATAAAATTACAATATTGATTTTTCGTGTAAGGAAAAAGAAAAAAATACCTACAAAAACTTACCAACTCTCGACTAATATATAGTCTATAGACTAATATAATATATATACATAATATATTATGATTAGGTACAAGAAAAATGCCCTCTGCTGAAACGATAAACTCGATAAGACTTACAAGTATATACGTTTGTCGCTTGAAATTGTTTTTAATTTTTAATACCATAATTCGACGGCACATATTATTATTATTATCATTACTATCCAATACTGGAGTGTAGTTGAGAATTTATTATACGTGTTTTATACTTTAGGGCGTGCTATTAATACACATATACATACGTGTTACAATATTTATATTCACGAGTTTTATTTGTTTTTTTCTTTCCGCAGACACGGAGCTGCGTTATTATCGCCCAGTGGCCGTTCCATTGTCACGAACATATATGTAAATACCTAAGGTGGCGGTATCGACCGTCAATTGGGCGGAGCTTAGACGACATTGGGGGGGACGAAAACAATATTCAAACCAACATTGTTAATTTTTGCAGATTAGTTATTATTTCGTTTTGTACCGCGTTAAAGTTATTATTTTTTACTTTTCGTGTTCGCGTTGAAATTAAATCTAATTTTAAAAAAATATTTTAATTTTATTACGAAGCGCGAAGTGTGCGTAGCTTTATAAAAATTATATTAACTTAAGCAAATAACCTAAATGGATGTCGTTAAAAAAAAAAGTAAAATATACTATCCAAGAAAACTACTCTTGTTTTTAACCAATAAATGATTATATGAAATGATCTCTGTAGAGGATTTTCGATCAAATCGTTACTATGCGTATTTCTTCCAAACACTATGAACTTTTTGTGTTATAGATGTAACCGCTGATTTAAAATCGTACGAACCACTACATTTTAGACGTATTATTACAGCGATAGAGCTAACAAATAAATATCGTTAACCATTGTAGTTGTACTATTTATTTGCAAGTCATTTTACCTTAGATCGGCCAACTAAAACTGGCTGCCGTAAAGTTTTCTATTTTCCAGGGACTCAGGTATTAAACTTAACGCCCAACGATATGGTTAATATGCCTCTACCCCTTTTCAGAAAAAAAATCTCTCACTGGCTCCGATATGAATGTGATGCGACTAAAAGTAAATAATATATATTATATAACATTACTGAAATTATTTATTATTTTTAAGAATAATTATTTTTGTACTTATATATGTACTTATTACCGAATATTTTATAAACTATGATAACTCTAGGCCTCCACACGAGTTTCTCTCGGTGAGGCCTAGTAATCTTATTTATATAAATTTAAATAAAAAAAAAATATATATATTTATATTATCTATATATTTGTTTTTGTTTTTATTAAAATTTTAACAATTAGTGCAATTGCTGTATTTGGTTAATTGTCTGCAGGCACGAGGGAAGAATCCATCCATTGATGGAACTTCACGATATATATAAATTATACATAACGACTTTACCTACCAAATACGGATAAATGTGTTTTAAAATTTGATTATAATTCAGTTAATTGTAAAAACATGACATGTTGACATAATATAGTACATGAGCGAAAATACTTTTACAATATTTACCTAGCAATGAATTATTTCACGATTCTATACACCGTTTTATTAAATTATTAGTAGGTATATATGTATATTTATTATTTATACACATATGTATATGACTGCACGACCGACAAAGACACTTGTTTTATATACTCGCAATAATTCGAAATTAATAACATTTTAAACCACTTATACAATACCTATATAAAACGCGTTTTATGTATATACATTATATACATAAGTACTACGCACCTATTTTGTATTTATTTTAATAATACAAATTTTTGATCGTTTTCAACAATAATAATAGTTATAATAGTAATAATAATAATAATAATAATAATAAGAATAACGAATCATGTGGAAATTTTTGTTTATGGAAAGAGTTTCCCACGGGGTTCACAGGACAGCTGCCGTTCAAAATACTGCAGAATAGCATAAACACCACCGCCACCACCAGTACTACCACCACCTCCATCGATACCATTGCAACGATGTTTTTCGACATATATACATATGCCCGAGTTCGCAAATACTATTATGTACACTCTATATTGTGTGCGCGTGTGTGTGTGTGACGAGTGCGTGGCGGTGTGGTATCGAAAAGATGGCCAACCCCGTGAGCATATACTTTTCAGTCCCCGGCAGCTAGAAGTGTTACATGAAGTGAACATTTGGACAACGATGGGGTTTAATATTTTTTGAATGCAAATTTACTGCGCAATTAATATATTTTAATTTATAAACCATAATAGGTAATTATACTGAGTATACGTCATGTATAATAATAGGTTGCCTTACAATTGAATGGTTCTAAGGCGAGACTATAGGGAAGTAATATACATATTAGACATAACAGTAACTATTATCAATAAAAACTGTTAAGTCGTCAAGTCATAAAATATATAAGATGATATCGTTTCCGAGTTAGAAAACGATGTATTGTATGTTTGAAATTTATGGAAAACTTATCAAACGGTTTATCGCTTTCATTTCATTGGTATCAAACGATATTCGTTCGTTTAATTTATTTATATATAATCAGGACAACGGATACAATATTTTGTCTATCCCACTATTGATGTATCAATTACGATGGCATTGATCAAAGATCGACAGCGTTTTATGGTTACACCGTATACACGTATACAGTACCGTGTACACGTACCTACTTATTTCAATACAATTATGTAAATGTAAATGATAAGTATCATTGATCAAATTTAATTTGGTCAATAGATGTAATACACGTATTACGAGGCAAAATTAGACTATTTAGTAATATTAAATGTATACGTGGGACAAACGACCGTTAGAATTCGACAAATCCTTAAATATTTAATAGTCCTTTGAACGTTTAATACATGATCCATGATTGGGCAATTTCATTAAGTATTAATGAACAGTTACATTTATAGAAAAAATTGTGGAGCCGCGGGCATCACCGACCAATAAAAATTAATTGGAAATAAATCGTTAGACAAACGGCTATACTGTGCACACGTTAAAGTCGTTGAACTGATATGGAACAAAAAACAATAAGTCGAAGAAAATTATTTAAAAATTGAAAACACGTTTATTGGTCGAATTAACCGTTTTACAAAAAATAAAAAATTAGTGCGATTAATTTGATTAAATCACATGGAAAAATGTACCTATAGCCATAATGTTGTACCGAACTCCAATTATAATCGTTTTTCAAAACCAACAGTTTAATAATATTATCGGGTAAAATGGATGGACAGTTTTACAAATTAAATATATCAAACTAAGCCACGGATCATTACGAAAAATAAAATTACCACCAAATTTAGAGTAATCTGAAATAGAAGAAAATAATTGAATTATGTCTTAACTTAAATATTAATTTATATTTGTTTTTAAGCATAAAAACTGAACTCAGTATAGAATAGCGGAGGTAAGTGATAAAATTTGTACCAAGACCCTGCAGATATTATAGTTACAAACAGCAAGGAATTATAAATGAATAATGATTAATTTTTCTATATTTATTCTAATCGTGCAGAGATTACTCAATAATAATTAGAGACTACATTTCGTTAAAATCTCAACAGTAAAATAGCAATTACTAATTGTTAAAAAGATTATAACAATTGAAATTTTTCGTTATATTTGACTGATAACATTTATTGATAATAAATCTTAAGGGAATACGCGTTAGGTAGGTACCACTCTATATCGAACGCATGTTCTTGTGTTCATTAACACATAAGACGTATGGAAAAGTAAAATAATTTGGACAATTTCTATTTATATTCACATATTCTACCAGCTATTATTATTAATTATCGAGCTATAATGATGTATCAATCAAAAACTCGATAGGAGAAGACATAAAAGTACAAGAATTATACCCTTTTTTTTCTTAAACTTCAATGAAGTATCTTCATTAATACATAGCGAGGTAATAACAAGACCGAGGGTAATAAGTATACAGTTTTTCAAACAATTCTTTTATACACTTTTATTTTAATTAGTCGACCAACGGTAGTCGTAAAAATTGACTCGAAAATAATATAACCCCAATTACTGAAGAATATAAAATAAAATTTTTCTTTTAATAAAATATCCACCGCTATTGAATAGTACAAGGTATACGACACAATAGTAGTGACTGTATAATGAATGTTTTATATTACTCGTATAATATTTCAGTTTCAAAAATGAACGATAATTTTACACTGATAATATTTTTTTACGAACAAAATTTTGCGAATTAGTCATGTTCAAGAAAAATAATGATCACTATACATTCTGCATAGGTAGGTACATTTATCGACATCGCGTTCAATTTTTAGAGCGCTAAACGTTTATTAGAGAAAATATTCGGAGAAAATCAAAATATTTAAATAAATAGAAGAACATATTATAATAAAAACAAGGACGTTCAACATATTGTTTACACAGTAAGTATAGTAATTACCCAGCATATCTGTAGATAGGTTATAACTTATCAGTATTATCACTATTGTCAGATATCGAGCTTAGACTAAACTGCTTAGGTATCAAAATTATACCCGAGTAGAGGGATTAGATCGACTTACGTCGGAGCTATAGTAGTGTTATATAAGTATACGGTTAATCGAATTTTTCGAACCTATATTAGTCAGGGACTGATGAGGACAGTAAAATAAATAACAGTTAAAACAATCGATAGTCAAATTTCGTAAGATTTCAAAGTTATTATTTTATAATTTATGCAGAATATTCCTCTGCCAGAAAGTGTTGCCGCTGGGTGATTGCTTCGTCGTGTCAATCAAGTCAATATAAAATGGAAATCCTCAAACATGTGCTTATTGTGAGATTTTATTTACACAGATTATATGTACTAAAAAATAAAAGTTAAAAAAAAAATGCAGAATATTGTTACTCTTATGAAGACTAATTTTTCTAATTTTTTTATACAATTATTCGTATCGATTGCAAATATAACGGTAAGACATGAACCATTGCTATATCAAACACCACTTACACGTTTCAATATTAACGAACGACAGTTGATTCATTGCAGATTTGACACATGTAGTATGAGTACTTTATAAACTGATCGGAGTTAGTTGTGTTTCTTGCGATCGTAAACTCGTATCACTATTACAACTAATAATTGATAATATTAAGAAAAACTCAGCAAATCGCGAACAGTTCATGACAATCTTGTTTCAAATAAAAATACCCGATAAAAAAATACAAATAATATACGAGTAGGTACTGGCAGTTGAAAAAATTGCGTTAAAAAAGTCTCAAATTTATTTTCCAAAAAATTATGTACATATATTGTACCTAGATAGTACTTATGTAATATTATTGATACAATTATATACTTGTAATAGACTACTTCCAACCGATATATGTTATATTATATTACCTACACAGTGTTGTAAAGTATTTGAGTAAAAGTATTCAAAGAGTTTTTTAAATATTTAAATAACTTTTTTAAATACTTGCAGCATCAGGTATTTCGATAGTACATAACAATTTTTTGTACTGAATAAGTATTATTATTAGTGTTCAATACTTGAACTTTTTTTTTGGAGGTTTTTTTGATGTTTTTTTTTTTATTTTTATCTATAGTACAGAACGAACCCTTTGGATATGAATTATTTATGTAAGTCTTATACGGATGGTCATTTAAATAATGAAATAATATCTTAAAATTTATATTGAATTTATACTCGTCATATAATTGTATTTATAATACAGTATTATATAATAGGTACAGAATTACAGTCTGTTATTATATTTATAAGATTATCAATAAGGGTAATGTATAATAAACACAATAATAAATTATAATTTTATTTCATGTGGGTATTTGAAATGTATTTAAAATACTTTTAAAAAGTATCTGAGAATTACTCAGATATACCTATAATTGTATGATAAGCATTCGAAATGTGTTTTAGTTGCTTTTTTTTATGTATTTGAGTAGTATCTTATAATTAGATTATTTAAGTATTCTTTACAACACTGTATCTGCATAAGCACAAAACGTAGAGACGTGAAAAAATATATAATTATACAATGTCAACTAAAATATGCGCACATGTTTGACAAACGGCCGAGTAGATAAATATTTCGAGGGAAATTATTTTTCATTTGGCCGTAACGTGCAGTCATGCGGACATGGGTAATCTATTATCGATCATCGAGCAAAATATGTATAACCGCATCACTAATCTTGTTCGTATAATAGTGCACACGAGCGACGTCGCCGTGACGAGTGTAAAACATACCCGCTCCTTATTGACTCGGAGTTTTTCGAGTCTTTATAATTTTTCATGCGTGTTTTTGACGTTTTTTTTTTTTTTACAGACACTTTGTTTAAAATATATTCTTACAGGTACATACACGTATCTTGCGCGCTTGTTCGGGGTGACACCGGGTTGAGATTGAAGGTAAGATACGGCAGATACCTTTATAGAAATTATATATACTTGATTATTGTCGTACATTATGACGTATTCGTACACAAAGTTGGAATTCGAAAACACTGGAAATTGTGAACACGAAATACTTAGGTACTATTAATATGACAGCCTATTCGCTGGATACAATGAATCGATAAACGTAATAATTACAATTTATTAACGTAAAAAAACAATAGGTAATACGTAATTTAAAATAAAGAAAACAGTTTTTCTGTACCACAGCGCGATCATTTTATGCAGGTACAAATAACATAATGTTTAGAAATGTATTGTTAATAATGATTTGGTTATCAATTTTTAAATTATATGCTGCAAAACATCTTATTACGTCCCGGCTCAATAAGTCGGTATTAAGAACTACACTTGTCAAAGTATAATACACTAAGATTGTTTAAAGCCGACATTCCACATATTGTGGAATTTAATACCAACGTTTACCATGTACGATAGACTAAACAGTTTTTAATAACTATACGTGTATAGTATTTGATATTATGATAGGCGAAAAAAATGAAGTGCATCCATTATTTTATTTTATTCTATTTTAATAATAACACAGGATAAGACACTGGAAGATAACAATAACAGGATAGTAATGATAGTGTACGACATACGTATATGCCATAAAATACGTGATAAATTAAGTAATAAGAAAAGAGGTAGGAGATCTGGTTAGAGATAATTTAGTGGTAATTAAAGGTGGGGACTTCATTTGCAAGACGCATAATATGATACATAGGAGAATTAAATTAATAGTTTGACGATGAAAAATTAAAAAGAAATATGAAAGAGAGCAGACGTGTTCCTAGAATGCCAAGGAGGGATTTTGAAATTTATTCGCAAAATGAGCGTAGGACAATCGATTGGGTTATTATTAATTTTTTCAAAAAAAATGATAAGTTAGCATTTAGCCTACAATTTGCAAGGCTACTAAGAAGGATTATTCAAAAATCGTATTAGCTAATATAGTGCCACACAGTAGTCAGTATAGTATACTATAGTAGTCAGTAAGTATCTATACTGCACGATGACAGAAAGTTAAACTACAAGGATTATCAAAAATAAAAAATGCACATTCTCAAGGTCGTTCAAATTTTAAATGAACTTTTATACTTTGAAATTGTACATTATAGGTCGAAATAGTCGAAATGTATGTGTTTATAAAAATAATAATAACAATAATAAAACGGAAAACTTTAATACGTGATTCTATTACACATCTAGTGGCGTCATCTATTGGATGAAATTATAAAAAGATATTTGTGTTTTTATGAGAATACTTAAGCTATATTATTGTTATATTCTAGCCGATATAATATACCTATAGGCTCCAACTTATTAGTTAAGTATTACAATTCGTAAATTAAAATTTTATCGTTTATCTGAGCTAATTATTTATGGCGGTCACGTTTTGGCGGTGTTCCAGTAACAAAAATAATCCAATTTTTTTTACTTTTATAATATAGTTACGGCTTTGAGCACAATGTGCACATATATACTGAGTGGCATAGTCTTAATACATAACATCAAAATTCAAAATTAATAACAGTGACAAGCTAGAGGAGGAATGACGGAATCTTAAGGATGACACTGTGAGCAGTGGCACAACAACGCCAAGCATCGGAGTCTCGGGATTCAAAGGGGCCCTAACGCGATCACCCTTCAATATGTCCAAGACTCCAAAGGATAACTACTGTGGAATGAGAATGATGAGATTATTATACAAAATTATTGTAAAAACGGACGAAACTTCTTAGTCGGGTGAGATATATGGATGGCTATTTAAGACTTGAAGCCAATGTACGCCATTACTCTCGAAAAAACGATTCTGAGTTGAAAGCGGTCGGTTGGATCAGTTTATATTTCTAAATAGTTTTTACAGTTTTGATCTTTAACTTTTTAAATATTTTTATTTATGACGATTATAAAATAATTTCATTGTAATTATAATAACCTACATAGTTCATAGCGCCTACATACTTTTTTGCTATGTATAAAATAAAATAACATTTTGTTCATCTTATTTGAATAAAGCTAATTAAATTCAATTATGCATTCGAGGGCTAGATAAATAACCCATAGAGTATATTTCGAGTGGAAAAGAGCATTTTCTTTATGTTATTATTAATGAAATATTTTAAGATTTCGAACAGTCATTAAGTTTAGGGCTCTATATTCACTTTTTCGTCGTAACCCTCAAAATCCAAGTCGCGCCTGCACTGACTGTGATACACTCGTTTCTTATACGGTTGGTGCAGGAGCAGTGCTGGGTATAAGAAAATTTGAATTATCGCGTTTCTGATTGGGACTTAAGTTGTGCCTTATAAGTATTGGTGCGAGAAGAGGAGAATAGGAGTCAACAGAACAGGAAAGAAGATTTTTAATGAATGACATATAATGTGAGTGACGACGGTCGAGACATTAAAAAAAACGATGGTCGGGAGTATAGTCACGATGAGAGCAGTTAATTTTCAAAGTGTATTTTATAAAACCAAAAAACGGTCGGCGGTCTCGTTCGTGTTGTTCGCATAAGCGTACGCAGTTCGTGAATCTTAATCAACCGTGTGTAATATGACAACAATATGAGAGACTAGAATGCGCAAAATAGAGGGTCGGAGATTCTGAATTCCTCAGCTGTATTCTTTTAAAGAATCCTAAAACTCTAAACGCTTTGCGCGTTACATCATAGATGTAAGCCGAGCACAGGGATGGTGTTAACGTAGAGTGACCATATGCCCACGACCCGTATTTCAACTTCCAGTTGTCCAGATGAAAGTTATACACATGTTGGTTTCATCGACTACCTAGGTCCAAAAAAAATATAACTTAATACCTATAACTATAAAAAAAACATATTCTATACGGCTGGGAACGTATAACTAAAGGAATAAAAAAAATGCAGACAGGGCTATTTTCAGAACTTGAACAAGGAATTACATATAATTCTACTGTTGCGTTTTTTACATGTAACTAATGTTCATATGTTATTTTAACTCTCTACCACCACCACAAAAGCATGACGAACCTCAAGGTGGTAGATATTATTTATTTTTATTTTTATTTTACACTGTAACTTTAATAATTATCATGTAAAAATATGTATAATTTCTCTATGTAAAGTAAAAATTAAGATAAATTACTATCACAAAAAAAAATACCGATAGTTTTCCTCATACCGTTTGTGTAAGACTTATTATCTAATCAAATCTCTACTTTACAAGGGAATTTTTAGATTGTCGCTTTGACCATTTTAGCGGGTGTCTTGTTGTCAAGACTGTTCGTATGCGTATAAATATTTTATTTGTATGGAAAAACCTTTACACGTTTGTTTTGCTGTTTGAGAAGGCGAAAAAATAGGTGATTACAAAAAAGGCGCGTCCCGTTTTTAAAAAATAAATAAATATGTGATCACATCGTGCAAACGTAAAGCCAAGACCGCTCGCACATAAGTGTCGATAGGAAGGAGTTTTACACGATTAATGGTGTAGGACAGTGGTTTTCAACGTGGGGATTCGCGAAAGATAGTTTGGATGTCGCCAAAAATTATGGACGAATAGTTTTTCATACGTTAAAGTATATTATTTTAAAAATAAATTGAATTGTTTGTCCGGTATTCGAATGTACGAAAGCACGAATGAACGAATAGAGTTTAAAATAACAATATTCATGTTATATTATTATAAATTCTTTGAAAACATTTTACGGAAAAATGAAAAATCGGTGGTCGAGATTCGAAAAAGGAAGAAAACCGCGCTGGCGCAGGAGAACCACTTCCGGAACCACAGATCTGCAACGTTCACTGTTAAGTGATAATACGTTACAATAATGAATTGACACGTCTTGCGATCTAAGGCTTGGATCACACTATGCGTTTTGTCGGTTACCGAATACCGGTGCCTGGCTTCCGGCGAATCCGAGATTAAAAAGCGCGCGAATCCTTTATAATTTGAAATTATATATTAAATTATACCTACTGTAAATTATAAATAATACGCCGATATGAAATGTATTATAACACTATTGCAGTCTGTTTCCCGTGACAAAACGGTACAGTTTATATTTTTCGTCATAATTTTGAAGTTTATATTTAATTTTAATTTTTATGTTTGAATATGCTTATCGTGCTAATCACGAACTTCCACCCCCATATCGCGTACACCGGTTTTTATTTTCATAACAATAATTTCAAAAAATATTATTGACTTCCTTTCTTTTTTTTCAGTATCGCGTTTAAATAGGGACATTGATTCGGCATAGGCGAATGGTTTTCTTTGAATTGCTTCTGAGCTACTATTAACATTTTATTCTTCCTACGTATGTTTTATTCAACACAATGCATTAGGCGTGCGAACAATATTGAAATTCAAACAATCGAACAAATCTTCAATTCGGCAACGGACGTCCCGCACAGGTGTGGTCTGACAAATTTAAAACCGTGCGTGTTGTGTGTAGTACATACCGATCGGTAGCGTTTTCGTTCCGGCGGCTTTCGGTATAGTGTGGTCGCGATACCGCGGTATCCGTTGCGATCGTATTCATTCTAGGTGTTGCGGCTCCATTAGTAATACAGTTATACAGTAATCCGTGGCCGTAATCTGTAATAGATACTGACTATATGATTAATGACCAACAAATTGATTAATCAAAGCATGTACCTATATATTTAACAAAATTACAAGATGGTTTATATTTATAAAAACATAACAATTTTAATAAATTATATTTACAATTTTGTTTTCTAAAAAGTCTTAAAAAGTGCTTTCTAAGTACATAATTCGTTTCATGTAACGGTTTGTGGTAAATTGTATTTTTTAAGGGCATTTTTGGCTATTGTTTAGAGCATATCTGTATGGTTTTAAGTGCATTTAAATCCGGGCCCTATATATTAGTATATGACGTTATCTACTTTCAATGGAATCAAGTAGAAATAGTAGGATGTACATAAAAACAGTAAACATACTGCTATAATAGCTATAAATATATAACAACCCAAATAATTCATAATTGTATTTGTTACTGTTATTAAAGTATATAATAATATAATGGTTTCCCAACGATTAATCGTATTAAAATATCACAAGACTCGATAATATCGAGGCGATATATCGGTGTGGTTGCATCGATATAAAATTTCTCGATATATCTACTTCATGTATCGATATTTTCGATATATCGATATATCGTTGCCATCCCTATCCATTACCGATCGGTTGCGTTTAGTCGGTTACCAACGCGTAGTGTGATCCGACCGCTATAACGATATTTTGAACGTATTTTCGAGTAAAATGGCGGCTCGCGGCTGTCGAAACGACGATTGCCTTGGAAGAAAAACCGTAGCAATGATTATGCGAATTTATTCGTAGGTTATGTACAAAATATATAAGTATTATCAGCAAAATTCTGTGTTGTTATTATGAGAAAAACTTCGGTTTGAAGTTCTACGTCTGGTGAAATATTTTTTTCCAGTTAGTACGTTTGTATTTTGTACCATCATTTTAAAGCAAAGAAGCTCGCTTGAAAATCATTTCTAGAACATGTCTCTGATCAATCACTGTGGTGGACTTCAAGATAACGGTGTTCACGATCTCGCAAAAGATGAAGTGTCCACGGGTGTAAGTATTCATACGTTTCCCGAGACCAAGTCATTATAAGTCCCATTAATTCTGTCCCCAAGTAGGTAGCCTCCATCAACTTATTATACTAAATTAACATTATTTTCTACTACACGTCTGTTTGTTCGAAAAATAATTGACTGTAACATGTAAAATATGTCAATATCATTAATTGTACTGTAAAAATATTCATTATTCAACTATTTGTACCACTCTTTTGCGTCTACTTTCCACCAGCTATATTATTTAAACACCATTGTTAACCAAAACAAATTGGAATAAACCAATTACAAAATTTTTTCTAATTGGACTAGTGTATGAATCTATCAATTTCTCGCGGTACACACATTTCATACTCATACATCATGTAATGTATTTAATTAAATATAAGGTTTTTGAAACTTTCAGACTACCATTGTTGCAGCTACTTATAATGGTGGAGTTGTAATTGGGGCCGATTCTCGTACAACAACTGGGTAAATATAACACATAATAACAGTTCATCAACAGATTGTATTATTCCGCTTGAATTTCTTTTTCAGATCATATATTGCTAATCGAGTTACCGATAAGTTAACTAAAGTATGTGATAACATCTACTGCTGTCGGTCTGGATCTGCTGCTGACACACAAGCTATCAATGACATTGTCGCATACTACATGGATTTATCTAGGTAACCTATGAATGTTTATTGTTCCTGTAACTCTATCAACTATTGCGTTTTTTCATTAGCATTCAAATGGGTGAACCACCATTAGTCAGAGCCGCTGCCAGTATATTCAGAAATCTGATTTATGAGAACAGACATCAATTGACTGCTGGTGTCATTGTTGCTGGATGGGATAAGAAATTTGGTGGACAAGTAATTTAAATTGAATACCACAGACACAACTAATATTAATAAATGTTATATTCCGTTATTATACCATATTATGAAAAAAAAAAAAATTGTAAGAATTCAAACACTCTACATGATTTGAAATGTGTTTACATTTTACGAGGGGCAAATTAACTATCTACTTTTATATTTTTTCAAATTTATTCATCACTAAAGTATCAAATTTAAAAAGTTATTAAAATTCAAGCTACACATGTATTAAATGAAAATTGAAGAATCTAAATATTGTTTATTATTTTGATGATGGTAGTTAACCCATTTTACCATTGATACTCAATTCAATGTTTTACTTGATTTTTAAAATTACAGAAAGTACCTTAATAGTTGTTTGAAAATATTACATTTTGTTAAAGGATAGTGCTTAAT
The DNA here is from genome assembly GCA_949715065.1 of Periphyllus acericola. Taxonomy (NCBI): domain Eukaryota; kingdom Metazoa; phylum Arthropoda; class Insecta; order Hemiptera; family Aphididae; genus Periphyllus; species Periphyllus acericola. The sequence goes on from OX454271.1 coordinate 9,066,404, forward strand.
TATAGTTTAACTTTTTTCAGGTATATTCAGTCAATGTAAGCGGTACAATAGTTCAACAAAATATTTCTATTGGTGGCTCAGGTAGTTCCTATTTATATGGTTTTATGGATTCACAGTATAAAGATGGTATGACACAAGCAGAATGTGAAAATCTTGTACTGAACGGTACGTATCATACAATTTTCTTTCATTTATAATCATTACTTATATTTTTATAAATAAATTATTGTTTAGCAATTTCGTTGGCTATCAAACGTGATGGTTCAAGTGGTGGTGTTGTACGCATGGGAGTGTTGAACCATACTGGTTCTATTCAAAGAAAATTGGTCTTGGGAGACCAATTGCCCAAGTTTTACGATAATGTGTTAGTTGTAAACTCTCAAGTTGATGTATCTGGAGGAGATGCTTCTATGGCTTGATTTTTTTTTTTTATATAATTACAATCGTGTATTAATCGTTTTGGTAAAACAATTAATTCTTTATTCTGCTAATAAATAAAATTGAATAATTTCTATAAACTGGTTTTTATTTTTGAGTAGCTGTCAAATGCGTGTTTTACTTTTTAGATTCCAACTACTGAGACTATGTGTAATATTTTAGTTTTTATTTGTTCAATTACATGTAGTGACAAGCCACACCAAATTACTTAATACTCAGGTGCACACCATTCTAGTAAAAGTTATTGGGAAAGTGGCTTAATCGAATTAGCTGGATAAACAGCAGTTCTACCAAATCGTAACTGCTAATTAACCTTGATATTTTGTAAATAAAAACTTAAAATTTTACTGGTGTTAATGTGAAGCTCAACAAAATTTGTTGAGCTTAACATTTATGGTTTAATCATCGTAGTCAATTCATAGTCGGGTCAAAATATTTTTGTTTCACAGACTATTATACACATATTTCATTATTTTAACAAATCTGGTAGATACTAGATAACCAGGTAGTTGTTTGTCAACCAAATATAATTTCACAGATAAGTAAAAAAAAAAAAAAACCATATGAACATTATGATGTGTATACTATATTTACCAATATACATCACATTAAAACTAATGTCTTTACGAATAATAATTTTTGAAAAGAATCCAAAACTAACAAAATTACCTTGCCAAATTTAATTTAATCCTTCAATAAAGATTCAGTTTCATAAGCATGTTTACAATATTGTACAAAATGTTGGCACGCAAAATATGTTTACCTATCCGTTGATTTTGTATTCATGGGTTGGACTAATTTAGTATCATCTAAAAGTTGTTTAGTCGTAAAATTAATCACTTACCACTGGTCTGGCAATAAAACTAAGAAATTGAAATAATAGAAGCATATTAAAGCTTATTATTCACGTTTTGAGACTGATCATAAACTTTTATATAAGTAACGCAAGGCCTTCACCAAGATTGCAGGATACACTATTTTTCAGTTACTACTATTATGCATTTTTTTTTTTTTACTCATTAACAAGAATACAAAACAAATGAGAATCAAAAAGAACGTAAGCAACATCATTTGCAGCTATTGACATAAGTATTATCGGTCATGATACTATTATTATTATTACTCAGATACCTACACACTTATAATAGTGGAAAATACTTATCGGTTGTCGGCAGCTCCAATGATAATATTGTACGGCTTCTCAGTTAGTCGTATGTTTTCACTATTAAAAAAAAAAATCATAATTTCTAATAAAAATCTGAGAAAAAATCCATGGAACTGCAGACCACAATATTGGGAAACTCTGGTTATCATGACAAAATAAAATGTTTAGTATTGAATGGAAATGTATTAATTTCAACATTTCAAATGTATCCATCCATCAATTTCATGATATAACGTAAGAACTAGAAGTGAAAAGCTATAAATTAATTTAATACCAATGGATTTAAAAACTTTTTCTTGCACTTGATTCCAAGAGGTTAAACTAAACTAAGATTATGCTAACCATTAATACAATTGAGTAATTATATAGTATACCTATTATATATAATAGTTTTTTTCTATAAGTATTTATGTTCATAAGAATAGGTACTGGAAAACAGCTTTTAAAATTGTGTTGATGAAAAATCCTATATTTATAAATATTTCAACGAATTTGGTTTGTCAAACACGATATTATATATCAACTTTTTACATACATAAAATATGTAAACGCAATAATGAAATAATAGTTTATTAATAGTTATACATTTTTATGACTCTGACAATATTATGTCATTCTTTTCTTTTCTTTTTATCATATATATTTAACAGACTTAAAGATATATAATAATTATAATTTCGATAAAACTTTTTGAAAAACTTTTAAGTGTAATAATTAAATATCCATAAACCGTTACAAATACATTAAACGTAGAGTTACTTAATTTAAAAAACTATTTTTTCAAAAAGCCTTATGCTATAACAATTCAGTCTGTTCACATTGAATTAGGTATAACAATGTACTCATATTATAGATACTAGTCGAAAAAATATAAAATTCTATTAAATGACGATTTTAAAAATAAGTTTCAAATATGTATTAGCTATAATATTGAACAAGACAAACATTTTTTGTTCCAGTACATTGATTTGCTTCTTCCTCAATATTTTAACACATTATAAAAATTATTGTTGAGATTAAAAATATATTATAAGAATCAATTTTTAAATAGCAATATTTTCATAGCTATTACCAATCATTCACACATGCTTACAATTTTAAGATTAACCTATAGAAGAATTTAGTTAAATATTAACATGGATATTACCATAAAGAAAATATTTTACACAAATGTTTAAGAAATTCATAAATTTTTCCAAAACTAGAAATAATAGATATATTGTTACCACATAATTGTCATTTCTGATCATTATGACAAAAATAAAAATAAAATATAGATGCAGTTTTCATTTAAATGCCTAAACTAGTAAATTTAGTTTAATTATGTAATAGAATAATGCAATTATATTAATAAACATAACATTTTAAATGTATAAAAACAAAGTCTAAAATTGTTCATGAGTATAATGGAGGGGTGAACACAAGAATTATATCTAAACATAACCCAATAGTTAAATAGAACCTTTTTCATTTAAGGTAGTAAGTACTCAACATATTATTAATTCACTATAGGTAGCAATTATTTTTTTAATTTAAAATAAAAGTGAGGAAAAATTTCAAAGAAAATTGATTCCTTTTGAAAATAAGCTTTTAAATTAATACTAAATATATTATAATTATATTCAGTCTATATTTGTTCATTAAAAATTGAGCAGATGTTACTAGTTTTCTCCATATATTACATTTTTAAATCTTTAAACATAATAATATAAAATAAATTAACCCAGAATAGTTTCAAATATGAATTAAGAATTATTATACATTCATTTCACAAACTATTTAATGTGTATGTAAAGTAAAATCTGAAAATAACTAGTTGCTTAAATAGATAATTGCATTATAATTTTACCTTAACTATCAATAATGAATGAAACAATATAAATATTACATGTTACTAAAATAGTATAAAATGTTAACCTTTTTACCAACACTTAACACGTCAATGCTGTGAAAAAATTTGTAATAGAAATTTAAAGAATTTACTTTGAACATAAAGTAAAATTTATTAAAAAAATTCAGGAATAGTTTTATTTCTAGAGGTGCAAGGAATGAGGAAGAAGAAAATTTAAGTTTGAATTGTGTTCTCACAAATTAAACAGGCAGAGTGAACAATAATAGGCGTTTAAACTGAACGAAAAATATTAATGCACACACTAGGCACGAATTATGTTCGCTTAGTTCAATTGATGTAAAAATTACACGTACAAAATCATTTAAATTAAACCGTATTATTAAGTGAACAAAAATTCGGAAGTATGAGATAATGACAATATCAGAGATTAGGCATTAGGTTCTGGTTTTACTTTAAGGTCTTCTTCGCTCTTGTCTTTGCCTTTGCCCTGTATATAAAAAAAAAAAACAAAAATTAATTATATAATTAAATATAATTTAAGAAAAAGCTAGATAATTACCGCATTTTCACTTTCAATATCATCTAGTCCAGGCATTTCTTCTTCATCATCAGAATCATCATCAGTATCTGCTCCTAGGTCTCCTAAGTTTCCATACTGGCTTGGAATACCTCCAGGTCCTCCACCACCCATCATACTAAGCATCTAGAGCACAAATTAGATAAATTACACAACTAGAACATTAATTTTGTTTTATATCATAGTTAAAATAATAAAATAAGTTAACATACATCATCAATGTTACCATCTCCACCCATTCCTCCACCTAATCCACCTAATCCACCAGCACCTGCTGCCGCCGCTGCTGATTCATCTTCGGAGTCATCTTCATCCTTCCACTTTTTAAAATCAACTTTTAACCAGTGGAACTTTTTCTTTTCTTTGGTCAAATGTGGCCAGTATGAGTCATCATCTTTACATTTTTCCAAAACAAGTTCAATATATCTACCACCGACAGTAATTTTGCTACTCTTTAAAATTAAAAAAAATCAATAATATAAAATAATGTTCATACTTATAAAAATGTAATTATTTATATTTGTATTCAACTTACCTCAGTATCAACTGGAGCATATAAAGGTATAGTGATGGCGTATACTTTCTGTTGTAAGCCAGCAACACCACGGAATACTATTTGTTCAGATTCAATTTTGATTTCTGGGTTTTTGCAATCTTCCACACAAATAGTAACAAATACTACAGTGTTACGTTGTGCCCAAATAACAGGAGGTATCAATGACCTGAAATTTTTTTTATTAATCAAAACATTTTGTACATATAAATGTAAAGCATTATAGCAATAATAATCATAAAACCACCAAAATAGTGATTTAAAAATTCAATATAATATTATAATATTAAAAACATTTAAAATGTCTACAGTGATTATAAAGTTAAAACGAATTATTAATTTACAAAATTTGAAATACTGTAGTTTACTTTTAGATATTATTCATGCACAAATTGTACTAGTACGAAAAAAGAAATACATTTTAAACTAAAATACTTAAAAGAATTTTAAATAAATACTTAATATTTAAAACTTCTACGATAGTGTTAAGTTTATGATTTAGTTATAAATAAAAAATATTAGATCATATCTATTTAATATTTAATTTATCGATATTTAACAAAAACTATTCATTTTAATTATAATTCTCACATTTCAAACATTAGCAATCTTAAATAAACATAATTTGATGTTACTTATAATAATTATTTTTCATACCTAGGTTATATTAGATACCTAAGCTTGTTAGAACCTCATAATAATTTGATTACGGCAGCATGTTTACAGGGTAGGTCAACTGTCCTGCACAATATTTTATTTCATTGGCTATGTTTTTTTTTACCACATGTGATTTGTCCATATCATGAAAATATGTGAATGTAAGTTCCCACTCAAGATAATAAGCAGGACAAAATCACCCATGAGTATAATACACACAAGTTCAGATTTAAAATATATCAGTATTTAAGTTTTGACACAAAAAAATAAATACATCTAATGTAATATCTAATGTAATTTCTAAATAAATAACAATTATAACAAATACAAATTTCCTTCCTACATAGAACCAAAACTTACTACGTAGAAGGTATAGTTAAAATTTGTTTGTTCTTGTGTACATGTGTACTTGCTTTCCTGCTGTTTAGTATGCAACTTAATAAAAATTACATCAGATGGTTATGGATAGAAAATCTAAAAATGTACTCCTCATATACAAGGCTAATGTTTCACAAACAGAACATGTTGTACTGAATAAAACAAAATAGACCTACCCAAATATTAAGTGCTGGACATACCTACCATATTGCGATGAAGGAAAATTTAAAAATAATGTTGTAGAATATTATACATGTATGAATGCAATATGTGAAAAATGGAAGGTTACTGAAAATTCAAATTGATTAAAAAAAATATATAGGTACAGAGAAATTGGCACTTGTACCATACAGACAATGTCTAATAACGTCAACTGCATCATATGAATAACTTAATGGGTGTATACATTTTAAATGATATGTAATTACACATCGGAACAACTTGGGTAAAATTTAAATTTCATCATTTGTACATAACAATTATATTTTGTTACTGACGACTGTATCAGAAACCAGGCAGTCGTATTTGTGTGGTGAAAATCAGAGTACTACAAAAAGCTCATTAGTCACAAAATTAATTAATTATTTAATCATAATGAAATACTAAAAAAAAAAACCATGTAACCACTGATATCAGTGGTTTTACACACTTAAATTTGGCCAATGAATGATGAATATTGGCTAGAAATTCCAAGAAGCAGCGGGCAATATTTATCCGCGGAACCAAATAACCAAGTTAGAAAATAGTGTGAACATCATTGCATCAGTAAATAAACCGCCGAGGAGAAAAAAATAGTGAAAATATAATAACATCACTTTAACTGGTTATTTTTCCAGTTTCTTTTGTTTGCACGGGGCCGGAGGTAGGAACGAACAGAAGCGGGGGCGGGAGGAATTTATGCGCTGTTAAATCGATAAGAGTTAAAAAAAGTCATTCACTCGGCGATGCAGTCGAATCTTTTGCCGCCGATCTCATCCCATTTCATAAAACGACCGACGACGGGACGCGTCTCCGCGGTGTGAAACTGCGACCAGCACGCGCGGTCACATGCTCCGCACGCCGTTTACCAGCAGTCCGAGCGGTGTACCGAACGGGATCTCCGCATCGGAACGTCCGTATACACCTACGCGGCCGTCGACATGAGGAAACTGCTCAAAGTTCACAGAATAGCGATTTCAAGCGGGCCAACGGTACTGGTATACCGGGCACGTGTGCGCGGACGGACGGTGGTTGAGCGACTTCCGGGGAAGTCCGCCCCCACCCCTTGTGAGCAGGACGCGCGCCATCGAGGGTTGATTTGTTTTTCTTGACTTTCGCGCGCGACACACACCACGGCATGGCGAGGCGGTTTTTGCGCTGCCGGTAAGGGCGACGAAAAAATGTACGCGCGAGGAACAAAAAAAAAAAACACCACTTACTGTTCGTTGGTCATTTTCTCTGATGTTCAGAGTCTGGATATATTGCACGTGTGCGAAACTGAATTTGACGCGACGTAGATAGCGCGTACTTGTCAGCGGTGTGCTGCGAAAATAGTTTTATATACTTTCGATGGTGCGAACGGTTAACCGGCTAACAGCACACGTTCAGCGATTGAAAAATATTAAATAACAACTCGATACGCTTAAGGGAACCGAATGGAACGGAAAACGACCAATGCGGTTGGACGGGAGGGGCGGTGGTTGGGTGGCCGGCAGTGAGGTATTAGATCGGGTATATGGAAGAGAAACGGCGAGCGCATGGATAGAAAAATACACAACGAGGCCGCCGACGATGACAAAACGATTTTTGTGTTCTTTTATACCACCTTTTTCTCATCGCCCGCCTTCCGTTTGAAATTTGAACACTGTCCAATATCGTGATTCGTACTTTGTATTTCATTTTCGTCGTCAACGGGAAATATCGTGTTCCTATCATTTTAACCGATTGACATGACGTAATAAAAGTATACCAAGCGTTTCAGTTTTTTCCATGTACGAAATGTGCTGCAGACGATGCAGTTTATATTGTTACCGTAGGCGTGCCCGGTCCTGTATTTTAGCGTACAATATTGTTGGGTCTATTTCTTAATTTGGACCCTCTCTTAATAAATTATAACGTATATAAATAAACATAACTTAAAGTTTTTATTAAATATTGTGGTGTATTACATAATATATAGTCCCAAGCAATAATATTCATCATATATTTTTCTAATATGGTTTAAATTTTTATTTATGATTTGTTCTACTGTAGTCAAAAACATATAGCTGTTTATTATATCATAATACTTTTTTGTACAAACATTTAAAACATTTTGTTTTATTTTTTCTTCTACGAAACACAATTTATTTACATTTAATTTGAGTAATGTCAGTTAAAATACGGGCCCCAACTCTTAGACTTCAATTTTAGGGTCCCAGCACACCCGGCAACTCCCTTGCGCACGCCTAGGACTGTTTTTATTATTTTTGATAAAACGTTAAATTATCTATACATACAAATAATTAACATGAGTAGCTTCATCGATTTAATTAACAGTATTATATTGCACAGAGTAACTTGTTAACGAAATTTAGTCTTTCTTATTGAAAACAATTTCTATGAAAATCGATAAGTGACCTCCGGCAAATACCAACCCAACCCTCTTATTACAAATACGTTACTCTTGAAAACTTAAGTATATAGTACATACGTATAAGAATATTAGGGTATTTGAGAGAAAAGTGGCGGCCACTAAATTTTTACGGAGTGTTGTGTTTGATGATGTATTGGTAAAATATAGGTAAGATGCGAAATATGAATAGAATGTTAAAACATTTTAATTTAAACAGGATCAATAACTAATTGAAGTATCGCCTGAGTGAGGTTACAGCAAGAAGGATGGGTAACAACGCTTGCCTCTGAGCCCCGAGGCTCGAATGTTCAAGCCACCACGTCAGCACGTCATCGGAATCGTTGATAATGTTGATATTATATTAATGAACGCGTGTTTTGTATTTTGTCGCATTGTATTATTTTTTATTCTTTTTGGCCGTCCTGTGGACAAACCGACGAAAGCTGCGTTATCGGTTCATAATATAACGCCCATTATGACGATGTACTCGTACAGTTAAATGATGATCGCGGCTGGTGTGTTTTCGTATTACACATGGTAAACGTTCACACATATTTAATATTTATATATTTACGGTACATACGCACACTGATTGATATCTACACAGTACACACATGTGTTATTATATTATATGCTCTTAGAATAATGATCATATTACAGCGTATTTATGAAATCGATAATATTTTGCTAATAATATTATTATATAATAGCTTCTCTCGCCCTAAGTACTGTGCTATGCGCCCATACATATGTATTGTATAATATAGGTAATATACTAATATCGATAAAACTATTTATGCATACTATATAAGAGAAAATAAAATAACATTAATATACTAAAATAGTCTTTCTTCTGGTATTTTGCACTCGCATACGATGGTTTTAACGTATTTTCGCAAGAATATTTTTTCGGTTATCTATAAAATTCTGAAACGGCCAAAAAACAGAATTATAAAAGAGAATGGCACACATTTTCGATATGTTTCGATCACTGACGCCGAAGGAAATACACAAATAGTAGTAGTAGTAGTAGTAGTAGTAGTAGTAGTAGTAGTATACTAGTATAGTAGGTATACTATTGTCCATTGATTTGATTATATGTATATACAATAATAGACAATATGTAATACACAATCAATGCAGTGTAGTACAGGCTACAGAGTATACTTGAAATATTCGTATAACGTTGCTTGCAGGCAAACAGACACTCTGTATATGATCCTATAATATGTTATATTTTTTTGTTACGTACAGTTATTATTCGCGCGTGAGTATTAAAAGAATATTTTCTTAATGCGTCAATAATAAAACTCGGTTGCTTGTATGCATTATGCGATAAACAGGTGAGTACCTACTCATTTGCAATTGTAAGTGATATTGTAGTTTATGGTAATCAGAGGACAATAAATAAAATAATATATTATTTATACCATCGTCGTACGCACATATTAATATATTATACACGTATACGTGATTTTTCGTACTGTTAATACCATGCAGCTTTTTCATCAGCGGGTAGTGGCTATACGACCTAATACGTCATGTGTACGTATTATTTTATAATAATTCTGTTTAGGTATTATACTATTATGTATATTAAATATTCATCATCACCCTGATTTTTAATGCAAAAATTAATCACACTAGAAGTCAACAACTTCATTTAAAAATATTACTATAAGAAAATTTATAAATATTTGTATACGCATTATTGTTTTATTTATTCTTGTTGTACCTAAGTACTCAGTAGTCAGTACCAATACTTCTCGGTATATTGTAATTTTATTGTTGACACTCAAATAATACTATATTATATGTAGTGTAATTGGTATATATTTTTTTGTATATAAATAATGTAATACATATTTGCACACGATGAATGACGATCGTGATGTTGAATAAAAACTTACTGCTCTACGTGAAATAAAGATAGAGACTTATGCAAATATGGAATATTAGTAAAGTTACTTCTTACTATACTAATATTGTTTGTGAGTTATTATCTATGTGCCATCCTTCGTTATTCTGTTATATATTGTTTTATTAGAGTAGATTACTTATGTGTTAACTTTTCAATCACACCTATCAGTTTTAAGTGCTTTTAAAGAAAATAATTGTTAAAAATATTAAATTATCAACCAACAAATTTTTATTCCTAAATAATGGAAACCGTTACAACAAAAACATGGAGTTGGGATAATTTTGTAAAAAGTAAGAACTATTTTTACAATTTTGAATTTTAGTGAAAATTGTGAGTGAAGCGACTATATTATTTTAATGATTACGTGCATTTTTTATGCGGATACATCTAAACATTTTTAATAATTCCTACATACAATATTTGGTTGCGCACGGTACGTACTAAATAACAGAACTGATTTATAATGAAAAATTGGTACCTCAAGTTGCATGTATATATATTTTTCAGTTCTAACATCATTAGGTACATAAACGTATAGTAAAAATAGTAAAATTATATACTATTTGTATAGTATTATTTCTGTCGAGAATATTTCGCAACGGTCGGTGAAGGCGTTGATGCTGCGCATTAGGAAACAGGATATTGTATCATCTCACCCACATTAATAACCGTCTCGAGTTCAACGTTTAAAGGTATACTGCGACTTCCAAGAGATATCGAAAACAATAAATTTTCCATTGTTTATGTACGTATGTGTCGGGGGGTTATCGCGCTTAAGTCGTACGTATTTATAGAAAATTCAAAGCAAGCCGCTTTTCCGGTAAAAAAAAAATCGTACATTTACTGTTCGAGATCGGGTGGCAGTGCACCGTGTATTATTATCTACAAGTCAGGCGAAACGACCGGAGATTGTAAATTATTGCATTAACTAAGGCTAGGCGCCTCATTTGAGTCGTCAGTATTCATATTTCGCAAATATTTTCATTTTGACCGAGAGTATGAACTTTCGTCTTCGTGCGTATTTTCCCTGTACTGAATGTGTATTCCGACGAAGTATGATTACAAAACAAATCGCGTACTGTGCACATCGTTTTCTTCGTTATTACATAAGGCCATATGCGAGTACCGCGTATAATACAAGTATAAAGGCAGGCAGATGCGCGTTTAGGTAGGGGCTATGGGTCTCGTTTCCCAGAACAGCAAATTTTTAAAGACTTAGAGGGGCGGCAAATTTTTAAAGATTTAGAGGGATGGCAAATTTTTATTTTGAAAGTTTCGCATTACAGACATGAGACCGACAATAATGTCAACATCTATAATTTTCCCGCAAATGTGTTACCCCTCCCCTTCTCTTGTCATATTAAAAAACCATGACAATTTGTAATGCCCCTTTCTTGAAATAACTAAATACGGCCTCTGAAGGCAGGTATCATCGCTGATGGCACTTCGAGGGGTGGGTTGCAGCGGGTCGGACGCGTTTGGATTACTGAATAGTAAATTATTTACGCCCAGCCAAGTAATACCTATAGCAATGCAAGTACGCTTACACGTGTGGCGCGAAGTATAGGTACTTACCAAATTATTTTATATTCTCTTAATCATCACAAAAGATTGCCATTATTATCGGGTAAAAAACGGTATACTTATAAATCATCGAAATAACGCGTTATCGAACAATTAACCCGCGTGACCCACGCATATTATTATACCTACTTATATATAATATATAATATACACATAAGGTGCTTAACGTTCGGACGGAGTTAACCCCGAGTTCCGTTCAGTCACAGTTCTCATCGTGCTAAGTCAGTTTTATCACCGCAGAATTTTTTTCTTGTGGTCAATCAATCATTTTCTTCATGATTTATCGATCGAAAACGTTTTCCGACGTCGTTATCGAACGAGAGTAATGGCAGTAAAATTTATCAATCGCGCAGAGCGCGTTGAAATTCGAACGGTCGCGCGAAAACCTAACCGAGTCAATCGCCGTGAGTTAACCGCGGAACACGGACGCTCCGCCGACCACGACCGCAGTCTCCCGGCCCTCGAACGTCTCACGGACCCGGGTAACAGTTTGCCCAAGACGGAAGATCGCAGGCAAGGCGGCCGCGCGTCAACAACATGAAACCGGCGGCAACGACTACGACCGAAGGTAAATACGCCACGCACAGTGCAGCCAGCACGGGCCGTTCGAATATCCCTCGGGTCCCTCGGGGCCGACGTCCACCCGCCTGGAAACACGTATCGGAAAACATTTTCGAGGTTGGGTTCTTGTGCCCAACATATCGCTGTATCCGTACTGGGTGCGTTTTTCTTTATCAGTCCGTGTCTATACGTTTGTTATCATCAATCAACCTTGCGCGATAATAATAATAAATAATAAGGCCTGGCGATTGTTACAATAGTTATTATAGTTATTAATTATTATTATTGCCGCCGTAGGTGTAGCGGATCAAAACATCTTTTTAAACGGGCGCGTTTTGTTTTCCCGTTTTTTTTTCCACGCGCCCCGGGGGTTCTCGTTCGTTACGACGATTCCGTCTGTTCGCGCGCGCGGCTCAAGGTAATAACATTATCGTTCCGGTCGTCAATCGTAATCATGTCAAGCGCCCGCTCTCGATGTCGGCCGTCTTGACGTCGCTGGTGACTTTGCGCGCGGCTCCCGCGGCAGCTTCGTGAGTCGGGCGTACCCCGCCGCGTCCGGAAAATCTGGCGATGTTACGCTTCGCGATAGAAACGTCGCTCAGATAATACACCGATCAAAGGTCGGCCACGCATCATGTTACTGAAAATAATAGCTTTCGACGTTTTCGCGACGGTTTAGATGTGCTGTGCCTCACACACCCAGACATGTCTTGGATACGTGACAACTCTATGACGTGGACGCAGCGTTTTTGCGCGCAAGTGCTCACGTACGGAGAGATACCGAAACACGTAGCGTTCATAATGGACGGCAACCGGCGTTACGCTAGGAAAAATCACGTCGGCAAGAAAGATGGCCATGTACGAGGGTGAGTTGCAAAAACAAAAAAAAAACTAGTGCTCAAAAACGTTATTAAACCCTGTTATTTCCTGTTGGCACAGCCAAACTAGTGGTGGTGTCGATAGTTTTTTGTTCTTTTCCATTATTCATACTTCACTTTGCGCTGGAAAGTATAAATTATTTGAATACTTAGGACACATAATATTATCATCACCCGTGGTGGCTCAAAAGTATTTTTCAATGTCAAGTCTTACGATCATCAAAAAAACCTGTAATTATAATGCTGCATACCCAAATTCTTGCGCTTGTTTGTACTCAATGGTTTTTCTTTAGTTAATTCTTAAATGTAGGTGTTTGATGAGTAATATGCAAGCGATTACATTTCTAACAGCTGTTTGCATTTTAAATTTTGTACTTATGTGTTTCTATTTTCATCACTTTTAGAATTTAGTATATTCATTTTTAGCTGTAACTCAATTCATAGTCTAATCTCATTTAAGTGTGTCTATAATGATTCTTATTTTTTTTTCGTTTTTATTTAATATATTTTATATTAATGTGTGTTTGTTTCTTTTGTAGGTTCGACAAATTATCTGAAACTTTACAATGGTGTTTACATTTAGGTATTAAAGAAGTTACCGTGTACGCTTTCAGTTTAGATAATTTTCGGAGAACACAAGAAGAAATTGATATCCTATTCGATCTTGCACGAGAAAAGTTTAAAAGACTTCTGGAAGAAAAGTAATATACTATTTTAGTTATTGATAATACCTAGTTAAACTGTTAACCAACTTATAATTTAATGCATTGGTATGTACATTTGCCTTAAATGTTCACTTTTAATGTAATGAATACAAAATTTCATCTTTTTATTTATTTTATATTATATTTATTTAGATATATTTACTGCTTGAAAACTTAAAATAATTTTGTTTTTAACTATCATATATGTATATAAATATTTATAATATTGGTTTTAATTCTGTTATAGGGATAAGTTAAACGAACATGGTGTGTGTATTAATTTTGTTGGTAACTTTAAACAACTTCCTGAAGATTTGGTTAAGTTAATAGCTGAGTCAATGCTCATAACAAAGCATAATAATAAGACTTTTTTAAATGTTGCCTTTTCTTATACAGGTTAGTTAGTATATTATTGCCTTTAAAAAATAATTTAATTTATTTACTAGTGTTTAAAATAATATCATATAATTCAATGATGTAGTCGCTATAATTTTACTTTTTTTTACATTAAATTCATGACTTATATTTATACATTACCTACAATTTCAATTGAGTTACAATCGTTCATCACTGATAATTTTATATTTATTACAGTTACTTATTACTTTATTAGGATATACATATACCTAATTTACTTATTAATATTTATTTATTATCTGTTGTAATCTCAAAATGATATAATAGATAGTAGATGGGGGTTTTTAATATGTTTTTAAAACATTAAAATTATATTTTATTGAATTTCACTTAACCTTGAAACATACAAGTTGAAAATCTAAATTCTAGATATTAATAAATGTAATTAATTATTGTGAACCTACAATATTTTATCTGATTTACTTAATAAAATCAACTGTAAGTTATAAGTATGAAAAATATGTAATAATTTTAATGGTGTATGGCCTTTGTACCTATTTAAAATAGATTGTAATGTATTTAAATTAATCTTTTTTTTTTGTTGATACATTAACATTTAATATGTATAAAACATGTTATATTAGAGTTTTATTATATATTATATATTTTTCTAGGACATGATGAATTAACAAATGCATTCAATCAAATATCTAATGGTATTAAAAATAAGGATTTGGATGAATCTGACTTATCTGTTGAAATAATTGATAATTGTCTATATACATATCCGTCCCCACCACCTGATTTATTAATACGCACATCTGGTGAGACTAGACTGAGTGATTTTATGATATGGCAGGTAAATGAATTGTTTTCAATAGTTGAAAATATGTGTGTTGTAATGTACTATTTCACTTTTGTTCTTATGTTCCAGTGTTCTTATAGTTACATATATTTTACATCAACATTATGGCCAGAATTTTCTGCATGGGATTTTATGATTGCTATTTTCATGTATCAAAGAAATATTCGAGAATTTTTGCGTTACAGATTACCATCTAGAAGATTGAGTTCGAGGGCTGAAAAATTTGTTGAAAATGTAAAACAAAAACGATTGAATAGTCTTTATACAATTGCGTGATAATATTGTTGTTATTTTTTTTCTTCATTTATCAAAATAATTTATTTACATAATTATATATGTGTATATATATATATACAAATGGTATATATGTATATATTTATATTTGAGAGTTATACATTATTTTTAAATATAATTTTTTTAATAAGTCCTTTTTTTTACAATTGAATACACCTTGGTGGTACATTTAATTCATCACTGTTTTCACTGTTGAAATTTCCACATAAGCCACAGGTAAATCCTCGCAATTTACTTTCGACCAACATAACCACTGTATGGCCATAGTGTTGAACAGTTATTCCGGAATTTATCTCAAGATCAGTCATTTCTTGGTCCCATTTTTTTGCTCTAAAAATGTATGCAATTTAAATTAATGTCTTCTGTTACTTAAAATTGAAAACCATTACCTATAAAGAAACCAATCTTCTTTATTTTTTGGTGGATATTGAACTCCAGCAGGAGTGACTTCAATCTCTGTACCATTTACATATATTTTTATGTTTGAATTATCTTGAATCATGTCTATTATACTGTTCTGACTGGATACACGTACATTCTACAAAACCATGTGCATAACAACATTACACATTTGTGATAATGTTTATTCAACAAATATTTGAAGTTTTAACTCACTAAAGTGGAATTACTAGTGTTCATTTTGATGCCAACCGCAAAACGTGCTGTTGGCGAGCAGTCTGCTAAAGCTACTGTATAGCAGTCTTGATCTAACTTGAAATTGTGCATTGTTGAGTTGTCCAAAGTTAATGCCGTTTTGGAGTTAACCGCGCAAATTCCTTAAAACCAAACATTCTTGGTTTATTTTTTACATTTTTACATACTAAATATTAAACAATTATAATACCTCTTGTGGTCCAAGGAAGTTTGGTTGGAAATGTGAATTTCACTGTGGTCATATTGCCATCGTCAATTACGAAATCGGGAAACAAAGAATGCATTGTGATTATCATCCAACTCGGAAGCTAGAAAAAATAAAAAATTTGTGGATATTTTAAAATTATTTACTAATTTTGATAATTGCTGTGCTCATCTTTTTTGAGGATGCCTATTGAATTTTTAGACTATTAAATTAATGTTTGTAACCAAGCTTTGGGGACAGAGTTGCAACATAACTATTTCATTCAGTTTTAACTTGGGGAATGTTTGTGAAAAATATTCACTTAAATACAAGTGTTTATAAAAATGATGGACACTTTAACATTATATGGTGTTTTGTTTTGCATATGAAATATGATGGATACTTTAACATTATATGGTGTTTTGTTTTGCATGTATTGTGTATACAACTGGACAAATATGAAATAAAATAAATAAATAAGGAAGAATTGTACTAGTATGATTAAAAAAATATTATATAATTCTATACTACCTAGTACCTAATATGATATGGTGTAATGTATTAAAGTTTTTTCTTTTATAATTGTTATTGTCACTTAAAGTTTATCGATCAAGATTTCAATACTGTTGATGTGAGTAGGTAGTTTAATGATTAATGTAGGTACCTAACAGTGATATTTTATAGTCAGTCATTTATAGTGAAGTGGAATGTGCCTAAGCTTAAGTGTGATTACATTTTTAAAGTGTTAAGTTTTAACCAAACTAGGGTAGTACTACACAGAGAAATATTTCACCTATATTGGCATCCTAAACGTTTTTTTTAAACTCGACCGATTCAAAATATACCACACAATAAAATTTGTACTCTACTTACTTTACACCTCTATGTTTTTCAAGAGACTAAAATGAAAAATAACAGTTCAAAAATCATTTTTAAACGTCATGTAAGTACTACGGTAGTGTGGTGGGTACTATTCGCAAGACAAGTATGAAAATCGCGGATTTTCTTTACAAACGGTACACTTCATTAATGTTTATCATCTAACTTATTTTATTCGATCGACATATTCGTCTGATTAAAATAACTATCGTAATATTGGCGCGCGTGGATTTTTTAAGCACGGGGTCTGGATGTTTGCATTATTTTTCCCCCCCGTCTAAAAGTTCGTCGCGCGTTCATTTTTAGACCGGACAACGCCGTTGGTAGGTTAGGTACACCCTAACTGTATTGCTCACGTTGACGAACTGCAGCGATATGATTTGACTGGTGGATATGTCGCTGGCGGTCTGCAGGCACGTCGGCGAGTCGATGACGCACTGCTCGGGCCAAGCCTCGTTCGGGTTCGCCGGCTCGATGGTCATGATCATCGTGGTGGCCGAGTCGTGGTACCCCCAGGACACCGTGGCGTTGCCGTGCAGCGGCGGCGGCGGGTGCAGGGCGCCGGACTTGCGGGACGGCAGGATGAACGAGCCCTCGAACCGCAGCAGGCGCCAGTAGCCGTTGGTGATGGTGATGTTGCGCTCGCGGTTCGAGTGGCTCAGCTTGAACGATATCTCCTGGTTGCCGTCGGCGATGCGGCCGTAGCGCGCGATCAGGCCCCACAGGATCTGGTCGTAATGGTTCATCGTCACGTGCACGGTGCTGCCCTCCTGGATGAACACGGGCACGACCTGCGCCAGATTGTACGCGGTTATACAGCGGCATTATTGGGGTGAAGCAAAAGAAAAGAAAAATACTTAAATCGTTGCCCACTGACCGTTACCCGAATCCATCCCTTGTCACACCGTTTACCCCAGGATGACCGACGGGATTATTTTTTATTGTTTTTGAGCGTAAATATTTTTATTTGTACTTAAAAAATCTTTATATAGTTTGAGTCGGCGAAAAATAAAAATATCACGAAAAAAGGTGCGCCCTTGTATTTTTGTTTTTTTTTAGAAAATACGGCCATCCTATGATCATTCCCGCGCACCGGGTTTCGCACTTGACACAATAATTCCTCTAGATTTGATTGGGTCGATTCAATCGGACGTACGCATCTTATAACGGGGTTGTCCGAATCAGGTACTCAGTAATAGATAGTAATAGTAAGAAATACGAATCGAACGAACGAGTCGGGATTTCACTGCGTTCATGTGGCTTACATTACACGCGTATCGGAAATCGGAACAAGGGGTGTTTCGGGGATGATTCACGATCAGTGGGGTCGCGTTGACTTGTACGTCTCGCACAAAAATGCACGGGTGTAGACAGGCCTTATGCAATTAACCGAACGTGTTACACGTCGACCACCTTACCTGCAATGGCGATATGGACAATATCAAACCGCAGCTGTCCTCCGGCGGGATGAAGGTAAAATAGTTCGAAAGCGAATAAACGCCCAGAAAAGCGACTCCGCCCGGTATTGACCTGGACAATGAAAACGGGTAGTTTAGTTTATTGCGTAAGTCAAGGGTAACGGATATTTAGGAGCAAAGCTGTTCGATTGATAAATTCAACGCTTAACTTAAATGTCTACCCAACAACCCTCCAGGTCGTCTCAAAAGACGTCGACAATTTATTATTGTATCAACATCATATAAATTATAATAATAAAAAAAAAAATCCTAACTCTTATAAGCCTCCCTTAACAAATTTTCTGTCATTCGTCTATTTATTTATGTCCATCATTCTTTCATCATTCACCTGTTGCGTTAGCTAAGATATTGTTGGTGTGATTTATCTATTTATAATTTTCAAATCATTAACGAGAGATTTCATATACTCACTGCATTATAATCAAACTTTCTAAAAATATATTTTGTCTATCTATGACCTATGTGTATGTTACTATATAAACATAATATTTTTAATGTTTTTAAAAAATTAATTATTATCGGTGATCACAATTTCCAGTCTGGTGCTTATTATAATTTATAATATTTGAAAAATTATTATTCAAAATTATAAAATAATGAATATTTGCCACTTTTTATGGGTTATTATTTGTACCTTATCTTAATATCCTCAGCATTTCTTATATGGTCGAATCAGAATATATTTGAATTTGATTATAATTATAAAATTCGGAAAATAATTTTAAAAATGGCTGAAAAATTGTTTTTTTTTTACTAAAAAATGTTTCGATAACCATGATAATGTATTTAATCACTTATGCATTTTCAAAATATTTATGTGAAAATAAATACGACATTTTGAGCCACACAACATTAAGACCGAAATATTCTGCGGTATGCAGCATGGCAGTATGCAGTTATACATTTTTTTTTTTAAGTATAATGTATACTCACTGATAGTTTTTGTTGCTAATTTGAAATGCTTCTTTGATGATCATTAACGAATTCGAAAACTTGCCCTCGTCTTGACAATCGAAGACGGTAGTAGCAATTTTCGCTCCCAAATCTCTCGACTCGAAAGCCCAATCCTATTGTAATAGATTAAGGTGTTGATAACAAGTTATCTAATTTAAATGAATGACTAAATAATAAGATTATTAAAATTATTTTCGTTCTTGCATGATAATCTTACGTAATTTAAATAATATTTTTTGATATACATAATCGATAAGAAATATAATGTCAAGAAATGTATCTAACCCAAAATTAAAAAACATTTAATATTAATTACTAATACATTATTGTCGCGGCTATATAGATACGATAACGGGACATTTTTTTGATTTTGGAATGAAACAAAAATAACTAGTTGATTTTGTTTTTAACGAATTGGATTAGGATTATTTTACACATTAAATTCAACTGTTCAAGTTGAAAAGTTATTACGAATTAAAACTAACAAGTTAAGTTGGAAAGTTACTTTTTAAATAATTTTCTAACTCAACTTTGACTTTCTAAACTAGTCTGCGCTCAGCTCCGGGTATTAGGTACTCGTATATACAGGGCGCAGCGCTTGAAATGATGGTAAAAAAGGTTTGAACGTACGTCGGTGAGCGGCGATTCGTCTTTTCTGGTCGTCGGGGACGTGGTGTTTTCCAGCGGGTACAGTTTGGTCGCGGAATGCCATACCACCCCCAGTTTCGAACCGTCCACGAAGTTCTTGTACCGGTAGGCCGACGCTTTTACGTACGACCTGTAGAAATGCGTTATTATCTCCGTGGAAAACGGTATCCTCGCGTGCAGGCACCGGAAGCGATCCGCGCCGCGCCAGGTGTTGCTCAGCGGGTTGAACGTTTTCAGACTGGTCACGGTGTTCATGGAGTACCTGTAAGCAGTACAAAACGCGATGACGATCAGCGGTCCGTTCGGGGGACTTTCGACCGAACACGGTGAGAAGGTCTTTCTTTTTTTTATTCGACTGCCAAATTGTTCACTCCAAGTAAGATAATTATGTACAAGCACAATACGTGTATAGTTTGTACAAAAAAAAATCGGGTTTTATAAGATAAAATATAAAACTATTGTTCCTCGTGTATCATACGAATACGTGGGTACTGTAAAAGACGATTTATATAAATGCTAACGATTTAAAACTGCGTACGGCAAAAACATGTTTTTTCCCGCAAGCCGTTATTCCAAAAATCAACAACAATACGGTTAATCGTTTTGTTAAACGAAAAACAAATCGTATTTCACATATTTTGGCCGCAAATTAAATGGATGGTCTCAGACGAAAACTGGTTCTACACAGTGCCGTTGTCAAGATTTTAGCCATTGTTCACAATATATTTTTTTAATAAAAACAAAATTAAAAACAATTCTTACCACATATATTTGTAGTCTTTTTATAGAATGGCTAATAGCATATATTATTAAAATTAAATATACCTATCCTTTATTAATCTGTTCTCATCACTTGCTTAATGCTTAAGCTGCACTCTTATACTTTTTGTGAATTATACTATTTGCATTATACCTTTGGGCTTTGCCTGTGTTTTGAAATTCATTCATGCACGTTATGGACGTGCACACGTAAGAAAGTACGGCAAATGGGAGTACCATGTATCACCGTTTTTTAATAAATTAATTGATCCGAACTCGGGGAGGGGCTGCGACCTTCTTAAATATACCGTTGATCGCGAAACATATTTTCAGACGCGTAGTGCGCGTGTTTACCGGAAATCCAATTCCGCGTCCCTAGACTTGCCACTCTCCGTCTGTTTGATACTCCCGCGCAGCGACAGTAACGAAGCCGTCCTGAACTGGAGGAGAATCGGAGTGCCGAAATCGGTGAACTGCGTCCTTTGGAAACGCAGCGGGAACGAGAGACGTTGGTAGTTTAAACTAAACTGGAAGTACAACGAGCTCAGCCTTCTGAACACTGTGCACAAACATAAAACAGTACATGTTATACATTGATATCATTTTATATTGTGTATTACACGTTCATAATTAATTGGCTGCTCTCTACATTTCTCCATAAATTAATTGCCGGCTTATGGTTATTATGATTGATTGTCCAGATCTACTTAATTTGATCAGGCTTAAAATTAATTCCTTTATCGCTAGAAATCTCGAGAGTTTTTATCCTGTATATTCTGATAAAAACTGTATGTTAAATTGTTCTGTTAATCTGTTAATGATTGCAGGTAATAGTTATACTTTTGATTTTAACTACCTAGTTAAGTTTACTTGCATTTTGTTTATAATTGTTTTTACACCAGTTTATTACATTGAATTTTATTCATTTATTTAATAGTTTTTAATTAATATTCACAGTAATTGTTTTATGTTTCTCATTATGTACCACACCTACTTTATTGTCAATTTTAATCTCTTACTGTTGTAATTTAAACCATTCTGTACAAGGACACTGTCCGTTTAATTATTATAAATAAATAAATAATGATCGGGACTGATGTGTACTTAAAATGGCGGATTAAACGGTAGGGCGAGTGGGATACGTTTAACCGGCTCTACGCTAGACTAGAAAAATTATAAAAAATCAAGAAGTTAATGAAAACTGAAAGGTGAACCCTCAACATTTCAGAAAAATAAGCCCTATAAAATATTTGAAATGTACAAAATAAAAATAAAATATTTCAACTTCTTTAATAATACAATTATATTTACCAAACTATTATCATTTATTTGCATTTTTACCCAGGGATGCTTTAAAAAATAGAACTTGATTATCTCTGGGGATATCCTTCTGTGTATAATTTATAACCATATACGCGTAATTTAGTCATATCGATCTCACCGAGTGCGAAGTTGTTGAACGTAGTCCTGTTCAGGTGGTGACAGTAAATGGTTTGTCCGTTGATCTTGACTATCGTCTCGAAGTGAAGGTCCTCGTCGTTCAGGATTTCGAACTTGGCCTTTTCCAGCAGCCCCAGCAGCTTGGGCACGTCGACCGGCTCGCCCGGTGATTTCGCCATCGCGCCGATCAGTTCTTTTTTCAAGCTGTCCGCGAACCCTTCGGCTTTCAAGTGCACCTCGAACTCCGAGGACATGCCGAACGAGTGTTGCTCGGCCGTCAGCCGGAGCAATGACGGCAGTCCCGTGCGCTGGTTGGCCACCAGGATGGTCTGCACGATTCCACCGTACCCTCGCAACGGGTCCTCGTAGTCCAGTACGTAGTTACCAGTGGCCCAATGGTGCCATTTGTGCTGCACGAACCTCACGATTTGCGAGGCTATTTTGCTGCTGCAATGAAAAACCAATCGTTAGTACACTATTAACGCGATGTCGGGCATTTTCTATGGTACGATTTTTTTCCTATACACGCGCGCGTCCAACGAATTCTCAAAAATACAAAACTTGGGAAACGGAACTAATTGAAAAAAATAAAAAAATCGAAAGAGCCTAAACGTCCGACCATCATATTGTTCTTTACGCGTGTAAGTTATATAAAAAATCCACGCCATGGTTATATTTTAAATAACCGAAATATTTTGATCGTAGACCGTTACCGTGCTGACACGGAAAATTCGTCCAGGATATTGAATAGCACGCGTACACGCCGACTGAGGAACGTTTGTAAAACCGTCCGGCTTAATGAAATACAAGACGTGTCCGAACGCCACCAGGAAAACTTAAGAATATCGTGGGCGTTCAATAAATTCAAAAATTTTAATCCGAATCGAAACACAAACGTTGTGCCTTACGACATCTGATATTATGGACCGCACAACGTGCTGCGATATTTCGTCTGGGTGTTGTTTACGTTCCCACCTGAAATCCTTTTGCGCAGTCCCCCTCTGTGTTTTCGGCGTCCGCACGTATCCACCCACCCACGCGCACATGTTTGCATGTTTTTCTTTTTTTAATTTTTGGTTTTTCCATTATTCCATAGCGCCTCGCTGGTCTCGGCGAGCGATACAGGTAGGTATGTGTTACTTACTGCTTGTTGTAGCACGGGTATTTGGAGTTGGCTATCGAATTGATCGTCGTGTAGTAAAAGTTGTAGATCTGTTGGCTGGGCTCCGCCTGCATGAACCAGTAGAGCGTCAAAAACCGTGACACGGTCGGCTGGGACATCATGAGCATGTTCAACGCGGACGTTCGGATTTCTACCGGCTCGGAACGGTTCATCAATATTGGCCAAAAGACTTCTGCGACCTGTGCACGTGTAAGGTTTGTTCGTATACTATTACGGCATATATACCGCTCATTGTTGCACACTAAGGGGTGGGTTCGCTGGGGGGTGGGGGTAGAATATGTGAGATGATATTATATTTTGATATCATAGAAATGGATATTTGTTGCTTGTAAGAAAATCGATAAATAGATAACAACCCGAGGGATAAGAGCACAGTAAATTCAAAAGTTACTATAATATTGTTGAGTAAAGTATTATTTATAAAAGTACAGGAGAACTTAACGTCAAAATTAAAAATGTACATCAATCATTTGAATTATAGGTACATATTTTGAATTTCGAACGCGAGTCAAAAAAAAAAAAATTATTAATTTGATTGCACGTTATTAGTATGAGGCACAACGGACAGTTGGTGAAATAATTATTTTCGGATAATCTTTGTATGTATATGTCCATTTCATATCTACTCATTTAATGAAGTGGGTGTCCACTTCATGAAATTAGTGGTTTCACTAAGTGGACGTGGCATATACATTATGCGCGTACCTTTTCGGGATGATCAGTGGTGGCCGATTTCGTCGCCCAGATAGCGACCAGTCTGATGTGTCTATTGCGATCGTGGTCCGTAATGATCGGTTGCAAGAATTCCAAGATGTTATCGATTTTCATGTTGCTAAACGCTTCGATGTACAGCATTTGTTCGTTGTGCGACGTGGATTCTAAAACGAGACGTTCAAAAGTACAAACAAAAACGTATAACAATATCATAATGGAACGACGAACAGTTATAAGTAGGGCTCGGAAGTTATTGCACTAAAAAACGTTGAAAATTGATTGCACTATTGCAGTAGAAAATAGCCAAAATTGCACTTAAAAATTGCACAAAAAAAAGACACTGATTGCTTAATTTTCGGCATTTTTTACGTCAATACGAAATAATAAGACACAAACTTATAATACGCCGAAACACGCGACGACACTAAACGACTGAACAATGAAGATGTGAAGACTGAACTAAAATTCTATATGTAAACATAAAACTACAATGGTACAATCTACAAGTCTCGATATATCGTCATATTTAGTTTCTGGAAAATAATATGGGTATTAATAATAACCGCGGCATTGTCTTTTCGCATTTCCGGTTGGCCACGGCGGTCTACCTAAATCCCGGAATAACAATCAATACGCGTACCATATATTTTAACATACATCTTACCTTTTAAAAAAAATTAAATTATGTTATTCACAATTTACAAGTATATAAAATTGTACAATAAATGAGAAAAATCAACACAATTGCAATGAAATTGAAAAAATGGCCAAAATTGCAAAAAGTTGCACTAAAAACTTTTAGGTATAAATTCGTACTTGCATGAGATGAAAACCTACTTAGCAATAAATCCAAGCAATGGAAAAAAAGTTACTAATGCAACAACATCCGAGCCCTAGTTATAAGTTAAGATCATTGCGTTTCGTTAGAACGCCGATGATACGGTATGATACTATATGTATTCAGAAACGTTACACCGGTACAACAGTTACCGGTCGCACTGTTTGTGGCGCATTTGTTTCAGTTGCAGAACGGGAAAATTAATATCATTGTTCTGTCTGAAGTTTAAAATATAATATACCAAGTCGAAATTATGTCACAGAAAAGTTTCAAGTTCTCGATTAGTTTGTACCTCAAAACGGAAAAATAAGAATTCGGCTAGTTGCACTATAGCTATACCGAAATCTTTCACATGGCTTGATACGATACAGTTAATGTACAATTTTTAACGTCTTATGGTGATCGTGTCCCTGTTTGTATAAAAATCGTGAATAACGTAAAAATATGTTGTTGAAATTTTCGCGTGCATTTTGTAAAATCGATAATCGTGGAAATGAAAATATTAAAATCAACAAATCATTTTACACGTCCGGCAAAAGTTTTTTAAACATTTCAGAAATATGTTTTGAAAAAATGTGGCTGACGTTATAATGTTTAATTGCGGGAAGTGTTTTTTAAATATTTTAAGATAATCTTTTTATTTTTTATCTAAAGTTTTTGGTAGGTAATATGATAATTGAAATATATTACTATAATGTAGGACAGCAAAAATGTCATAATGGCCATGCCATAGTGTGTTTTATATTTATGTAAGATTGCGAAACACGACGACAGTGCGACAACATTTAAAAAAAGTTCTCTTAAAATTTCGCAGCCGCCTTAAAAATATATGAATACTTCGTGAGACTTACTATCAAATTTCAATATAATTTATGAAACTTTGTAATTTAATTACATCTTAATAATCCAATAGTGCTTTAGTTCGAAAAGTCTGAATGATTGACAGTGGATTATAGAGTTAATATTGTGTATAGCCATACGCCCGCGTGCTCCATCGCTGTTGATTGTTTACAGTAGTATTTGGTTTTATTTATTTTGCTGCATCCCTTGCACATGTTGATTTAAATTTAAATGATATTTCAAACATCTCCATATTTGAAATCTTTTTTAAATATTTAACGTCGATTAAATTGTAAGTATAACAGTATAATGCAGTCGTAGATATTTAAAACAGATTATTATTACATTTTAAGTATTTATTATAATTACGACCAGGTTCGAGGTATGAGGTAGTGGATCTTAAACTAATAATTGACGAATTATTATTATTATTTATACGTATAAAAGACCGATAAGATACCCCTTTATTTTTATGGTCATTGGTTGATTTTAGTCAAGTATACAAAACCATTTAAATTATACTGACCTTTGAATCTGTCCAAGAACAATCTGATGAAATGATTTTGCGTATCTTCCGAGCACATTCCGTTACTGCACGTTCTATGTACCAATGAAGCAAAGCTCAAAATTGCTATTTTTCTCACTTCACTTTTTATATCCTCGTCGAGGTACAATAACATTTCCGATTCCTTGAGAAGTTTCTCGTCTGGATACCTAACGTGGTATGGGAACGTTATCAACAACCCGGTAGCCAAAAAACTCGTCACTCTTTGTGACTTGATCAGTTCTCGAATGAACGCTACCGAAGAAGCTGACCCGACTTGCGGCACCAAGTCCCAAAAGAAATGTCTGGAAAAATGCAAGCGAGAAACGTTGACACGTCGTCATCATGGGATCCAACGTCAATGCATATCAATAATAGTATGTATAGGTACGAACTGTATGGTTTCTTGCGAGTAACTGGTTCCGATTTTTATAGTATCGTACAACGTCGTCCAATCGGAAGTGTTCAACCACCACATGAGTTCCAGGGCTCTGAATTCCGTTTGGTTGTCCAGGTCGGTCGTTCCCAGCTCCCAGCTCAAGCTCTCTGTTAGCTGACCAAGTATGTCGTGAATCTGTGGATAAAAAAACCGCGAGGTTCAGAACACCGGCATTACGGTCGTAGGTACGCGAAGCTTGTATATTTACTTCTGCTAAGAGTTGAGATTTATTAGACGACTTGTAACCTAACGTAGGGTCTTCGTAGTGATTAAAATCGTATTCTATCGAGTCCTCCGTTTTGGCTTCCAGCGCGATAACGTCGGCGATCGGTAACATTTCTTCCAGCTCAATCGTTTGACTGCGGAGCGTACATGTTTTCGTGTTAGTGAAACTGTTATTGGTTTCGTTAAGTTATTACACATTGCTCACTTATTGCACTTACTTAACAAATATATGATGCGATTCTGCTAGTGCTTGGAACGGCTGGAACTCTACGGTGCCGATAACATTCAAGTACTGAATTGTATTGGTTTCGTCCAAGGTGTAAGTCCGAACACTATGACTCATACTTCCATTCTAAACATTTTAATTTACAATGGAATAATTATATTTATAAGTTATAATAAATATATTTAAATTATTGTATTATAACTACATATTATAAATAAAATATTTAAGAATATATGCCATTTAGATTTTAGCTTCAAAGGAGGAATTTTTTCAAAATGTATACTTTTAATGCTGAAATATAATGAAGTGTCAAGTTGACTTTTTTAACCGATTCAACGCTTATCTATTTCAATTTGTTATTCGCATTAATCACTTATTTTCACCTCAAAATAAATTAAATTATAACATTCACTTCCTCTGGATTTCCAGTCATACTAGGATATACGGTAACGACTAACGAGGTAGCCGACAACCTAGCGAAATCTACATCTAATCTAATCTGCCCTTCTTTTGCTCTGATTTTACCGCTTCGATAAAACTATACATCTCCAATTTATGGTCCTCTCACTGGAATAACCTCTCTGCGGGTTTCACCTCGAGATATTATATATCCTATATAAATTGTAATATATTTTATTTTGGGAAGCTATAAAATAGAAAAAAAAAAATTCGAGAAATATGTACTATCAGGAATAACATATGATAACCGTCTGGAAATTATTCAACTGTTTTTATTACGATATAGTATTTGATATAGTCTGAAAAACGAAGTAATAATAATAAATGATAAAACTATTATTATTATATTATCATTATAGAAACCGAATTCGGCGGGAAGGATATTTATACATTTTTCGATCGTTAAATTTCTTCGTTGGCTAAATCGACAATGGTCAAGGGACTTTGTCCAACTCTAATAACACTGTAATATAAATTGTATTGAAAAAAAAAATGTTTCGTTAGGTACCCATAGTTAAAAGTTATATCATATCCGTGCATGCGTAACAATAATTATAATAATAAGAGTGTATGCATTGAACAACAGGCATGTGTATTATGATTTTCGTGAAGATCAAACAACAATGCGTACAGTGAGTGTTTGAGTTTGGATTTACTTGATAGTTCGATGGGCACGTGAATGCCGGCGTGTTGCTCCACTGCTGCCCGAGTTTGTTGTCACAGGCCGAAAAGTTGACTATTTTCTTCACGTTTGTGTTGTTGTTTTCTTTGGTTACCAAGTATTGGACACTGCATCTGCCGTAAACGCCGGTCTGTAAAGTTTAAGTTTCAATAATTACCTACGTACCACGTACGCCGTGAAATTTTATCGTAACGTCTATCGCGATCAGGTACACGAATGAATAACATACTTCAAATGCAAATGCAAAAAAAAAAATAAAATAACCGGCTTGTAGAATATAATATTTTTCATTATAGAAAAAAAATCTAAAGGAATCGTTTTGAATTTAAAAAATTCACGAATGTGGTCTTATCCGATTTCATAATTTTTTCTGCACTGGCCGATTGTATTATTTCTAAAAGCTAAATTCCGCGTTTTCTTATTAGAAAGTCCGTTATCGTTGTAACGTTAACTTATTTTTAACGATGAAATCGTAAACCTCAGATGACTTAGTTTTGATTTATAAGCGTACAACCGTCTTTATATTGTGAAGAGACGAGTCGATGAAAACTTTTTCATAAAAAAACATGACCGTAGACTTTCAATACTGACTTATATCTGGTCATCTTTATTTACTCTAACTGGCCGTCGCCGCTGTAAATAGAATCAACCTCGCTTTACACATAGCAATATCCCTTGTTAATAGAGATATTCAAAATCTGTTTTTTTTTTATTGAGCATCCTTCGGAAAAGGCTATATTAGTATATTGTTGACAATAGTTTGTTAAATATAAGTGTATTATTAAAGAAGTTAGAAAATTAATTTTTTATCCTATAATTTTTATGAAATTCAAAGAGCGTCATTTTATAGGGTTTCTTTTTCTGAAAATGTCGACTGTTCAACTTTCAATTTTCATTGTATTCATGATTTTTAATAATTTTTTTAGCTTACGAAAAAATAATGTACATTTTTATCACCTCGTCATTTTTCCGATAAGGTTTGCTGATAATGTTATTAATATTTAAAATTGTGTAAATGGTATACTATTTTCTTATAAACTAGAAAAATTATTAAAAATCAAGAATATAATGAGAACTGAAAGTTGGATCGTCGAAATTTTCAGAAAAAGAAGCCTTTAAAATGGCCATCTTTGAAATTTATAAAAGTTATAAAATAAAAAGTGAATTCTCTAACTTCATTAATAATATATTATATTTATATTTACCAAACTATGGTAAGCGAAATCGCCTTTGCTCAGGGATGCTCATAAAAAAATTCCTAATATGATTATCTCTATTAGCACGGAATATATCGCTCTGTGCAAAATCCGACAGGACACCCCGTGTATATATATAGGCATTTTTTTTAAAATTTATTTTTTCCTCTGTGTACCGCGATTTTGCGACTACGAAACCCATAGGGCTTTAAAGCATCTGACCTGCAGTGCACGTAAAATAAACACACGTGTATAATAATATAATGGATGAACATAATTCAATATATATGTTTACCTCTTTCGTGACGAACGAAGACCGCCACGGGGAACCCAACTTCAGCTGGAGCATTCCGGCGAGCGCGCGTTTTATGTTCAACGACCCCAGCACGTCGGCGCTCTCTCTCTCGAACGTTTGCACCTCTCCGTCCGTGTACGAGCAACGGAACGGCAACGTGATCCACGGGAATTCTTGTTGCGCCTCGCTCGTCCTGAACTCTTTGATCTAACGTTTGCACGTAAACAGGGACCAATAGCGTTATACACGGGTATTACGTAATAGTGTTAAATTACGAGTTCGTTTCGGCCGCGTGTTAGGCAGACATCCGTAGGCAGAAAACGGAAGGGTGGTTTTTCTTCTTTTTTTCCCCCGGGGGGGAGGGGGGGATACTCTTCGGTTAATGTTTTTCACGTTTTCACCGCGGTTCTTATAAGCGACAACAGTCGTGTTGGAAGTGTTTTACAGGGCCACCTCTGCTCTGTGCAGGTGCAGGTCTCGAGAACTCCACGCGGCGCCCCCTTTCCGCGGTTCACCCTATACTTTAATCTACGGGGATGAGGTTGGGGGGTCGCGGCCGTCGCGATCGCAAACACGCGTACTTGAAACGTAGTGACGTTCTGATAGGTCTGAACGGAGAAGTATGCGTCCAACGAGTACTTGGTCAGGTGCTCCGAAGGGAACACGGTGCCCACATGCGTCGTGGCTCTCCATCTGTAGCCGAGCTGAAAGCCTTCGGGAAATAGGTCACGATCGCAAAAGCCGCTTTGAACCAGATAACCTGTTGAGTGCAAATATTTAGAGTACGATGCAGAAACGCGGCGGTTTGCGCACATAGAGCTATATCGTACGCGCTGATGTTTCGAGATTACATATTGTAAAATATTATTTTAAAACTGTTCGAGTGTGACTGACGAACACACCACGTTATATTACAGGTCTCTATTAATGTATATAACAGCTTACGATGCGAAGGAAATGTGTTGATTAAAACCGTTAAACGAGTTAATTACTAATTATAATTTATAGGCATAATATGATATACACGTATATATGCGTGCATGGTGTATAACGAGAGATAATATTGCGCGTGCCATGGCGTTACTGTAGAATATACTAAATGCTATATGTAACATTATGTTGACGCGTAATGAGATCGGCGTGTTGGCCAATATCACTCTGCACACGATTGTGCGTCCACACAGTACATGGACGGTGTTAAGACCTTTTTACACGTTTCATATTATTTTTACTCTTAAAAAATTGTCATACGTTTATTGCTTTTGAATACTTTTATATACATATACATATTTTATATATATATTATAAGCGTAACATGACACAAGTCTAACGCAGAGTACTCCCTTATACTCAGTATAAACTAAATGTAATTCATATGCTTTTTAGAGCAATCGTATGACGCGAGTAATTATTATATTACTTATTTATAGTTATCCATGTGCCTGGCTACTTAATATTCACATGTATTTCATCATACACACGTGCTCGGTAAATCTTTGTGTTGCTTAAATGCCGTTTTGTTTCGGAAAGCTTCGTTACATTTTAACACTTTTGACAATTTGTACGTAGGTAAATAAAATTGTTATAGGTCAACTTTTATCGGTTGAAAAATCTATTCTTATCACATGTATTTTTTCGTGAAAATATATAGTAGGTATTACATTTTTTTTAGTCTTGTGCGAAATCCGAAATTTGTTAAGTGTTGTTTCAACGTATAAATGGCATATAAAGAATTAAATAGGTTTTTTGTAGAACATTTGTTCTAGTTAATAGAAAATAACAAAGACTTTTGCATACGTTATATAATAATATATTATAAAAAAAACATACGGTTAACATTCATTGAAAAAGATTTGAACTTTTCGAACATCCATTATGTTATGGAAGGTCAAGTATATTTTATTTGATAAACGAGAAATCAGTTTCACTCTAATCAGACTACAGGGTTCTTTTCTATGGGCCACAAAGAATAGTTCATTTCAATGAGAAATTAATATGTTAGTGATAAAATGTTGCAGGAACATAATAAACAATGAACTTTTCATAGTAGCTGGAAATTAAAATGTGTAGTTAAAAAAAAAGGTAACTCTGCAATACGATAACCATATTTCTTTTAAAAAAACATTAGTTTTTAATATTATATTTATATTTTTTACAATAAATAATGATCGTTGGAAATGGTATTGTTGGTGTCTTACCCGTGAACTATCTATACAAATATTATATTCATGTGATCTGCTTCAATTCAATTCAATTAAAAAGAAACACGAATTTAACTCATCACCAATTACTTTAAACGCTTATGTATGCCTACAGTTTATGTATAGAACGTCGTATTTTGTTACGACGCATAAACCGTAGTACAAATATGCAGAGAAAAATTTCAATTAACGAATAATAATAACGTATAGATTACTGAATTCAATAATAATAATGCGTTCGACTAATTAGTTTATCGGCTAACGTAGGTGATACGTTCACGTGAACGTGCACCGTGGTCCGTTTACTAGGATGATTCGTTATCAGATTTTAGCAAAACTACTCACTTTTCGTCATTTAATCAGTGTTCAATAGTAGTTATATTTTTGTTTCAGTTTGAGCCGGTTGAAAAATGTTGTACACTTTTACAGTGCATTATTTCTATTACGCATTCTGCCATTTCAGGTCAGTTCGGTTTTTTTTTATATTTTCCGTCGATTCTGTGAATTATAATCACACGCACTGAATACTAGTGACTTATAATTACGAGAACACGTTATATTCTACGCCAGTGGTTCGGAATTTTTTCCGAGTCATGGACCCCTTTTAGATGTAAAGTATAGCCTCAGGCCTCCACATCCCTTCAAAAAGTAAAACCTTTGATTTTGGTTATTACTTATTTCTTTAATATTTCTATGTTCATTTGAAATAGTATGATTATCATTTTCGTTACTATACTATACATTACAGGTGGGTTGTGGCTTAATAGTTATTTGTAAAATATAATTTACTTGTTATTGGAATAAAAATTTCAAAATCGTTTCACGGACCCTGTCGATCCCAAGTGTTCGTGGATTGAGAACCCCGTTCTAAGCGACACGCCTTGTTTAATTGTTGTGATGATTATCGAAAAATTATAAATTCGCAAATGGTTGAATCGAGACACGCACACTCATTGGTATATTACTGAAAACGTGCGTCCACTGTGTATAGAAAATATAACGAAAACTAGGTTACCTAACCTAACCAACCAATTTGGTGTAAAGTTAGCAAAAAAAAAAAAACGCAATTTTAAATAAATTTTACTATTTAAATTTATAAACATAATAAAACAATGTCAACTCGATTAAAACTATACATAATTTTCAACTGCACTACATGTAAGATATAATTATGAATGTCTTACCAGTTTTTAAAATTAATTTTTCCACGAAATCTTCCTAAATTGTATGGAATGATTTTTGTGTGATTGGTAACATGGCTTATCACTTCAGCACAATTTGGAGGGAAATCAATGACATGAGTTGTATTCGAAACAGTTGGTTTTAAATATTGCGAGGATTCATTTTTTAAAAAAAATTAATCAAGTGATATCATTTTATAACTATTGATAACAATTTAACACAAAAATATTTTTTGGTGCAAAGTTGACTGGCCTGGTGCAAAGTAACCCTCACTTACGGTATGTTGTCATATTAACTATTATATTTTCGGTGCGAGCTTCGCTGATTTAATTTGTTCCAATGTAATCATATCGGAAATAGGTAGTGAAAACAGTAGTTCTGTTCGGATAGTCATATTATATAATTTTCAACAACAGATGTTCAATGTTTACATTTGAAATGCCAGTAAAACAGTAATGGTAATGAAATTAAAATATCCGTAGTCTCTCCACCGCAGGGGAACCTCTGCGCTATACGTCGGTTTTTTGTCATATCTTCTTATTCATATTGTCAATCGCGTTTATTGTTCCACGGTGTGTAAACACATTGTGTCTGATGAACTTAAACAAAAAAAAGAGAAAAAGAGAAAAATACCGCACACCCGATGAAAATATATTTTTAAAACTTTAAATGTACACGTGCACACGTACACGTATTAATGTTTATTGGATGTGCTGTTTGCGGTCCACACTCGTCGTCGGCAAAGAATCGTTAAATTAATTAAATTACATTTTTTCGTTTTCGAAGAAACATTTTTACCAATGCAAATGTTAATAAAAACATCGCCGTACGCATAATAATAGCGTTAAAGTAATTTCCGCGAATATATTTCGTCTCGCACAAGAATAACCAAATATCCGAAATACTAATAATAATACTTGTCGAAAGCCCCTCGAGTCGGGATATTCGAAAAGTTTTAGATCGAATTGAAACGTTGGAATTAGATTTTTTATTTTGCAATGGAGAAAACTCGATTCCGGGACGTCATAGTAATATAATTGTCCGGCGATGTCGGTTGAATTTAAAAATAAAATAACTTAACTTTAAATGCGCAGAGCGGGATGGTATACATATAATACATATTATAAAATAAATGAGGGAGAAAAGGAAACATAGCTTAAGACATTTATCGCATTTACATTTTAGACGATAGTGGTGTAAACGAACGTAGGAATAAAGTTTTAATTCGCCAGGATGCCGTGGCGCGTACGCTAGTAGACTTAAACATCAGACGTGAAACGTTTTTTATGAGTGCGTTTCGATAACACATCCACCACGCGCGATCCCTAATGAAGTGATAAGATACGTACATAATAGTGACATAAATGTTACTAAATGCGTTAAGGTGTATTACAACGGAATATTTAATGCTGAGTGAAGCCGCATGATGTGTGTTTTTAATTTATTTTATTTTTTGTGTGCGTCTACTGCACGTTTTTGACCAGAATGATAGCTCCGATCATCACAAAAAGGAATGTTTTCTGATAAAATATGTTATCCCGTGGGTGCGTTCAGCAGGCGATTTCTCACCAGGTTTCTAAATATTTGAGAAAAACTAACACGATAGAACGGCAATATTTACGGAATACCGGGTTTCTAAAAAAAAAAAAATGAATATTTTTACGTCGTTACTTAAAACATAATAATCGTAAATGCTTTAGATTTTTATTTGATGCTACTAGATCATAATATTCAAAATATTTAGTGCTAATTATCGATATTTAACATTTTTATGTTTTCTTACCTTTGTATCTTAAATTTGTAAATAAAATGTACAAAAGAATATTGCTGATAATTTTGGACTTCGATTAAAAATTTGAACATTTCGGAATCCGTTGCTTCTTAATTTTTATTAATACATTTTGCTGCAATTTTTATTTGGCAATGTGAAAGTTTATACCCCGAGTTGACTATACAGTCATCTGCAGTAATTTTGCTATTTTCTTTGTTATATCGTCGTTACGTTTTTACGTATAATCAGAAAATTTTCCTCTTATTATATTGTTTGTTTTTGTCAACGTACTTCACATATTTTTAATAGCGACGACACGTATTCACTTCAGTACGATAGAGTTTTTATTTTTAATTTTATATTTTTATAACACTATACGTTTTTCAAAGTTATACTTGAAGATTTTGTAGGTTTACGTCAATTGAATTCGTAGTTTTGAGTGTGTTAGCACAATAGCACTTCACCAAACTTTAATACAATTGGTATATACATATTTTTTAATTATATTTGTTTTATAAGTACTTAAAATATGCCAAACGTCTGACGAACAACATCATGATAAATCGCTAACTCGACCCACGTATAGTTTTCTCATTGTTTACTGAAATCTCAAATTGTGGTATAATTGTGCAATTATTACTTTTTTATTCGTGTCAAATCATCTTTTTATGAGACAAAGTGCATTTACAATTTATTCAACAAAATTATCATTACCTACCGGTATTACATATTACATTAAGCCATTGAGTGATCAAGTCTGAAGACAAATATTGATGGTTTAAATCTAGCATTCATATTCATCACGTTTATAAAAGTTTACTAACTTACAAGATAAAAAAACCGACTTGACACGAATTATTTAAGGTAACACATTAAATTCCAAATTAATCATAAACTTTTCCAAACTTTTCAAATAATAATTTTCATGAGTTAAATGAATGCTAAAGTAAGCTAAACGAGAATATTCCAACAATGTACTGTTTAGAGTCGATAAGTAAAAAAAAAAAAATAACAGTGAGCATTTTATTGAGAACGAAAGATTTAAAAGTATAATAACAGGGCTACGGCTTCAACTTTTTAGAGAGATATCCTCATGTTGAGTGATTTCAACCGGTTAAAAATCAACCGTATTTTATCCTTAACGAATTTTTATAACAATAAAAAATATCGTGTTTTAACAATATGTTTATAGTTACAAAATTAATAACGTACGCATGTTATGGGGTCAATGAAGATTTTATATATTAAATATATAGCGTCTCGAGTGCAGTTCCAACAGCGAACGGAAGAGCCCTGGAATCACGCTATTGAGTTTTGACGAAATATAATTTTCTGATTTTCGTATACATAGTATACTGTTTATAACACTATATTACAGTACCACGCACCATATATTGTATTATTTAGGTATTTCGTCTATAAAACCATAATTGATATCGTATTAATACAATTTATACCATCGCATCAACGTATGTTAGATATATAATTATTACCAGATAAAAGTTTTAATGGCAAATAATTGAATTTTTTTGCGTATACTCGTATAAAATATTTTCAAACTATAATCTATGCGTACTTACTATTCAAACCGAACCAAGATTTGATTAAAAGACAGCAATCTGGACTAATGCCTTTCACCTATATAGGGATTACAGTCATAACATTATTTATTTATTTTATGTAATATACGGTCATGAGCCCTCGAATACATCATGTAAAAGTGTACCTATATATACGTATCAGTTAAAAATAAATATATTATATAAAATGAAAATTATGAAATTTTAAAATTAAACTATTCTCAAAACATCGGATCATATAAACCTAGATATTATTGATTGCAGGACACCAAATGTGATTAGAAAAATAAAATAACTTATCTCAGTATGTCATTAAAAATAAATATTGAATAAAATGGTATTCAGTGTAATCACTGTGTTTGAATACTTAGTTGGTAATTTCACTCAAAAGGATTAATTCATGCGCTTGGTTATGGTGAGTGAAAATTAACTTTTGCTTATTTTATGACAATTTAATTAACAATAAAATAAATTATCGTTTCGTATACTATACGCAGGTTCGACATCAAACGTTCTCACGTGGTATAGAGGTTTTGTTTTTAGAAATACATGTATTACTTAAGAATTTGCGACTAAAAATATATGTAAGCACGTGTGTTTTATTGTACATCGGTATGACGTCGTTATACAAAATGTAATTTTATGCAAAAACATTGCGTAGTCATAGTAATGTTTTATGAAAAAAATGTTTATTCTATTTCGCAACGACTATTGACGTTCGAATTATCACCGTACATAATACGTAGGTCGCGTGGGTGCCTTCAGAAATGATATCATGGAGGGGCATAATGAAATCGAATGAATTAAAAATCAAATGAAGAAAAAGTTCATATCGTTTGTTATCGTCAAGGTCTGCGCAGACAAATCACGCAGAAAATGTAGACAATGTATTGTTTTTCTTCTTCGTCAATTTTAAATTTTCAAATCCATACTAATATTTAGTCAAAATATCAATGAAATATTTACTTAAACAATATTTTCCTATTAAATAATTTTAAAAAAATGTTTATTTTTGTCCAGCCCGCGAAATATTTTTAATTTGTGAACATGGCCCGTGAGTCCAAAAAGGATGCCGAACGCTGGAATAGAAGGCTGTTTTAGTCGAGCCGCGGTATTCGGGCAAACACTTGTGGGCAAGAGGCGCGTGTGTGGTGTGTCGTGTGCGCGTATTCACCGTTGAGTCGTCGTAGTATACACGTGGTGACGAACCGACACACGTGTACACGTATTAGACAATTAATATACTTATACTGCCGTCTGAGTATAGACTGTCAAAACACAGTTCATATATAGGTCGGTGGACGCGGCGGTATTCCGAATTCGAGAAAAGGGTGTATATTCTACGAAACCAACGAGTACATACGAGCATCACGTACACTGCACACGGTCCGGGTATTATTTTATTAGTGCACCATTGTTTTACTTTGAACCGTATATTGTTTAGTAGTAAATAACATAGGTATAGCGAGCGCGCGCGGTCATTTTCTCTTTTAAAATAAATAAAACGTCGATCGTGTAACGCACAAGTGGTGCTTTAAATGTTTAATTAGTTTTATAATTGTACGTGTAAAATCGTCGGGAACGTGACGTTATATGTTTTGTTGTTAATTTTAAACAGTTTTATTAGCGGTACACCATAATGGGATGTGTGTTTTTATATTCGTTTGTCAGTCATATCGTATGCGATAAATATACAAACATTTATGGAGCTAAACACATTGCATAATAAAGCTTATACTCTGGTGATTCGACATGGTTACATACTTACACTTTAAAACGTTTATACGGTATAATATTCAAAGATAATCATTTCGTTTTTCATAATTTAATCGTCAGAGCATACACCAGTTTTCCATGTTGTATTGTATATTTTGCTCTATGTTACTTTTTCCATTTAAAATCGAATTATTTATGTAGGTCGATCGTTAAAAATCG
Source organism: Periphyllus acericola (assembly GCA_949715065.1). Classification (NCBI taxonomy): domain Eukaryota; kingdom Metazoa; phylum Arthropoda; class Insecta; order Hemiptera; family Aphididae; genus Periphyllus; species Periphyllus acericola. The sequence goes on from OX454271.1 coordinate 9,105,087, forward strand.
ATATACTTCTGCACATTATCATAATCTTATTTTCGTTTTTTGATTTTGTTCATAACGTACATTTTGAGTATTCATTAACTTAGAAGAAGAAATTAAGAATTTACCTTATTATTATTATTATTATTATTATTATTATTATTATTATTATTATTATTATTATTATTATTATTATTATTATTATTATTATTATTATTATTATTATATTATATAACGGGCACAAGGCCCAATAGTGCACAAATACATTTAACAAGTAGTAATTCAGTTTTACAATATAAAGTAAAAAAAATATTCTTAATGTTAGGTTAGAAAAAAATAAAAAATAAAAATTCAAACAATATAACATTTTGAAGACATAGTAATAAATAATTAACAAAATATTTTATATATCAAATATGGTAGGGTGCTCATTGGCCAAACGCATCATTCTATCCATTGGGTTGTTCATCCCATAGTTGGTACGATGGAAAAGAATTGCAAAAGGTATACATGATCTAGAGAAACGAGGTGGAACTCTAAAGTTAACTTGGGATAGTAAAGAGGGAGCATCAATATGACCATTTATCAGCTTACTCAAAAAAACTAGATTCGCTGTCATACGTCTATCAACCAAGGAGATCAGTGCAAGCTTATTAGAAACAGGAAGATAATCATGCTTAATATGCTGTATTCCTAATATATTGGCGGCAGATGATAAGATGTACAATATATGTTGCAAATTGTATGGTCCCTGTCGAGCTACGGATAGAAATGTAAATTAAGTATGTTGATAGTTTTTTTTGCCAAATTTCTTATGTCTTAGAAATATGTGTTTAAGTAAACCAATTTACGACATTTTTGCTGTTCTGTCTTAAGTAGAACATTCAGTTAAGCGAGTGCGCGATGTCAAAAAGTAGACAAATTCTCATTACAAATATTCTTTCTAGACCTTCATTCTAATGATGATAACCACGAAGATTTTAATATCACCTCTTTATTAAGTAAAAAAATATTAATGGAGAAACTACACAATCACAGACGTGGCCCTCCGTAATACCACAACTGTCAAGACTCAAAATCAATATATTGCCACCATATCCCTGTGTCAAATTTGGGGATATCCACTATTCAAATTATTGCATAAAAGACCGCAGCAGGCCAGGAAAATGTACTTTCTGCTACCGAGAGCATACGGATAATTTCAAGGGATGCCGAGTTTACCAATCCGTTCATATGCACCATAATATCAATCCCACAAATGTCCACAATAACACCCCTCACAGGCCTTCTTATTCTCAGCCAGAAACTTTTACTTCTACTGGCTCTGCTGTAAACTATTTCAATATTCCTCATAATTTAAATTATACTCTAGATTCATCTCTACCTGATTTTCTATCCGAGCTTTTTTTTTTAATTACTCTTTTCATTTCTCCCCTTACAGCATTATTAAAAAAACTAAATTTAACACAGAGTATATCGGTATGCACATTATTAGATAATCATACCAATATTCTCAGAGTATTCTGTTCACTATAGATGAATACACTAATTCTATTGTATACTATTTACCTAATAATTTTGTTTTGTGAATGTCACGCGATAGAGCAATCTATTATTATTACACACATAACGACCAAACATTTGACCTGTACTATTTGTGTTTTAACTATCGCAATCAACGCATATCACTCAATGTCTCAATCTAATCATTACCATGTATATTGTAATATTTATATTTGTATATCTTTGATTGTAGAGCTGTAATAATAGCATAATTACAGTTCTTAAAATAAAATAAGAAAAAGTAAACGCAAATGTTTCACGGTTCTTAGTGCATTCTATTCCTTATCCGTGTTATCTACGAATACGGAATACCTGTAAAATGATTGTTTTAACGTGTAATGTTTGATTTAAAATATCGTACATTTAGTACGCATCGTATTCGTATATGTATTTACTATTTATGTATATAGCTCAGACTACTACCAGGTAGAGTTATCATAATATCCCATGAGTACTTGATATAAGTTGGTACTTAGATTTTTATAACCACTTACCGAACTAAAACGATTAGTTTTTTTAAGACCAAAACAAGGATTGAATTGCAAAAGTAAAAAAGTTCTCCAAAACTCTCGTATAGTCATAGCGATCGAATTTCTTCCATGTTGTACCTTATATAGATAATATTTTAACACTCCCCAAAAAAGTCGGAAATATTCTTTCCAAGACTAATTTTCGGTCACATGTCTGCAGATTTGTGGATTTCAAGTTGGACCCTAATTATAATATATTATACATCCATGTATATATACTATAAGTACTAATTAATCTTCCTTCTCCCTCTTACCACTCATTTCGGTATTTTATTTCGATTTCGTATTTAATCGGCACAACTATAGTCTATATTGTTCTACAAAAATTTAACAGGAAATCGTTAACTATGAATCGTATGAAACCATAGTGAATAAGCTTTTCCACCGCGATCACTTATCGTTGCTTTCAAACTTAAACGCACGCTCGCTCCACACGTTTAGCTCGTCGTTGTATTTTTTATGGTATTCGACCTAGCAGATTCCATTTTTAAAACTTTGTTATTACAAACTTTTGCTATTACTCTCCATGTGTGTCCTCATATTTTAAACGAAAACGGCTAAGTTCTTATTTTCCATCGAGCTGCATACGTTCAAACATTGTAATGTCTGGATTTAAAAGATTATATTACATAGGTCTTAAAAAAATAATCGAATCAACAGAAATTCGGATTTTTTTTTAACCTTAGATATTTTTCGTTAATTTTAAAAAAAAACAGCGGTTATCCATGTCTGAAATAATATGTCGCATCACTGACGTAAACATGCACTACACAACACGATAAGCTGCGCTTGCTCATCAAAAACCATACGCGAAGTATTGAATCAGTTTAAACCGCGGGGATCGGATTGAAATTGACTAATTCCTAACCAGAACCGAAAGACTACCTCCGACGATGCAGTCGCTTTTTATATGCAGTCCGTCCGTGCCGCGACGCGAGCCGTGGGCAAAACGAAAACGTACGTACGGACGTCGAGCGAACCCACCGTATTATCGTGACGTGCGTTCATCGCGTTTATCGTTTTGGGACCTTTGCAGCGTTCGATTTAAAGATCAATAACGTTTGCTGCCAGTTCCATCTTTACCCTATGGGCACGTGGGGCACGTGCCCAGGGCCCCCAGCCAGATGGGGGCCCCGAATAATAGAAATTACAACTTTAAATTGTAAGCTGTAACGTTATAATACGATCGTCAGTACTAAAATAGTTCTAAATTCTAGATAAGAAAAAACTTAGGTAAATGGCAATATTAATACGTTATTTAAATAATGCTAAGTGAGGAATGATATTACACTAAGTAGGTAAACGATAGGTTTTATCAATGTAAGTTGTAACAGTTATATACCATTTTTAATTCTGTAAAATATACACAATTTTTAACAACTAATAAAGTCATCATATTAAATAAGCTTTTTATATTTTTATTCAACTTTTTTTTAGGGACCTACTAAAAGGGCCCCTTAAGCTCCTGGTGCCCATGGGCCCCTGCATAGCCAAAGACGGCTCTGGTTGCTGCGGTCGAGACGATGCCGGTCGACGGTGTGCGCGGGAACACAGTCGCGGCGCGGTGAAAGTCCTCGGGCTTTTTGAACATTCTGTATACACTGCCGCACGCGGTTTACGTGTTTTAACGAGAATATTGACATATAACGCGACGCACACGCGTTATTTACACCGTGCGGTCGTGTTTATTTATAGAATAGTTGAGTAATTGTATAGGTATGATGCGCGCACCGACCTTTGTATATTCGCCCGCCGGCGACGAAAACATTCACGCGTATCGAATGCGTACACCTATTTAGTATAGCAGTCCATCGTACGTTGTACGGCGCGATTCGTGTTCGACACAATTTTATTCTGGGCAACGCGTCGAGCAAATAATATTATTGCACTAAGTGTACGCGTATACAATACACCGGATGTTGTCGGCCAAAAAAAAAAAAAAAACTTACGCAACGGATAACCTTTTTTTTTTTTCGCGAACGTTCCTCTGACATTGACCCCTATTCCAAATCCATAGACACTCTATATAATGACCCAAATATTACTTATGTCGGTCATAGTTCTCAAACAACAACGATTATTATTGCGCGCGTTTACCGTCACATTGTTCACGGTAAAATCTCGATGGTTCAAAACTCACCGTCGACGTCAAGTCGGGGACCGAAAAATCCCCTTGAAGCGCTCGCGATATTAGTTCGATTGGTCGATTACACCCCGTCCCGTCCCGTTCGACTGGGAGTCGAGGCGTTTAAAAAGTTTGGAAACCCTATTAAACGTATGTGGTGTTTTGGTGGTGATCACGTGCGTAAATAATCGCGAAGATAACAATTAAATGAAATCAATCTCATTGACCGTTGCGCTCGTTATCTGTGCGCGCATACCTGAATACGTGCGAGTTGAGGGCTTCCAAAAGTTTATAGACGCGTCCTCGTACAACGTGTGCAATGAGCACATGATATATAGGCGTCCTCCCACGGAACATCCTTCCGGTCTTCAACAGACCCGAGTATCCTGCACCCCCTCGCCCGCATGTGACCAGCTACGGTTTGTGTCGAGACTATGTATAAACTGTTGAAACGTGATTCTCACCACGTAGTTCCCGCGTAAATTCCCATGAAAATCGTCTTATCAGACCTATGGATTTAATTTTCCAACACGAGTCAGGCCTTGAACAATACGGAATATATCAACTAATTTAGCTTAGACTTTTAAGTCGGTATTCCGTCGTAACGTGTCTCTCGTTCGACCAAGCCATTATCAGAAATTATTATGATAAAGTAGGACGAATTCGATTTGTGCGACGCGCACTCAGCATAAAGATAGAATAGTCAGAGGTTCGAAAAGTGCTCGGAAGGATGTACTGAAAAGTGAAAAGAAAACCGTGTTATTCTCGTACACAGAACAGATCTTTTCTGCTCAAGGACGACATTATCAGAGGCCATTCCCCGAAGACTCGACGGGTAGAATATCTAAGTAATAAAAAAAAGTGTCTCTTTTAGCCTACGTTCGACGCGGATTTTTTTTTAAATCGTGTACCCGTGGTTTCATTGGGCCTCCTCCGAAATGTTCGCTTTCTATTATTTGTTTTTTTACTTTCGGCGGACTACGATTGTGTTTTTCGCTACCCGGATGGTGATACGATACGAGAACCGTGCACATGGGCGCGGACGCTATCGCGGTTCTTTAATCATTCGATGAAATCGTTGTCTTGTACGTTCGGTAATGCCGATCAGTGGGGGCGCAACTTTACCCGTCGTTACGCCCGTTTCCCCTTCGGACACGATACGGACCGGAAAAGCTACGACTCCCGAATCGGTGTTTGAGCGCATTTGTGGAGTATACTCACATGATACGACGGCGAATATGATGCCCAGTCGGTCGTGCATGGCTGTACCGAGAGTGTTGCGCGTCGTGACGTTCAGACGATATCGAAACGAACAACCGGTCTCTCTTGTCTCTGTTTTCTCGGGGTCGTCTCGTTCCTTTGCGCCGTTGTTGAAGATCACATGTCAGTAGCGGCGGTTCGCGAGACGACGGGTGGGCGTTCGACCCGTGTGCGTGCACGCGGTTCCCGGACCGGAAACGAACTGTCCGTCGCGCGAAAATCAACACCGGAAACGCGCGCAACTTGTATTACAACCCGTACCGACCGTATGTTGTTTAGATCCGCCCCGATCACTGTACAATACCAATATAATTATTATTAATATTATTATTTTAAGCCGGCGTTTACGGGGTTAACTGTGTACGTCGATGATGATGATGATGATGATGATGATGATGATACGATATCGTTTTGGGCGCTCACTTACGTTTTTCTCGTTCGTCGCGTTTATCACACACTGACGACTGGCAGCAGCGGTTCTCCGTCGATTCGATCAATATGTTCAAGACCTATGGACCCGATCGATCGGATTCTCTTATCGGCTTTGTACCGTAGCCTCGTCAATCCCCACTGACCGAGAGATTATACATGTGTGCATTCGAGTTTGTACCAATATAATATTATAATAATATAATATGCCTCCGACCGACGCCGATATGTATATTTACGGTCATCACGTACAGCGGACAGCAGCTGTTTTTGCGTTCAAACTCGTTTCTGGGGTCCAGAAACATTCAATAATAATAATAATAATAATAATAATAATATCATTGAAACCGCAGGAAACCCTAGGATTCGAAAAACGTAGGTACCGAAGGTTTCATTAGGTAGGTTCGTCGGACATCGTATACAGAGTTACTTCGTATCGTATCGCTATATACAGGGTGTCCCACCGGGATTTACACAGACCGATATCTCCCGTGTTATACAGAGACAATCAAATTCTGTTTTTTTTTATGTGAATCCCTGGGTAAAGTACATTTTTCTGACAATAATTTGGTAAAAAGAGTATTATTAAAGAATTTCAAAAATAACTTTTTATTTTATAACTTTTATAAATTTCAAAGATGGCCATTTTAAAACGCTTCTTTTTCTGAAAACGTCGACGATCCAACTTTCAGTTTTTATTAAATTAATGATTTTTAATAATTTTTTTAGTTTTCAAGCAAATAGTGTACAATTTACACAATTTAAAATAATAATAAAATTATCAGTAAACCTTATCGGGAAAATGACCACGTGATAATAATTTACATAATTCCTTTGTAAACTAAAATAATTACTAAAAGTCATAAATCCAATGAAAACTGAAAGTTGAACCGTCAAGAAAAAGAAAGAAGACCTGTAAAATAGCTGTCTCCGAACTTCTCAAAAATATTGAATTTTAAATTAATTTAAAAGTATTTTAACTTCTTTAAAAATACACTTATGTCGACAAAATTTCCTTTGTTCAGGGATGCTCATAAAAAAAAAAGAATTGAATTATCTCTTTATGAACACGCGAGGATATAGCTCCAACATCCTGTATACTCGATGAGAAATAGAAAGTAGAAACGTATAGTGTACACCAAGTTGTCGCGAAGAAAATATATTTTCATTTATTCTATATATTATCTCCCGACAATCGCAACGTATAATAATAATATTATCGTTCGTGCGTGCGCGTCTCGTATTATTTTACGTTATCGTTTTGTTACAACACACTCTGTACCATACTATGAGCATACAGTACTGCGGTCTTCTCCGAAGTCGTCATCATCATCAACGTTATTATTATTATTCATTATTATTACTATTATTATTATCATCATCGTCTTGTAACGGTTCGCGTGCGCGTTATTAATGCAATACAATTTTAGTGTTTTACAACGAAAGACTATAGTAATAGTTTTACTGTTGTACGCGCAGAACGGTGATGATCGTGACGACTGACGAGAGGTTTATATGCTCCGCGCGTGTTGCATTCGATTGCCCGAGTGCGCGCAACGCTGTTGTTGCTGCGGCGCGGCGGCACTGTTTCCGTAAAGGCCAACGCCGCATTCCCCCCCCCCCCCTAACTGGTGTATATGATATGTACGAAACTCACGCAATACGCATTATTCGTGACGTATAGAGTGCACTATTGTAATACTAGGTACTCGCATTGGCGCGAAACACATGCCCACACTCACCTCGTGCCCACCCGCCATCACGCCGCATGTCTTACGGTCTGGCGGCGGACGGATATGTTCGATTGCACGTGGTATTCCTAAACGTTGCGTTGGTCCGTAAGTGGAAAATGTGTTTTGGGTGATACTGTAACCTTTGACAGCATTTTCAGGGCTTTTTTTGATGGTTGTATGTGCCAACTAGACAAAAATTTAATTTTTATAAAAATTGTCAAAAACACAATGTTTATTCGTAGAATTAGGTCAGTGAAGCAAATGAGCTGAGGTAGCATATTGTAAAGACAGCCGGTCTTGAATTTCGATTACTAAAGGGAGGATAGAGTGATACCCTCGAAAGAGCGGTATACGACAGTGGCATTATATTAGTGTTGTTGATTGTTAGTTTAATATCGCAGATACATTAGATACTCTCCACATCAGCGGTTCTAATAAGTAATAACCTTTTTTTTCACGAAGCTACCCCGATTTAGGTCCTTCATATAGACGGAAACACCCTTTTTTCTTGTTTTTATTAAAAGAAAATGTATCCATCAGTTACATTTCTTTAATTAATTTAACAGACATCTACATCGTTTACGGTTTATAGTATGTGTGGCGGGTTTCTCGGGAGAGCAACGATCTGTGACGCGATCAGGGGAAATTTAAGAATTATATTAAGAAAATTTAAAAAAATTAGTTTAAAAATGACGAGACGTAGCTTGGGATATTTGAATATAATATAATAAAATATTATCGTCCGTCGGCAATGCATTCGAGAAACAGTCCCGCACTATGATCCTGATAACGCGTAATGATGCACCTAACTGCACACCTATCATCATCCGATCGTCCGACAAAACCCTAATAAAGTAAAGAAAAAAAAATAAACCACGTGCGAAATATGCCTGCTCGGTTGAAACGTACAGCTGCTTGGCTAACGATAGGCGATTCGCCCGCCCAATAATTGTATAGAGTGATAGACTATGTACCGTTTATAGTTCCGATTCCGAGTATGTTCAAAATGTATGAAGTTTCAAAACTATGTCGAAAAGGACGTCGATACAAGACAATCATGTTACAAAATATGACTCTCTACAATATAGTGTCTCGACTCTAAGTTCAAGTTTTCTGCACTTTTTTCTATGTTTTTCTCAATTATTCGAGAAATTCAAAAGATGACCTCCCTTAAGTACCGACTAGACGACATTTTCCTTAATAAAGTACCAGGCTATGTATACGTTGCAGTCGAATTCTTGTACAGCGTACACAACAGACACGGAAATTAACGCACAACATGATAAAACTAATACGTTCCTCGTTTCACTCAGAATCTAAAAAAATACAGTAACACATATTGTATACCAATACAATACTATACCAAAACATGTTTATGGATTGGTTATGATACGTTCATCAAGTTGTGTAACCCTCGGTCCTCATTTGTTTACTATTGTAGTATGTATTGTAGTACTATTTATGTACTATTGCTAGTAGTTACACGTTTTTCGTTTTTCAATATCAATCTTAAGAATATTTTAGGAGGTCAAAGGTATAATATTTCAAGAATACAAATTATACGCACTAATAATAGTAAATAATTACTTCCTAATATTTTTTACGACGTAATTAACCTATAATATCAGCTAACCGGCTCGTGGTATGCGTCATTACTAATTATAATATATACGTTATATATTATAATATAAATTCACAAAAAAAAATGCTCAGTACTAACACTTTCGTAGTAGTTTACTTGTGCATACACACACACACACACACACACACACACATCAGATTCACGATGAACAAATAACAGTACAATATATATACGTTCAAATAAATCTCTGAAATATAAATATTTATCAAGTAATATATTTAAATTTAAGTTAAAACATCCAGTAAAATATTTATTTATCCTCATTAGTTGCTGTCGCTTCAAATGTTCATTATAAAATTTGTACCTACAAATGGAAAACATCAAATTGTATATTAATTATTATTCGTCATGTAATGTATAGTTGCACATTTATAATCATAAATACTCTTCAATAGAAACTTAGAAGCTACAATGTCTAACGCGCGTAGGTTGCCAATAAAGTAAAATTGTTAGTTCAAATTTTAGAATTTTGCGTGCGAGAAGTTACAAGCCTTTGGGTGCAAAATGTCTAAATGTGAAACTGTAAGGAGAGACAAATAAATATATATTTATGTAAATTGATATTAATGTGATATTATAAAATCATTTATTTCATAGTTCAATTATTTTCATAATAATGGTTCAAACCTTACAGGGAAATAGTGGTAGTTAATTTTTGTGGGCACACTTGTTGTTGATTGGTAATTGGTACGAAAATATGCATATGAATAAGAAAATATTTTCTTCTCATTTCTTCTCAATCGTAATCCTGATTTTGTATGTAAAATGTTTTTCTCTTTCAGTCACTATTAGTGAATATGTACCGCTCGCAAACAATGCGGTGAAATTAAAATGATTACACCGACACTAATAAGTTACTAGTTTATGAACTCGCAATATAGTGGCGTTGGGTGCACACTGCACATATAATACATAATATATAGATTGGGACCAGATAAACTTGAATTGATCGTCGTAAATCTGGGAGGTTCATGGCACTGTGTGATCAATAGCCACTCGTTCATATTGTAACACCTAAGCGTTCTGTTCGTGTCATGTAGTTCTGAAGTGTTGTACGAAAACGGTTTGATGGCCGAGTTATTTTTATAACATTCGAGATCATCTGACAGTTAAGGACATATTTAAATATTTGTTTAATCAGTTTAATGAGTTCACTTTAAAAGATCAAGCTTACTTGACAATATCGTAGAGTTTATAAGCAAGGCTCCAAAGGAAATCGCTTACATTCCTGATAATATGTTACATCGAGTTATGCGAAGTTAATTCAATAGGCTGTGAGAATGCATAAAGAGAGGTAGACATGAAACCATGATAATATACCTATAACGATCAAAAGTTTGAACTAAATTTCAAAAAACGTTCGTTATCACTATGACTTCATTGTTGACAGTAAATATTTATTATTAATATATATAATTGTTTGAAATTGTTGTTATAGCATCTGGTGCAGCGCTGAAACTTTTTGTAATTTAAATAAAACCAATACAAATAATAAAATATTAATGAACATATCATTCAGTAGATTAATTTAAATGTATAACAGAAAAAGAACAAAAGGTTTACTACCATAAACACCGTAAATTACAAAATTGTCCGATTTCTTTGAGCAGCATAGTGTAATATGTAATTACTAATCACTAATCAGTGACTTTGAAAACGTCTACAGAGATAGGTGCCAACCATGAGGACCAAAAATTGACTTCCACGGGCTTGTCACTTTACCCTTGTGCCTTTTCATTCACCCCTACCATATGTATTATCAACTTTACAACCAGCACTGCATTATCCGTGTCCGTAATCCGTATATTTTACAATAAAATACCAAACTATTATTGTATATTGTATTCTTTTTAAATCTGTTTTTTATACCCACATCCAGACTGGATCCGGATGGTCAAGCCGAACCCGTCTTAACCGCGTACATATTATAATGCTGTGATAGATCGGTGGTCACGAGAACTCTGTATTATGTACACTGTGAAATCGCTGCGTTATCAGGCATATATGACGTGTATCGCACTAGTCTCGAAACGATCCGTTTCCTTCTATATCGTTTTCGCATTTGGGTTCCGAGTCGCACGCCAGTAGTGTCGTATACGTGCGCCAGGAAGAATCGTTTGCTCTCACGAATAAAACGGTCCGGAGCGCGTTCAATCATCGAGAGTGCGATGTCGAATCGTTCTGCGTAGGTCAATTTTTTCCCTCGCACCCGTGATACACACATCCGCTGGACGCACCGTGAGACGCACCGCGTACATTGAATGATAATAATATGACGTTGGCCGCAGGGCATCGTTTCAATTTTTCAAAATTCTTTATAGAACACTCACACATTTTCTAGAGATTGTGTAAATCTCAAAAGAATTTAACCATTACTATGCTATTAATAGGTATTTTAAATGCTGGAAAAATGACAATCTATGCTACATATTTCGTACAGGAATTCCTGTTCAAAAAGTTATCTTTTTGCTTTTTTCAAGTATAAACATTATAAACTGATCCTCTTGACCTCTTTCACTCGCAATGATACATTGGTTTCAAATTTAAAGACCAATACATCAATATAGTTCACCTATCCTTGTAAGTCACCCCACCGTGGAGTCTCGTCCGACTTAGGAATCTCGCCCTTTTGTTAAATTAAAAATACATACCGTTTGCCTCCTACTTCACGATAAAATAATAAAGTTACCATTAGGCAACAGGTTGCATGGAGTTATGAAGAAAGGTATAAGGGAACAAGTCAAAACTACTAGTTTTCAGTATGTGAATCAATCAACTGACATAAGACTTATAAATATATATTTAAAAATTCTTATACATTTGTTTAAAATTATAAAGTAACTAATTTTGTTACGAAAACATTTTAAAATTTTGAAAATATCTGTAGAAATGTTTTTCAAATGTCTGTACTCGTGTGTGCTTGAACACTTTTTTGTATCAAGTGTCAGGGCCGAATTTAGGGACCTGCTGCCCTAGGAAAACAAAAACAAATGCCAAATCAAACAAAATATAAATATATGGTTATTTACAAATTATTTATATTAAAATAATTAATAAGCCAAGAATGTTTTATCGAATGACTATAAAAAATTAAAAATATTAAACGTTCGAAAATCCCACACTCTGGCTCTTTCTTTTTTTGGTCCATGAGGACGTCAAACAATGGACGATACGAGTCATGTGCGACGGCCACGGTTTTCATCATATGTCCGGTGAAATACACATTTTTTGTCTTGACGAATGTTGTACCAGTACAGTACATCTAAGACAAAGTAAAACAATATTATTTCATCGCCACGGATCATGTGATTTGTTTGAGACGGCCGTTGAACGCATACAGTCGCAGCACATATGTAACTCTCTTTCTTTCTGTCCCTCTCTCTCTGCCGTGAGTAGGTAGCGTGGTTCCATAAGAGTGACGAAGTTCTCGTCTTGCGCAGTGGTTACCAATGCATGTAGCTCCTATAATATGCTGACTTTCCAGCATCCAAACGGGACGTGAAATGTCCAAGTTATTGTTATATTACCACGTCATCAACGCCATGTGTAGCTCCCTCCCCACCTCGCAAAAAGAACCTCACACTACCAAAGACTACCAAACTCTGCCCGACTAATGAATAGCCGATAAAAATAGAATCTACCTGACCCCAAATTTTTAGCCGACTGGGGCTGTGTTTAGGAACTAGCCCTTTCGTAGCAACGTCAAAAAACGCAAAATAAAAAAAAAAGAAATTTTAAAGTTATCTACTAATTGGTTTATTAAAATGATTAATAAACCAAGAACGTGTTATCGAATGACAATTAGAAATTTAATATTAATCGTAGGCAATAAGTGAAAAAAAATTATATATATAAGAATTAAAAGTAAATATTTTTAAACATATGGCACCTGGGTCGAACAGCTATTTTAGCTTCCCGCAAAATACGGCCCTGCACTCAACGGCTGCATCAAAGTAATTAAGTAGTTCACTTGTCGCTTCTAATTTTTAAATGTTAATGAAACACAAAAACAAACTAATTTAAATCAAACCTACATCTTTACTGAACTAGGTACACAAGCTGTGTCAAGTTGTCAGACTTAAGTTTGAAAAATGAGCGGGAAGGAAATTTGTATTTGTAATAATTATTTTATTCGCGTAGGAATTTACAGAATATATTATTAGCTGTACGTTTTTTCGTGTTACGAATACTTACGTATTCTTACCGATGGGTGATTTTTACCTGTCCGATTATCTCGTGTGGGAACCTATACGTTCGTCCGTATGCCCGGCGTCAAAACTAAAGAGATAGCGTGAAAACTATACGCAGCTTGTCCACTTTACCTTTTAATAACAGTAACTTTTTACGCTTTTGTATGGTATTATTATAAAATGTTCGTGCGTACACAAATACAATTTAAAAAGCAAAACGTTGTTGTTTTTCTGTTCGGTGCAAGTACACTGTTGTGCACAATAATGCGTTGCTGTCTGTATATGACGGTCGTACATATAGGTACACACAGGCGCGATAAACGTCAATCGGATTTTTGTCAAACACATTTGGTAACATAAATATTTAATAAATTTCAAACAAACATAAAATAAATATAATAATAATCATAATAATAATAATTAAATAATTGTAATAATGTATATTATTATTAGTCTCTATATTATATACGAGTATATGTATGTATTATCCACTCTACACGCTATATTATAATGTTATCGTATTTCGTAGGTAGGTATATAATAGTTATAAATGTGTGTGTGTTTTAATAATCAATAATCAATAATAATAATAATAATAATTATGATAATGATAATAATAATAATAATAATTATTATGATAATGTACGCGTATCTGCCGCTGCTGCTACTACACCCCTCAAGCGTTGAACCGGCCGGCGGCACGAGCGGACGGCGACGGCGGCATGATCGCGGTGTTGCCGTTGCCGTCGTCCTTGTTCCTCTTCATGGTCTCGAACCCGCCGAAGCCGGTGAACGAATCGCCCTCGAAACCGGTCGCGTCCATCTCGGGCCTGCGCTTCATCGTGTCGAACCGGTCGAAGCCGCCGGTGAACGATTCGCCGTGGAACCCGTTCGCGTCCATCTCGGGCCGGCGCTTGTTCGGCGACTGACGCTGCCTGACGCTGTTGTTGGGCGACATGCGCCGCAACATGTTGATCACGGACGGGGACGTCCTCGAGAGCGACCTGGAAAACCGGGGTACACCGTTTATTGCGGGTTCGCACGCGGGTATCACCGGTGATGGGCGATGGGGACATGGGGGATGGATCCTGTAATGGGGTTTTTTTCATGCTGGCGCGGATTCAGGGGGTGGGGGTGGCAGGGATAGCCTCCCCCGTATAAAAACGTGTTTTTTAAGCTCGTTGTATGGGAAATTGCAATATTTTGTGTTATCCTATTGTTATGCTGTTTTTACATTCCAAGTCACAAATCGGTCGACCGCAATTAGTGTATTGGGCAATTTTGTTTACGGCCCGTCAGGGATCTGATCAAACCGGCTAAATTATTTCAAAACCTAAGTCACAACACATGATTTATTTGTAAGTAAATTTTCGTTTTTTATGCATATTTTGTTGTTTTTATTGCATATATTTAGCGATATTTAAGGTATTATTATACATGACATTTTAAGTGCTATCCTTGATTACAATATTACGGGTGGGAACCGCGGTGAAACCCAAAAGCGCAATTCGTCTATTTTTTTTTTTCGATAGACCAAAAGCGAATTCGCGTTTTTTCGCCTTAGCTCAGGGGAGGGTAAAAGCGTTACCGTGTTGCACCATAAGGTTGGGTAGCATTAAATTGTATAATAGATATTTGGTACGTTTGCAGTACCTATACCATCGGTGATCGAGGTAGGTATCTAGACAATAGGCTGCACTTGAATTGCGTCCCAACAATTACTATGGTCATTGGACCTAACTAAGTAATCATCTAAGCGAATATATACGTAACGACTTAAAATGGAATTAAAGTCTAGCATTTTCATATAACCGTGATATAATGATATTCATCAAATTTAAATCAAAGATTTTCGATGGAAATTAGTCTATATTTTTACCTGTGCTTGTGAAAACAAAACACATAGAGGATGAAATGATTTCTTGGCGTCACAAAAAATGACGATTTCTAGAAAAAAAAAATATTTAAAAAGATTGGAAACCACTGTGTCGCAACATATATAATATTATGTTTGTTTAAGTGTCTACACACGTCAATATAACATATAATAATATAATAAGTCCTGTACCGAACGTGCATACACAGTGTGTCCCTCGTGGGTCTATTAATCCGCACGTGTATATTATCAATACGAATTTAAATAAATATAAATCGTAACCAGTAATATACACGCTAAATCCTCGTGGGACACCCTATATGTATGTATTACATATATAATGACGCATCCGTTACGGGTCTATAGAGATCACGTTAGAGATTCCATGAAGAAAAAAATACCTCTCGTATTATTATTATTATTATTATTATTTGCACAATACTATTGCTTTTATTTTACTCCTTTACAATCATATTGCGTATACCAAGCTAATAAATATCCATATCAAATAAGTACTTAGATATTTGCGCTTCAGATTGAGCGGAGTGGATTGTCAGCGGATATTTGCTAAAATGTCTGTTCACTAGTTTATTTTATATTTTATTCAATGTGAACCAACATATTATTATATTCGTGAAAATATTTTGCTCGGGAATATAATTTTTTTTAACAAAAACATTTCCATTTAAAAAAAGTAAAACCTTAAAAAATGTAAAGTATTTTCTTTTGTTGTAATGTCTTATGAATGCAAAACATGAATTAATCGAGAAAATTATTGTTTGACCACTGAAACGTCCCGAATTCTAAGGTCTCCCACAATATCAATAATAATTTATAAAATTTAATTTAATTATTATTAAATTATTTTAATGAAAAATATTATGAAAATATTTCCTCTCGCCCGTCCATGTACTCGCAACATTATTGTTGATAAGATGGGTATCGTTGACGCCGACGCCGCTACTGCACCGTAGAAATGCATTCGTATGGCAGTTATTTTGGGTGCACTCTTAATTTGTTTAAAATAAATAGTCCCACTCCGACGAACAATAAAGATATCAGCAAGCTGTTTCTATGCACCGAGGACGATCAACGGTGGACTCGGCGGACGATCACGTAATTTTCATTTTTACCATCATCCATACACAGACATCCCGGATTTGTTTGTGAATTGTATTAGTACAATATTTTTATAATTATTATTTACAAGAAGAAGACCACCATGTACGGCTGAGATACCGAGATGGCCCACGGTGGGCTGAAGAAATGTCCGAAGCAATACACCTACAACGCAACGAATAATTTTTCCCTTTTTCCCGGAAAATTTACCACAAGTAGTTCCAACCTTTGTCATTTTTATCATTATTATTACTATCAATCCATATTTTATAAAAAAAAAACGGTGTGGGTGCTCAGTTATGGGAGTTGTAGCTTTTATCCAAAGTTATCCAAATAATCTCCGGTCGAAATGGGTTCATGCTGAATATTATTTAAAATATATTATTTGTAACGATTATTTTATTTACTTATATATGTATATCTTAACAAAAAAAAAAACAAAAACCCATGAGCTCCGCCAACAAACCGTTCTTGTATACGCGACGCGGCTCATAAATCACTAACTAGGTGTTAGCTAGAGGGTACAAATTAGATCCCAAAAAGACTGAAAAGTTACACAATGAAACAATCGTTTTATAAGTATATATATATATACACTTAGCTTTATTATAAGTACACGCGCTTACATCTGCATTCGGTTCATTCGAAATTGAAAGCTGGCTTTCGAGCATAAAAATATATTGAATAATATCGAGCTTTAAGCCGGCAGGGAGAAAAATGTAAATAGTATATACTATAGGATTAGGAGGTATCAATGTGCACGACATTTTTCGGTGTTAGTGTAAGTGTAGCGACTTATACTTGGAAACATTTGAGAGCGTATCTCACAAAGGGATCTTAATATTTTTAAAAACAAAAAAAAAATTGCGCTTATTCACTTATAGTTCTATGAACCGTACAATGTAATATAACATATGAGATTGTATTATAATCGTCAAGACTTCTAAAAAGGAAACGCAGTCAATTTTTATGTCAATTTAACTGTCAGAGTTACCTACCAAGCAACTCGTACCATAATGTAATGCGATGAAACATATTAAAATATATGTATTATGTATATATTATAAAATAGTATTTCTCTGTACGCATCTCTCGTTTGATTTCACAACAGGTCAACGTATCTCGATTTATCGTAAAACGGTAAATTGTTATTGTTTTTTTTTTTCACTCGCTTATTATTGTTATGGTTTTACGAGACGTAATCGCGCAGTCTAAATTATCTCGAATTTTCTCGTGGAAATGTGGTTAAAAAGTTGTGCACGTATTATGCGAGTGCGCAATGTCCGTAGGTCATGATATATGTATACATAAGAAACATGTATAACCTACATTCCAAGTTGACTTGTGAAAATAATTGTTTCTCTCTGAATACGTACGTTCGAATTGGCCATTGTAACTACTATGCTCGAAATTTAAAAAAAAAATGTATACGTACTACCAAAACGGGTACGATCAACACGACTCGTCGTAAATTTTGAAATGCAATAATATGTTTTACGACATTGGCTCTTGGTTATAATAATTTTTTGTTATCCGAACACAACATGTTATAAGGTGGCGTATCTGAAATTCGTAAATGCGGGTAGGAGGAGAAAAACGTTAAAAGTATTATTGAAATCGCATTTCTGTACACCGTTATTGAATTTAATTTTCTAGTCATGTGCCGTGTGCGATTAACTTTTACTTAAACAATAATAACATGAGACCTTTTTAATAGATATTATAGATACTCTTCTTGTAACTCTTATAACATCCTGATGCATAGAATCTGTTTTCACTCATAATATTCCACCTAAAATACTTTGGAGTATAGCGCATTGTACACAGATTATTATATTCTGAGTACAATACTATGTAATTCATCAGCTAATACCTTTTACAGAGTGACCGTAATATAATACATTTTAATGTACAGTGTGTAGCGAAAGTACCGCATATTACTCTTAGCATTATCGCGACGATAATAAATAAAATATTGTCATAAACACTTTTTTAAAAAAATTTTATTAGAGAGAAAAAAATCCTATATCTACCGTAAGAGTTACACGGGATTTCTGGGATATGTTAAGTAAAAATACAGATAATATAGGCGATATGGGAAAGCATATGGTCTTGGCCCCTGACTGAGGCAGTTTTTTAAAAATTCGTTACATTTTAAGTAGGGAATTGATTATACGATGATTATATTGTACACTAAATACGATATACGACTTGTATTTATCAAATTATTATGAACCAACAAAAATTAGTTGGTGAAATTGAAAAATTGTATTTTACTTTTTTCATTACTACTGTAAATAACAAATGGTAATACGCATCATTGCGATGTAATTAAAAATGTTTTCTAACGAAATTAAGGCCGTTGTATAAATATTGCGTAACAATTCCACAAATTCCCTGAAATATTTTGCGCGCTAAAAATGTATTGTTTTAATGAAATATTAAAAGTACAAACAAAACAATTAAACGTACGTTTGGTAGTTATAATTTTTAATATAAAACAACAAAGTTTACGTTGAAAATTATAAATGATTTAAAATAGCCTATTAACATTGACGCTTTTAAAAAAACTATTTTTTTATATGATTAAGATATATTCAATTTGGCTTCAAAACACAGCACTCCACATGCCACCAGATCCAATGTATTTCAGAAATAATTGTACACGGTTTCGAAAACAAACAATATACTACGGCAGTTTTCCTAGATTTAACACAAGCCTTTGATAAGGTCTGACATCGTGGACTTGAAATAAAACTAAAAGCACTTAATCTTCCTATGTACCTATTAAAAACCATCACATCTTTCATAACAGACAGAACATTCCAAGTGAGAATAGACACAGACTTATCTCTACAACACAAATTCAAATCTGGAGTTCCACAAGATCAGTATTGGGACCAACTCTTTTTAACATTTACTGCCATGACATCCCCAATCCTTATAACTCTCAACTGGCAATGTTCGCAGACGATACAACAATCCTCACGCAAAATAGCGTGTTGAACTTGTCAATCGGAAAACTTCAGTCCTCATTGGACGAAATTATCTCCTGGTTCAAAAAATGGAAGCTGAAACTAAATCCGACTAAAAGTGTGGCTAAAATATTCACCTTAAAAACATATAACGATCCAAGAAATATTAATATAAACAACCAGATCATACAATGGAATAAGAAAGATGACTCAGTCAAATACCTTGGTGTTTTTCTCGACGAAAAACTCACATGGAATATTCACATAAATAAAAAACTCACTCAGGGATATGCCAGGATGAGAATTCTCTACCCCTTAGTGAATTACAAATCAACTCTTCAAATGAAATCATCTCTCCTCCTCTACACCACAATAATTAGACCACTGATAACTTACGCCTGTCCTGTATGGGCTGCTGCCTCAAAAACTAAAATAAATAAAATCCAAATCCTACAAAATAAATTCTTAAGGATATGTCTCAAAGCACCGTGGTTCATGAGAAATCGACAGATCCATAACGACACAGGAATACCTCTGATAAATACATGGATTAAAACCCAATTTAAAAATTTCCATGCCAAACTAAAAAACTTGGACAGTGCACGTCATTACAAAATAGGAAAAAAAACGCTCAATAGACGACTGCATCCTAGACTTCCCCAAGACATTCTCTTAACAGACATTTCTATAACAGACTCATCATCAGAAAATGAAGATTATTAATATACTAAACCTTATATTTATTATTATATTCATATATGTTATCAAATTATTATCACCCTCACTGTTAATAATTGTGTCATTTTTTTAAACTTATAATTATTTAAATTTATAACAAACATATTGTAAAAAATTGAAAAGTTGTAATAGCACTAAATGTGCTGAAACATTTTATAATTATAATAAATGAAAAAAAAAAGATATATTCAATTGAATAGGTATACAATTTTAATTATAAAAAAAAGAACGTTATTTTACGCAGAACAAGGTCCGATGGTTTTTCAAATATACAATGTACTAGGCAGCAAATGTCAAACTATTTAACTAACAATAAAAATATACGTAGAACGAACAATAATAATAGCAGAAATTCAGAGTTATACTATCCAAATCAAGATTTTAACCATACTTATCCTCTAAGTCTAAATAAAAAAGTAACCATACTTGGTCAAGGTTTAATTATTATTTATAAATCCTAATTACTGATTAGAGTAAGAATGTTTATGGTGTGGTATGTTTTTCAAGCTGTTATATTGCCTGAATTCTGTGATAAAAATACTCTTCAAGATGTTCATATTCAAGTTTCAATATTTTGTTTTGCATATAATTGCAAATTTTTCAATAAATTACATCTATAAGTTGGCTTTTTTCTGATTTTAAGCACATATTTTCCTTTTTTTTTTGATTATTCATACAGGATAAAATTTGGTTTTTCATTTGATATTCAAACAAAACGTAAAATCATGAAAATGTTTATGACTCCAGATTTTTAGTTTTTAACTACCTATCGAATTTTATAATTTTGACCTTGGCGTTTACAAACAATCATTAATCGTATTTCTACACCACTATAATCGACGAGTGAACGGAACAATTGGAATTCCATATAAATTACAATATTGATCATAGGCACGAATTCTAGGAATGATAAGACTGATTATCACCTCTAAACTCAAAATTAGTGTCGTTGATAGTAATAGTTGTATTAATAAAATTATCTGTTTTCTTAGCTAATATGAATAAGAAACTAATACATTATAACATGAATAGTTTTATATATTGTCTATAATCAACAGTATGTACCATATGTTAGTTATATAATATGGAATTATATGTTCAATAACAACAGTTAATTTAAATTATGACTCATTTGAAAAAAAAAAATATGATAATGAAGATTGACTCATTTATTAATTAATCAAAGCTTTAGCATACCCCACGAATATATCATAATATGAACGTGTTCATTTACTGCTGTTCTGAAAATTAATATTTGGACTAGGAGTTAGATCTCTCAAGAGTCAAGATGGAGTTATAATGTGCACTCATTTCTTCAATTCATATCAAATAAGACATTTGTTTCGGAAATCATAAACATTTTTTATGTAAGTCTCATAACTAAAAAGCATAAATTATAGTAAATTGGATTATATTTCATTTTTTTCTTTTAATTCCTACCTATTTTAAGACTATGAGTTGACGGAAAGTAATAACGGCCAAGGCCTTTTCGAATAATACAGTTCTTCTGTATTTCGTCAAGGCAATGGTATGAGCCAAAATAGTTTGTGAGTGTTACACTAATTATAATAATAAATAAGACATTAATATAATATCAACTGTGTATATTTTCCGTTGTTATTGGCTTGGAGAAATATTAGTATTATGGTTTATTTTACAATATTTATCGAAATGAATAATTCTTTATAACGATTGTTCGGTTTCAGAGTATAATCATTGTTATTTCCACAAGAGCAAGGACGTTATAGAAGTATAAATTAACATCGTAAACAACGTACAATATGAACGTGTACCACAGAAAGATGGAATGTTCGTCGCGTTCCGGTGATTCTAACTCGTTATTTATTTATTTTTTTATTACCCGTATCAATCACTCCATCGTTTTGCCGTTAAAATGATCGCGCTTAAACAGTTGAAACGTTTAAGTTTCAATTTAATTTACGCGTTCACTAAATATTTACGTGTCTCCTTAATGTATTTGTTTATTTTTCCGCCTACGCGTGACGTATGTGAGTGCGTTTGTCACGTGCGAGTAATTGGATGACACACCTGAGCTCGGTTTCGATAGACAACAGTTGTAGTTGGACCGTACACGTCTTATCTATAGGTGCATGGGTCCAACAAGTAAATGCAAATATCAATCTTACCTCGTGTTTGTCTATATTGTTGACGCTGCGCGCATAGACTCGGAAACACCGTGTGAACAACTTTGTATTTTTATCAGAACGCAAATATTCCTACGGCGCGGCGGTGACATTTCGAAAAATTAAGATCGCCCGCTCCCTCTCCAGGGTCCGAGCACGTACTCGCGCGGCCCGCTACCTTACACGCGTGGCGGGCGATTGCAATAAAATGCTGAGGAGTTCGCAACCGTTCGTATTACTCGTGTGAAATAAAATCGTGTTCCTCTGTATCATAATACGATAACGATTGTTACGACGATGCGGATGCAGTTTAATGATCAAAGAAAAAAAGATTGTACGATCCATAACATAAACACAGTTACGTCTAAAAATTAGTTATTCATTTGGAAGACACCGATAACTGATGAGCGCCCGTGACAATTCGTCGTGACATAATATCATATAAAGCGTTATGCATTTTACTGTCAAAAAATCAATTTGGATCCGAGCAGTAGGTTTGGATATCAGGGGTACTGTATTCGAGCGCTGCACTCTCTTACCCGCATTAAATGGAGCGCCTTCCTACGGTGTGTTTAAAATATTTTATGACTACCTATCAATTTCCGAAGGGTTTCCTCCGGTCTACTACGCGCGTTATACATGTAATTATTTAATCTCTCTTTTGAATAAACGTTTGAATAAATAAATAGGTTAATGTACTGCACCCAGCAGGCCGTCCCTTAAATTGGCGTGTCCCGGTGTACAACACATTTAGCGGGGACCCCTCGTCATAACATATAACTCGCAACACTATGGAACTAATGATCTCATTAGTTGTTTCTGAGAACATAACTTTTATTATGATTTTTTTGGACATCGTCATTGTGCGTCGATTTTAAAATGTTGTTTTTTTTTATGTTTTTATTTTTAAATATGTAGGTACTAGTTCAAAAAAATTCACGAACAACCACTGCGGGGGCCCCAGACGACAAGACTAAAGTGCGGGGCCCAGGGCATGAACACCGCTCGCCACGGCCTTAGAACGGCCCTAGTACCGAGCCATCGACCTGTAATGTAGGTATAGAGATAATCTAACCTAACTTTCGTTTTCATTGTAAGATTATGAAAAAATACTAGTGATTATTATAAGTTATAACATTATTTGCACCGGTAGATTTAAATATAAGCAAATAGTAAATGTTACTTATTTTTAAGTAAAAATGAAATCAATAAACTTGTAGAGCATCAAAATATTATGTTTCCGTTCCGAGGACGAAACCACGGATCCACCATTTTCAGATCAAACATTATATTGTCTATACTATGTGTAGTGTGTACTGTGTAGTAAAACGAAATGTTCACAAAACACGGATACATTTCATAAAGTAATTCATATCTACTTCCGAGAAAAGGTACCGATTACTCTGAGTAGATGAGACATGTGCAGTGTAATTAATGTGACATGTGTGTTGTTATTAAAATTACAATTATATCGTTAAAACAAGTTTGAACGGTTCAAAAATATATAAAAACCGACGAGCAGAGCCGGATCTTAACTTTATAACACCCGGGGAAAATGAAAATGTACGCCCATTTCAGGGAGATGATCAGAATTAGTATTTTTTCAATCAAAATCAAGCACACTCACACAGTAGTAACCACAGATAATTTAAACGATTTTAACCAAAAATTAGACCTCAAAAATACGTCACAAAAATTATACACTCGGGGATACATTTCCGACTCACCCCCCCCCCCCCCCCCCCGCTAGATCCGGCCCCGTCAACGAGATCAACATGATCGAGATGTACGCGATATGTGACAATATCCTGACAGTGTTTTTCTTTTTTATGTCAAAACTTTCTATAAGTGTTCTCATCGGGGGTTATCGCTCCTAATGGTCCACCTTTTCTGTCATTCGTTCTGTATTCCTATGCGGTCGGGTGAATAAAATATATTCACAAATTTCACTTTTCACAGCTGTACGTTTCAACGGAACAATATAGTAAATCGCTTAATTTTGATCGTTAACGCGTACATAATATAATAATTACGTACTATGCAGTATTTATAACCAGTAGGTGTGCCGTCCTATAAATAAACTAATCAAAATACGTAATACGCAATAGTATGTAAATATAGACACACACGTGTTAAAAATATGAGAAATTCACTGAATTATTTTATGCCCAATATATATACATACTGTAAATACACTCCCGTTTAGTAATTATTTATTGTTCGTTTATTTTTTAGATAGTGTTCAGATTGTTATAAATAATAATTATCCTTGTGATTAATAATAATCATTCTTACGATCACATTTCATGTAAAGTAAAATGCGCACACCATACGAGTGTTGATAAACAATATGAAAACATTTATTCAATGTATTGATATTGTTATAGTAGTTATTATGACGTCACTATGAAATTCAACAGAGAACAGATTTAACTATTTATAATTTTGTCTCCAATGAATTCTTTTAAAATTAATTGCATGTCCTTTAAAATTAAAATTAATTAATTTCACAAATTCTTATTGTAAATACTTACAGATTGTATTTTTTTCTAATATAAAACTAAAAAAAAAAGTTTATAATTTTATATCGAGGAGGACACAAATACAAATATACTTCACGCGGACCGCCCACACTAAATATTATTATGTTATTCCTCTCAACTTTTCATTTTTTACTCGTTTGTTCGGAAATACTGTGAGGCTTAAATATTCTTAAGAAGTAAGTTTGAGTACTCCGTGACCTACAGGTCAGCTTTGTGATAATTATCTCATCTCTCGCCTCTCTGTGATAAAAGGTCTAAAACGAATACATTATTTGTAAAATATCTCTTTTTTGAAAAGTTATACTCTTCATCGCTGAAATATAAAAGTATCATCTATTCTGAACTGTGTATAATTATTTTTTAAACTCTAATTTACATCATTGCCAACTTTTTTTTTTAAATTAGGTATACAATTTGTATGAAAATTCAGAGGCATTATGTTTCCCGTAAATGCGCAAGTACAAAGTTTTATAGCTTTGTGTCAGTCTAATAAATTATCGTCATTATCAAATATTAATATTTGTCGTATAATTCGACGACGGTGTGTGGGTGTGATCATTTTTAAAAATCACGAGTGTAGCTTAGGGTCTATCTCATTAATGAAATGTTCTTTTGCTCTCTGGGTTAGTACTGTAATATTATATATGTATCCATATAGGTGTAGTGTAGTTTAGAAGATGTTTCGATAGAAAGTTCATTCAACTCGATAAAAGTTTCTTGCGTTAAATGGATCTCTGGTGTTACAGTGTTTTCACTAATCTTAAGCCCTACGAAGAGAGGTTTTTTTTTGGTCGACTAGAAAGGTTTATTGAAAAATCGGATCTCTAGGCCCCAATTAGTCTAATCTGGGCTTGAATAATGTTGCGTCGTCGCTGAAAATTAATATCGTCCCGAGGAGTTTTTTGTTCGGTGACCGCATATAGAAACGGAACAACATTTTAGCGAGTATTATTTCCAAATCGTCCTAAGATATTTCCCATAACCCTAACTTTATGCACACCAATGTTTTGATAAATTCAGCGTGTACAAGTAGGTAGTTTAGCTGTTTATTTCAACCCACAATTACTTAAAAATCTGAAATGAGTTTAAAGTTTCTTACGGCGAGTGACTATTTAATTGGCTTTGTCACGATGTACAATGTATACATATTTTGTAGTTGGTTGGAAATAGGTACGTTAACACTTTGTCGGGTTGAACAAGGAAGGCACCGTCAAAAGTTCTCTAACAAAAGCAACTCTAGATAGATATTAATAGATTTTAAGTTCACCGCATATGGTTCTTCAAAGAGGTATTTTGTTGACAAAAAAAATATACTACATACTATTGTAGTTTGAAATGAGACATATAATACATATATATATATATATATATATATATATATATATATATATATGCAGATATATTTAATTGCTTATTTCATTGCTGAGAGAGAAATGTATAATAACAACTTGGAGCCAAAATAATGTTAATGACTTAGTTTTGCCTAGAGCGTTCCAATGGAATGCACATTTTTATTTTTCGAGGGACCCTCGTTTTTTTTTTGTCATGCGAAGTAATTTTTAATCATTTTTCACGAAATATTTCAAAAAATAATTTTTCTAACTTCAAATATAGACTACAGAGTACTTCAAAATGTATTATATGCAGTATTATAACATATCATTCGTGTTTCTAGGTCGTTCACCTGAATTCCTGTACATTTTTTGGGCATCAACATTCGGGTCCTAATAATACAAACACTACCTTAAGCCGAATCATCGAGTGGAGCCCCAGGCGTTACATTTATTTTTCATCTTCATTCGTTTCAAAAGTTTTTTTATTTTTTATTTAATATATTTCACTATATTCAGCTATTTTCGTACCTTTTTAGAGGTTCAAACATTCCAAAGCTTTGGTGAAAGATATCATCGCTGAACCCTCGAGATGTAATTCCTTGCGGGTAGTAGTTCCTTTTAAACTTGATTGACGGCCACTGAAAATCTGGTTGTAATCCGTCGAAAACGTATTCGTGAAAACCTCTAGCATCCATTTCTGTAACACATTTATGAAAATCAAGGCGCGAAAAAAACGTTCACGACATTTTATTGCGTGAAATATGAGTTAACTATAGTCTATTTTGTTACGTCGAAATATTGACAACTCCGGGGATCATAAGAGTGACTAAATTTAATACCAATGGTATTATTTAAATTAATTAATGTAAAATATTATTGGATAATAATTTAAAACCATAACCATCTGATCGAGTATTAGACCGGCAATTAAAATTTAGTTGAACCTCTTACCAGGTAAATAAACCAGGTAATAAACTGTTGAATTGGTTTTGAAAAAAATTGTGAACAATTTGTTTTTTACGATTGCCACACATTTATTCTTTGTTGGAGGGATTTTTATGACGCACTTCGAAATAAAAAGTTTAAAATTAGAGTTTGAAAAGTTTAATACTTTTTTACAGAGCTAAGTTTTATTTGAGTGGACATTATGTTATTCGTAGATGAGTCGAAAAGTATTTGGTTAAAAACGTTTGTTTTGAATTCAATTGTTAACAAAAAGAAATTCCTTCAGAGGTGGAGTTTAATGGCTTCGATAAACAAAACATATAATTTTGAACTTAATTGAAATTAGAGATTTTATAATATATAGCGAGTAGAATTGTTGAATCTTGGGTATTTTAAAATATAACTGTAGAAAGAAAAACAAATTAAATGACAAATTAAATATAGTAAACACGTTACATTTTGTCAACACTTCTGTGTGCTTGAAATAATAATTCGTGTCAAGAGAACTGATTCGGTGATGTATTGCAAAGCTGAAAATTTCGTTCGGTCGTATTTGGAAGCTAATTAAAATGCGCTGAATAAATCAATTTTGGTAGAAAAACCCAAAACAAAAAAAGGTTTATTCATTAATTTAAATTAATGCGATTTCTATAGTATAAAAAATATCATTTATTTCTTTACTGTCACGAGGCAAATAAATCGTGTTTTATATAATAAATAATGTGCGTGAGGGGGATGGGAGTCAACTGATATTTTATATATACACGTTATACAATGTGTAGTATACAAATAATGGATTTCTTTAAAACAATTTTAGTGTAAAAGTGTAAATATTATACTTTTGTGATATGTGTATTTTTGTACAGTTAGATATTTCATATTAGCTTTAAAGCTTAAACATATTGATTATTTTCAATAAAATGTAAATTTGAGAAACTTGGACTACAATCGACGGATTCAATTTTTGATTCTTTCATGTTTTCAATATTTTGTTTTAATACGCATTAAATAGGGGATGCAGAAAAAAAAATCATTGAAAATTCAAGACTTACTTAGTCTGCATGATTTATGAATATTTTCCTCTGATCCTAACGGT
Source organism: Periphyllus acericola (assembly GCA_949715065.1). Classification (NCBI taxonomy): domain Eukaryota; kingdom Metazoa; phylum Arthropoda; class Insecta; order Hemiptera; family Aphididae; genus Periphyllus; species Periphyllus acericola. Next base: position 9,133,305 of record OX454271.1, read on the forward strand.
ATTGTTTATCTATTTTATGCTATGCGCCTATGCAGTATTTGATATGTTGTACAGTTATAATTTTATAAATTAAGTAAAACAATGATTAGTTGCGCGTAATAAGAACATAAAGACAAATCTAAAACGTTGTATGCAGTTTAAGGTTAGGACGTTGATAAAAAATAAAATATAAAAATATTTAAAAAAATAATGTCCATACACAAGAGTATTTTATCGAGGCGACGAATAATTCCGTGAAATGGCCGGGATAAGAATGTCTAGGAAACGAGCAATGGGGTAAATATGAAGGGGATGAAGAGTTTTGAGAACGAAGGCTGTATATGACTGGAAATTGCAGCCGCTCAATGCGAAGTTGATCGCATGTAAAATATGGGTTCCACGACATAAGCTCACACCGCGTATTCCACAGTAGAACGGACTTGGGGGAAAGTAATTTAATGTCAATATTTCTTTAGTGGGTTAGTTTTTTTTTCTTGACATTTACGACTAATATAATTATATTTTATCGTTTATGTTGGTACTGGTTAAATTTAATTAATTGTCAACGTTTAGTTTTAAATATATCTTTACGTCAAGTGCACGTATTTTTTATATTATTTTTCAATTATGTAAGGTTATGAATAAAAAATATACATGTAAGATGTACGCGAACGCAAAATTATTGTCTCGTCGTGGAGACCACAATAAAGCCGAATGACAAAAAGCCGAATACCAGTGTCTGTTCTAGGGAAATTTGTGTTTATTACCGAGCACTAACATTTTTAAAAGCAAGGTTATGATAACCTTCCTAAACGCCACTGCGGGTTTACCCACAAAATGCGATGATATTATTTTTATTATTATCACGAACGTGAATTGTATTTTATTATACTGGATATTTTTAAATTAATTTCATATGACGTTTTAAATTGAAAGTCAGTAGCTTGTTAATAATTTTGAATTTGTATTGTTAAAAAAAAAAAAAACCCAATGGACTTCCCGCAGACGCGAATAAACTGTATTAGTTTTTAATTTGGACGTGGGCATATACGTTAATATTTTAAAACAATATAATATGTTACTATCGACATGATTTATTGTCCGTATTACGCATGTGGTATTATAGCCGAACAAGTATACCACAAATACCTGGGAATACGGAAGTGACGAAATGCTTGTTTCCTCCTCTGACGGCGTAGGTCTTAAACGCGTTGTCGTTTGCATAACTAACAGCATCTTCTGGTTTGATTTCCTCCCAGTAACGTTGAATTTTTGTCGAATCCAAAATGGCGCTGACCGTGGTCAGAGACCAGGCCATAAGTAGCACTGCATTCCAATACATTAGGGACCGTCTCTAGAACATAAATAAACATTTGTAAGTTTCATCTCACAGTGTTCATCGCTAACGGTGTTAAAAAAAAACGGTTGATTGGCTTGGAAGTCAAAACACCAAGCCAAGTCATTCGACTTCCAAAGTTACATATAAGCTATTAGAACAACGTAAGGTAGCATGTATACATAAGGTTAGGTGAGGTTAGTTATTTTGGTTTTAATGGTAAAAATTAGGGCTGAGACCAAAATATAAACCGAAATGAAATGAATATCATTTATCTTCAACTGATTGCTATTTTATTGAAATAATATCCATATGCGAAATAAGTGTTTTGTAATGAACAACAAATTACAACTTTCATTTAATTTTTACTTATCGTTAGTGTTTTAAGAATAGGCAGTCGAAGAGAAAGAGGTGAGAAATAAAGACAACACCATTCGGATTTTCAAAACTGCAGAAACTCTAGACATAAGAAGTATAATGCGACACCCTTATTGGTCGGCTGATCGTTATCGATAATGCTAATTCGTTGTCACTTAAAACGATAATTTTCTATTTGTAATTATATATTTAAATAACTTTTAATTATTTACAATAAATTTACAACATACACGTCATTAATACATCAGATATAGTGATTTGCGTTGCAAATTAGTATAATACGTAGTATATTATAATGCATTTATTATATTATATTCGACGTGTCGAAGTGATGAGTGGCAAATCGCAACTCAGATACACAAGTTGATGTTGACATATTTTTTGCTCGGAAAAAAGTGCCACTAATTGGATTCAGGGGAAATTAAATAATCCAGAGAGGTGTATTGTTATAAAATATATTTGCGTATTACAACTTTTAAGTATGTAAAGAATCATCCGAACGTAGAACAATCAACTACGGGAAACACCCTGTTTGAAGCTAAACTTGATATTTTGATGAAAACGAATAACACGAGTAACTATATAGTAAAAATTGTATACTTTTGCAAATTCATTACAGGCAACGGTCCGCCTGTACCTGCAGTAAGGGTGTCGCATAATATGACCGCCCCGTGGCGCCTATAGGGTTTCGTATACCACGAACCGTTAGTATTTCGTCATCCCGAGCAGTTTTATTCGTATCGTGTTATAAAAACAAATGAAGTCGTACACAAAATGTTAATAAGGCGAACACACGATTCGTCCACTGCACCAGTCGTTTGGGAATATTTTAATGGATTCTTAATTGTTTCCGATTAATTAAACTGTACTCCTGTTGGGGCCAAAGTTCGCGGCATTTCAACGTGACGTAACGTTTTGTGGTGTTATTTGTTATTACTATGATGTAATATCCTATTCCATTACGTTACATCATAATCGCGCGTTTCCGAACATTTTAAAACGGATTCGTAAAAAACAGGTTTTGGACAAAATACGTATCGTTCCCGAACGCGCGAAGATTTATAATTATTATACGCGTATTGTTTATACTACTCGTATTATTGTGCACAAGTGTGTGTACACGTATACCACGTGTACAAAATATGTGTACCTCGGGATTTTAGGATTTTAGGATTTGAAACGGTGTCGTGGAAATCGTGCCAAGCAGCAACCGTAATTTTTGACGGATAAATTCGGGTTAATTCTCCGTTTTTTGTTCGCGCGCGCGTCATCGTACGCCATGTACTTAAAATTCGTCAGACGTCGACCGCTGCGAAGGGCGGGCTGTATTATTATAATACACGAGCACGTGGAAAAAAAAAAAACAAAATTATAATCTTTTGAACACCGTATACTTTGGGTTCAACCGTCACGCGGTGGTATCAAAGGATATATTTTTCACGTTCGCCGTTTAATTACGGCCGGGCGACTTTACGGTGCCTGGCGGAACATAAGTGTAGTGCAATCTATTCAGTGATGTGAACAACCGAGCGCGTATAATATCATCAGACAAAACGTACGAAACGAATGACGGACCGTTGCGTTGGTACAATACATCATAACTATTTAACTATAATTAGGGTTAGGCTTGAGCCGACGAAAATTATCTTTAAAAAGTGCACTTACGACCCGGAAGACAAAAAAAAAAAAAAATTCCGTTCACGTCTGAGAAATAGATATAAATTTTAACGTGTAAAACACAATTTGTTTTTCAATTCAATTGATTTACCGAGTATGATCGTACAAATGAATACAGTATGAACTTATAGATTCATTTGCGATCCACGACGTACGTCGACTCCGGGGCAACGGGTTACTTTGTGTAATAATACTCTAGTGAGTACAATTTTTTTCTACCAGAATCTTCAGCTGAATTAGATCGAAAACGAATTAGAGAAATAGACAATATAGTTCATGACCTTTTCGATGGTTTTTATTTCACACCTGAATGCTATACATATATTTTCCGGATGTAATTGAAACATCATCAGAACTCGTATTATTAAATGCTTAAGACGTGTTTAAACTGCAGTTAAACGTGCGCGTGGTATCCGAACAATCGTTTTTTTGGAGAATATTTGAATACAATCGTATTCAAATATTCTCCAAAAGACTGTGCGGATAACTCGTGCGCGCGCGTTACACCGTTATAATTAATTTCGACCAAATTGCATATGTGGTTTAAACGAAGACTATATTATATTATGCTCGCACGAGTTGCGTTCCAATTGTTTTTCTTCGTACGTACACAGAAACGGGATGTGCGGAAAAACGATAAAAAAAAAAATGGATAATACCATTTATAAAATAATCCGGGGAAGGCGAACGTCATACGTTTTTGTATTATTCATGAAGTCGTGTTTTGCATACGTTTTTATTCATAAAAAAGCGTTTCTTTTTTCCTTTTTTTTTTAATGCGATGAGCCACGCGCGTTTGTAACGTGTATTATGCTCCGAACGGTTTGTACGTACTGCATTATATGTGCACGAAAAAAAAACCACGACTCGCGTGTTGGCTTTATTCATACGCCTACGCATCTATATCGTCTTACCGAGAGGATATGGGTACTTCGTGAGTCCCGTAAAAGTAATATGTTTATAATTATTTTAGTTTAAAAAGTAGTTCGTTCCGGTACGACGAACCGTATCAATGATATGATATCATAGCTTTTGGCCCGTACCGCAGTGAACCGCCCTTCGAAACGTAATATTATCAATTGCGACGCCATCGTGTTTTGTTCTACACATTCGACGCATGAACGTCAAACATGATATTGTACACTGCGGATTGTCAACTCGGAGTCATAATATTATTATTTTCGTACACGGGTGTGTGTTTAAGTTGTTCAAGAGTCTAAAGATAGAATTAGAATATGATGTACAACTACACGTACTACACGGCATTAGCGAGTGGTGCACGCGAAACGGTACGTACGGAAATCACTGGACTCGAATATTATCGCCCTCTCTCTCGCCGCCGTCGGATCAATCGAACGTTTATCTTAAGACATTAAACCGCGCAGAAACTTTAACGGCATTATTCCAAAGTTTGCCCTCGTCGACGTATTCATTTATATAAAATTATCGTTCCGAAAAAGTCGTTTAACCGTTTCGAGTCGAAGCAATATTCAATTCAACGCATATATATAGATCGGACGTGATGGAAAATAATACTGTTGCAACATGATAATGGCCTCGAACAAGTGGTATGAAACGTTCAGTAAGAGATACCAACCGTGCCGTTCCGTTTTCGGTTAATATCGTTACCATCGTTTGTTCGTCTGTAAAAACTTATAAATCTAAGGCGCAGCGTGAGCGATCTTTTTGGTTCATCTTCTGAACGCGTTGCTTTTGTTCTCCAATATACCTACTTACTGAATCGTGTCCTTAAATATGAAGGCACATTCACCGTGTTCATTGTTCGTTGACAACAAACGTTAAAACCATATCTTTCGAGTGCAATCATAGTTGTTTAATTTGATATAAATGATCAATATCGGTGTTTTTAGTCACTATTTCACTGAATTGATCCTTATAATATAATAATACGTTTACTTTTTTAATTGTGAAACAGTTTAATTTTAAACAATTTCCACTACCTAATTTCGAGTCGCAACCCATATCTGCTCTTTTGTCGTAATTTGTCTCAACGAGTTATAGCTGCTGTTATCTCGTGAGCGGCCCGAGTGATAAGATTCGATAGATACGGAGCCACAGAGGTTACCAATAGGCAATAAGTTATTGGCAATAACTAAAGCTGTCCTTTGTTAATAATCCGTTTTTTTAAGACTTAAAATTAATTTCGTCAGCATAAAAAAAACCATTAACATTTTTAAAACTTAATTTGATTTATAAATAATTTTTTCCAAATTACAGCTTCATCTTTAAAATAGGATTTTATAGTTTAATAAATTACTATAAATAAAAAATATTAATTTTGATGATATAATAAAAATACTCGTTTAATTTTCATTTAATATTTAATTATAATATGTTAATAAAAAATAATTTTGGGAACATATTTTGATAGGAAATAAAAATTACATTGAAATATCATACAGTTTACACATTTGTTATACCAAATCGTGGTGGAAATGAACAGTTATTTAATGGAAATCTATACTCTTATGTAATAAAATCGTAGAACATGTTATTAATAATTATAACATAGTCGCTGAATATTCTCCACGTGATATACATAACGTTTGTCATATTTGCTAAAAAAAATTTCCAAGTGCATAAAAATAATCCTTATCCCATTGACATAATGTGAATAGATTAAATTTCTTTCTTAGGCTATAGAAATTGAATTAATACCGTCCTTGCATCAAACGATTTTTGAAAATAACGAGGGACCACTAGAAAATATTACACTTTGATAATCTATTTACGTACAAATTATTTTAATCGTTAAATTTTCATTTGTCTTTGTAATTCGTCGAAATTGCTTTTATTAAACCCCTCGAAAACTGGTGTGTAACGTTGAAGGGTAAAATAATAATATTATTATATAGTAAATATCATAACGTTTTAGTACAAAATTACTGTATTTTTAATGAGAGATATAACCTAAAGCGAAAAAATGTAAATGAAGCAAAAGGTTGAAAAAAAAATCTCTGTCTAGAAAAAGGTCGACTACAAATGATTTTTGTGACGACATATGACGCATAAATTAAGCCCATCAGAGATAACATAAATGCTAAAACGGCTTGGCCCCGCATTCTTATACACCGCAGTGTATAGGTGCCACGAGGGAGCTCAGATTAAACTTGGATTTTTTTTCGCATCAACGAGGGATCGGCTGAAAGAAAAAATACTGAGAACGCAAAAAAATAATATATATATAACGAACCTACACGCAACCAAAACATATTTGAACTAATCGCGTGTGCATAACGCGTATATACTAGATATTAATGACTCGAAATTTGCGATGAAACTTTCTTAATTTTTTTCCACCCCAAAAGCTCGGATAACCATAAACACGGGCCGCACATTAAATAGAAAGTGTCTGGTGGGGTGTGTGTGTGTGTGTATAAGCTTCCACGCACCTACCTAATAAAGGTTGAGAAGCGAAATTCTGTAGGTGAACGATAAATTATAAAACGATAAAATAAACGAAAAATGATCGTCGTACAGCTATTTACAAAATCGTGCGAAGAACGGGGGGCGGGAAAATAAAATAATATCATGTATAGTCCGCATCAAAGAGGTAGCTTTTCTCGATTTTCTTCTTTAATAACGTCTTGTAAAAAGTAATTTTATCACGCGAAAAGTTTTTTTTTTCTCATTCCTCTTTTCCGTCCCGCGAAACGTCTCCGCGTCCTCCCTCTTTTTGATACGGTTCAAAGTACAAAAGCGAGGCTTGCATTTTTTTGCGATATCTGTAATTTTATTCAGCCACGACGGTAATTGTTTACAGCGGAGTAGTCGTCGTGATATGACGCCTGCACGAGCACTGTCACTTGAAAATCCGCGGACGAGGCGCGAATAGCCGGTGAATCGTGAGAGCGGGCGGATATATTGAATTACGGAGACCGCGGAGACCTGAGGAGAAAGTCTTTCTCTCGCGCCCCATCTCACCGTCGGCGGCCGTAACGAAACTTATTCGATGCATCATCGGCAACATAATTGAATGCTTCGTAGCCGTACAACCCTCCGACAACATGACGAGACGGATTCCGTCAAATAAACTTGATTTCAAAAGAAATTACCTCGGCCAAGACAACTAACCCGGAAAACAAAATAAAAAAAAACATGATAGTAATAGTTCAGCACCTCATATACTCGTATTGTCCGTCCACCACGTATCAGTCCACCAACTCCGCCAGCGGTAACGCCCAAAGACGCGTATTTCCAGGATATACTATACTCCGTGTTGGAAGTTGTAGAAAAAAGTATTTAATGTTAGGTTAATTTAATGTTAATGTTAGTGCAGCGAAGGGGAGGAAAAAAGAGTACGTGGTGTACTTTTACTAATGATATTGCAGGTTTATCGTTATTAACGGGCCTTTATCGACGATTGGGATAGTTGCGCGTGGGAGAGAGGAAAACGTCCACTGGCAGCGGAGCAAAGCAGCTTGCACGCGTTATCGAGAGAGAGAGAGTGAGTGAGAGATATACTTATTCGACCGTTACACATTTGTCTCGAAAAGAACGATTCTGAGCGATTCTGTTTTGGGTGCATCAGTTTCAAATCGTATAAAGATAGTTGATGTAGCAGTAAAACAAAAATTCATAAATTGATTTATACGTATAATATATATGCGTACTATGGTATTGTATTTTTATTAATTTTAACCTTTAATATTTAACATATACTCACCAATTTTCATAATCATTAAAATATAGATTTAAATCAAGATTATGTTATACTCATATACTTAAGACTTAATTAATATATTTAAAATGGTGCTACTCCTAGGTCGGGCGAGACTTAATAGTCGGGCGAGATACAGAGATATTATTGATGTAAGTGTCTCACTTTTTTTTAAAAAGTCTGCTTCGTAAAACAAAAAATATTATGTGGTCCCTGTAGAAAATGTTATCACAATGAAAATATGGATCTAAAGCCCTAAGATACACTAGATACAATATTATAATTATACGTGAACATATTCAACCAGGAAAAAATCTCATTGTAATATATGTATGTATCGAGTCGCTTCGATTTGTTTTTATAACATAACAACCAATTACCAATTGTACCCATGAAAAATAAGCAAGTTGATGGTACGTGGTGATGAAAATACTAGACGGTGCAGGGTTTGATTCTCGATCTCGGTTGGAGTTTTTTGCACTTTTTTTCTCGACTCTACGGATAACTGTTGAGAAATTAAAAAAATTACCTTCCTAAAAGTACCAACAAGACGAAATTTCCTTTCAAAAAATACCACGTTTGTATACATCGGTGCAATGCTTCTGGTCGAAATCGTGTACATACACACGCACCACGATGAAACCAATACATTACCCTCGTTTCACTCAGAATCTAAAAGGTTTCTTATTAAAAGTTATGACGTGGTTACGAATTTTAGCAAATTAAGTAAGAACAAACGCCGAGAGAACTAATGGTTAAAGCAGCCAAAGATTTTTTTCAAGATCCGCAGTAATTGAAATAAAAAAAAAAAACGTAAAATCACATACCGCAGTTCGCGATGATGATGATGATGATGATCAGTGTCGGTTCGTTGGGAGTTCGAAAATTGTGGTCTCACGGTTTATCGATTCTTTCGGTGCGTCAAACGTTGCGATGAAAAATTTCAGCGGAGCACAAAACATATAAGTTTATTATTTTAAAATCTTAAATACGAGAAATAAGTTTTCTTGTGTTTTCAGTTCAAGTGATTATTACAAATCCACTCTTATTTAAGGTCAAATATTGATTAAAAAAAAAAAAAAATTCCGACTGTTTAAATATTTCAAATAGCCCTTTTGCCCGAAAAAAATAAACGTTGACAAGTTGAATAGTCGCTTGGTTTTTTTTTCTCCAATCATTTGGGGTTTTGATTATAATCATTATATTGTTTGCGGCATTTAATTGGTTTTTTTCATTGAAAAGAACTTCTTGCCCGACAATAAACAAATATACGCAGGGTGGCTTTCGTAATTTATGTGCTAACCGAAATAACCGAAAGGCTCATAAACGATCGCAGTAAAGTAAAATTTGTTCGATTTCACTTCTATCGTTATTACTCTCGCTCTAACTCTTACCGCGTGGCTTCGTCAAATACAATAACACCGTACACATCCGTGATCCATACAGACGGCAGCCACGGTAATACAATTAACTGCAGTGGTAACTATTTCAATGGCACTTATTATCGGCGATTCATACGTATTAAGACTTAAGAGTACACCTAATGTGCATTACACCTCTTATCGTCATTTGTAACTTCAGAAATCTTTTGCCGGCACATCAACCATATTTTTTTCAGCCTCCACACGGCGGACTGTTTCCAAAAACGCATACACGACACAAAATGGACCTCACTCAACCGGGATTTGCTGAGGTGCCCGAATTGTTGGGACTATGGTTAGGTGTCCTCGGAGAGCTAAGTAAGTCTTTTTTATTTATCGTTTCCGCGCATATTATAGTTCGTTCCTATTGTACGTATTGTTACGGGCGACCGTGAGTGTTACAAATCCTGGGCGTGAAGTGAGTTTTTCAATTTTTCATCTGTGAGCTAAGCGTATAATATCAACTACGTTTCTCGCAGCAATTTTTCCGCAGTGAAAACGTAGACCCGATCCATATATCGAATGGCTAACATTTTAAATCCCGTAAGCATACCAAAAACGTATTAAGATTTTTTGAACAAATAGCATAGGTAAAATAATCGATATTTTCGTTCGTAATATTAGTGTAATAATAATTACGTATGTTAAGTCACGGCTTACTGCCTTACGGTGCGGATGTTATCCACGTCATGCGATTATACCAGTAGTCAGCAAGCCTTAAATTTAATATGTTCTATTATTTTGAATTTATATACTGGAACAGTGTACATGTGATTAAATACGTTATAGCAGGTACTTAAATGTTTCCGACATGTTGTATAACTTTGGAGTTATAATGTATATCTTATACGTTTTAAGAGTTGTAAGTTGAAAATGCCATGTAATTATCAAATATTCTGATGCAAAGGTAATTTGATTATAGCATGTTCGTACTCATGGAGATGATAAACTTCATTGAGTACTTAAACATGTACGGCATTTTTATAAGAAATTATGTATTCGTTTTATTTCGGAATTTTAAAAGCATATAATAATAACCTTGTGATGCATTATAGTCTTATTTGACACTTTCGTTCGTACGTTCATACAACGTTAACATTTAAACGAATTATTTAGATTTGGCTATTGTAATTATAATAGTTATTTGAATAAATTAACGTTTAATACTGTACCAAGCACTTAAAGTATTTAGGTAGACTAAAGTTTTAGTTTCAAGCACAAATTAAATAATCTCCGTGTACACAAGGTATCGTTAGTTTCTCGTGATTAAAGGTAAACTTTATAAAAAAAAAGCAAAGTATTTTTTGTTATTAATAAATATAATCATATACAATATTAAAATGTCTATTTTCGAGTATACTACATGCATTGAAACCACTTTTATTTTTCTTTCGGAATTTTTTAACGTTTATAATTATTGTGATAAAAGATTAATTTGAAAGTTATTTTATTTTGATATGTCTGCAAGACTACAAGAAAAGACTAGAGATATAAAAATTTTATTATTTCTTATAACTAGGAAACTAGACTACGTCCAACAATATGCTGACCTTTGTCCATAACTCTAAAATCACAATAGATCGACTATAACCATCACATTTTATAGGTTGTCACAACATTTGTAGGACACGCATGACCTGTTATGTTTTTTATTTATATATACGTCATAAACTATCTACTCGTATTTTTAACTTTTTAAAATAAAAATGTTATTTGTTTTTAGTATCATAAACATAATATTTATCTTCATTCCTTTATTGATATTGGCTTTTTTATTTTATAATGCGCAGTCTATTTAAAATATTTTATTAATAACATATTTGTACAATGTTCTTTTTTGGAAACCCAGTTCTCAGAAATGTTCAGTCTTTTAAGATATTTTAAATTTATGACGAGAATTTTCCCCCGCATACATTGGATTTAAAAGTATAGCTTAAATATAAAATATTTTATTCGTGTACTTGAATGACCTCTTAAATCCTCTTAAATTTATCATATTAAAACTGTTAATATTCAAAGTATAACTGTATATTTTAACCGTTTCACTTATTGCCCCAAACAATTACCAAAATCATCATCCGTCTCGACCCTCTCTCTTAAATTTTGTTTTACAATATTAAATAATTCTTATTTTATTTAACACACGTAATAAAATTAGCATCGCACTAGACCGGTAAAATATTCTAGCGCATTCAAGTAACCTAAGGACTAGGATATATAACTTAAGGTTATTATGGATTGGATCGGAAATGATTTTCTCGCGATCTAACATACACACAGGTAATTCAACAGCTCTCAAAAGTATTTCCAATAAATAGTTTACAACGAACTTTGCTCAGAATTTATTTTAAAAGCGATGGTTCATTAAGGCGTATAAAATTAGTTCACAGAAGACTTATATGTGTCTGAAACTATCGTGATTTGAGAAAATTAATAGCCGTAAATGTGTTTTTATAAAACGTAAATGATAAAAATAACGACTAAAAAAAAATATATATGATTGTGACGTCGTTTGAACTATATTATGATTAAATGTAGGAAATAATAGCAATACCTACTGGTAATTAGGTCAATATGCCAACCAGTACAATTACATAATAATATTATTTAGTTACATAAATTAATAATATTGATAATAATTAGTATATCATTCATTTTCTTTACAAGAATATTCTTGTTACGTGGTTTTTAATATTTAAACGATTGGAGGTAAATATGAAGCAAACAATAGACAAAAGCGTGATAAAATAGACACATACACAATAATAATACAAAATTCATGTAAATTGTAAATGAAATGAAATTATAGGTCAAGAATATGAGTTTAGACTGTTTAAAATTCAAATAATGCAATAAATTATTTATTTACAATACATTTTTTTAACGCAAAATAAAAATCGATTTAATTTATATACGTTTTTTCATCAAAAATATATTGGATGAGTGATATGAAACAACAACATGTGGTACCTCATAAAATACGTTCATGTTACCTATTACTCTACCCATCCAATTTTTAATTGCTTTTGAGTAATTAACTCTTATTGGTTTGATTTTCGTGTATCAAAATAATCATAAAAATGTCTACTTCGAAATATGAAATTAAAAAAAAGGTATCTAACCATCGTTTCAAAAATAAAAATAACCCTTTTGGAATTAAATAATATTCAGGTGGATTTAAAATGTTTTCGTAAAAATATTTATGATACAATTGTCAATGTAATGACTATATTATAATGTTATGTTTATTTTTCATGAAAAATTTCGACAAAAAGGCATTTTCATTCAATTTTTGTCAACTACGATTGAATAGGGAATATTTTCATAAAACCACTATTGATTAACCATCGTACTGTATCGTACTTAACGTAAAATGTAATTTTTACTCATTTATGGGATTTTTGAGACATTGAACGAAATGCATAGACACACGGATTGAAGATTTTTAAGTAGAATGTAATCAGAACAATTTCAAACTAACTCGCTTTGTTTTAAATCTTTGGTTGAAAATAAATAAGAACAGGTTTGAAAACTCATCATAAGTGTAAAAAAATAAACTTATGTTCTTAATGCAGTTGAAATAATATGCGGAGACACTTGTCTCGTGAACAAACCACGCGGGACCAACAAATATGTCATTTTCATAATAATAACTTACTTATTCGCATTAGAAAATGTTAATGTGAATGTCAAGTTAAAATGTTATCTGGTTTAATATGATGAATATTTCAGAATATTAAGTTTAAGAATAACAAAGAGGATGGAACCGCGAATCAGTGCAGAATACTTATCAGGACCACGTTGTGGCCAAATATATAGGTACACGAATTGATTTCATGGATCTGAAACGATTCCGCTAGGAAACAGAAATGTTGGAGTTCTTTGTCCAATACATAAAAATGGTGAGTTTTGTAAAACTTACCAAAAATTATTGCTTTTCGCTTTTATTCAATTATTTATTGTAAAATGCTACTCAAAATATTCTAAATATTGTAGTTATGCGTGGTATACATCAAGTATTATGTACATATAGTGTACATAAAATGGTTTACACGAGTATACTAGTCTTACGGTAAATTATTTAAATTTAAAACTCGTGGTACGATAAGTTTGAGAGTGCCGAGTCTGCGAAACTGTTTACAGTTAAACCTTATGTCCATACATTTTCTTAGGTCGATGAAAAAAGAACATTTTCGAGGAGCTTAAAACGTTCCGATCAGGTCTTGTATTTACTTCGGTTAATGTCATCGTCATTATTTCTTCTTCTAACACGTTGATCGACCGTTACACTTTTGTGATGAAAACTAATTGAAAAACAAAAAAAACCACTTAAATACTAAGTATCCCGGCGGCGGAACCGATAAATGGATTTTCATTTCACGTGGGACGGATTCCGTTTTATCATCATCAAGTGCGTTTGCATTTTAAATTTACCATAGTCATTTGTCGAGAGGACGAGGAGACGGTCGTCCGTTAACTACGGCATTCCGTGTTGCCAATAACTGCCTGGAGTGGAGACGACATTTAACGCACAAGTGTTCCAAAACTTTACATGATTGATTCGGAGAGCCAGTGATTTTCAGTACCTAGTATAAAAGAGTAATAACGTTGCGCGCCGACGGAAAAGGGAAAAATTTAATTGTAACACTTTGAAGTATATAGTGTCTGTAAAAATCGATCGCGAAACCGATAAATCTTATACATTTCCGTTATTACTGTATACTGTTGCAAAGTTTTGCTTTTGTTTGCAGCAAAGTTTCAAGTAAAATATTGAACAACCAAAACTAAATTCACAAATAAACTCGCCTGACTGAAAAGTCGATTTTTAATTATTATTAATAATACGTGGAAAAAAGAAAAAAAACATTTTTCTTCTTTCGCCTTGAAAAAGTTTATATTATATTTTCACCCCTGTACATGTGTATCCACCACGGTAAAAAGTATATAGCTATCGTTCGACATTATAATATGACGATATGCAACTTTTCGCACACCTAGAAAATTGTCTTGTGGCTCACACACCCGACGGCGACGGTGTAATTATGCATATAATATCGCTGATTATATTGATGAAAGATAGAACTAATTTACGTAAAATTATTTTGTACCGCGACGACATAAATTTAGGATATTTTTAAATAAACGTAGAACTTATCGAGCCATCTTCTGATTAAAATCTACGCGTATAAGATTTCGAAAAAATGCATATGATATATTATGGATCTCCGTCATCAAATCTGAATATTCAGAATTGTCGAAAAAATAAATCTATATCAATTTTACTTCCCCTATTGTTTCAACCTATTAATAACTTTACTATAGCATTTTCAGGTCTGGCGATAATGAAAAAATTAACATCGGTCCATGATTGAATGTCATTGCTGAGTAGTTAGCATAGCAATCTCAAACATAAATCCCAAATTAGAATCAATCATGTTCGAGACTCAACCGCTGGTCCCTCATTGAATGATTTGTCGTTTTATGATTTTAAAATGATTAAAACGTCGATTGTTATTTTGTTCATTTCATTTCATTCTTATCGTATTTATATTTTGGATTGATTAAAACGAAGCAAACATCAAATCGCCTAAAACGAACGATTCCACGTATCGGTATCGTTTACATGTTTATCGGATGTACCTATGTAATGTTGGGTGTTGTCGAAGAAATAAATACATTATTAAATTATTAAAATACATTTTCGGGTCGTGGATTAGAAAAGGTCGCGCACCACTGATGCGATCGACTGAAAAGTATATCGGTGACATATATTCTATATCACGTGTACCAGGTAAATTTAAATGTTTAATTTTGAGGGCAACTCTAGTGTACCCAGGGCCGTCCTTAGGGGGGGCGAGCAGGGCCCAGGCCCTGGGCCTCACGCTTTTTGCTTAAATTTGGGGCCTCGCCTTTGAAAAAAGTAGTAAAATTGGTTTTATTTTCTGATGTGTTGAGTTCTGATAGTGTCTGAGGTACCTACCAAATTTTTTGTGTGATAAGAATTATTAATGTCATTATAATATGTTTATAGATAGATGATTTAATATCTAAAAGGTGTTTAAAGTATTTTCGCCTTGGGCCTCGCAAATCCTAAGGACGGCCCTGAGTGTACCCACCTAAGCGTAAAACCGCGTGTACACGTATCATCATCATCGTATACCGCGAATTAGATCGCGGTTTGTGTTCACGACGACGAACGGACGACGCCGCACGTACGGACGAGTGGGGGAGGAAAAAAGCAATTAAAGTTAAAGCTGAGGCGCCGCGAGACTTGTGTGGACTTTGGAAAACTATAATGTACACGTATCTGCTTTCAACGTAACGGGATGATAATTATTATGACTAGCCGTGGCCAGGACTCGCGAGCAGTTGTTTCCGTGATCAATACAAGTGTACCCGCGTCATTATTACCGCGAAACTTCGCAGTGATCATCGCGATCGGTGTTCGGAAAACGTTGATTAGGCGATACACGCGCGTCTACCGCGGGGATTCGATCGATCGTCGGCGCCATATGCCCGCGTACAGCCACTCGCCCGAATTCATCACGATTTCGTTCCTCGTCGTTTTTTTCGCTCGACGTGGATCCATAAAACCGCTTTAATCGGGTGTTTTCACGTTTGTTCTTATGACGTGCGCGGCCGTTTTGTGTTCCGATTGTACAATTATTTTTTCCACGTGGCGATCATCATCGTTACTTATTTTTACCCCTGCACTCTATGCCCATCGGGCGTCTACAATATTAAAATACGAATACAAATAAATACGTGTTTATGGCGTGCGATCGAACTTAAGGTAATTTATTTCCCCGCTACCGTTGCATCTCATCACACGACGAGATGGTAGTGATAGCAACACGCGGGGAAAGCAAGTAAAAGCATTATTGCTTAATCCTCCGATCGAATTCAATGGCAGACTATTACTTCCGTTCGGCAAATATATTTATCATTATCCCCAAAAGATTTGGATCTTAATAACTTCAAAACATCTAGTTATTTTAATTTGTAAATAAAATGGAATAAAAACTGTATATTCATTTACGGTTTTTGTCATTTTGTCGCCTAATATATATATATTGTTTTAGTAGTATCTTGAGTTTAGATATCGTTCCGAAAATGCATTTTACACGGAATCGTCCTGCAAATCATCGATGGAAAAAATGGTTGGACAACTCCCTCCCCCCCTGAAAATAGTTGAAAATACGCAACTGATTGTGGATGTTTAACTACGTATCGGACTCGAATGAAATAACGAGATTTGTTTGTTTCGTCCCGAGTTGCTGATAATGTGTTAACGTCAGCATATATTTTCAAACGTACATTTCGAGTAAATGTTTATCCTCAGGTCTTGTAAATGTGTACTGTATTCTACTTCTCGCGTTTACGCGGGGTTACAGGCAAAAAGTCAACATTTTTATGAAAGAATAAAAACACATGATCTGAAATTCGAGGCAAATGATAAGCTCGGTGACTCTCCGAACAGTTGATGTTAGTATGAATGCCGGTTTGACTTTTAAAGGCACCGCAGGTCACAATATATGATACCAACAACGACAGCGTTCAATTGAGATGTGAAAAACTCAATAACAAGTGCCGGCATTATTAAACAAAGCGTTGGACAACGTAAGTTACACTTGGTGATTTATTTTGATTTTCAATTCGGTTTTACTCGCTATTGGCTATTGTATATGCACGAAATACGTTACGGATCGATTACGATGTAATAGTGTTGTATTCGTATTTAACAGCACTTAGGTTCACGGATATTTCTTTATATCAGAGAAGTCTCGATTTTTTTGTTAAAGGCATCTTAATTGTATCGCATTGAATACTAAAGCTCAATCGACGACAACATGTGATCAAAACAATAATTATAAAAATCACTTATTTTTATTATTATTATTAATTAGTTTGAAAATGATTTAATAATGCTCCAGTGTATAGTTATTTACTGCATTTTGCCAACAGTTAAAAATTATGTTCAATAACGATACCGTAATTATTATAAGGAATACCGTTTTAATTACATTGACGGGGTTTAATTATTAAAAATAATTTCAAATATAGTTTTATACTGAACAAGTCAGTGTTTTTTTAGCTTTAAGCTAATAGATATACCATAAACATATTTATTTTACTTTTTATTCTTGCACAAGAATTTCTCGTTCTTGTATGAAAAGCATAACTTTTCATAATAGGTCTTGCAGGATACCCACTTACAATAATTATACAAACGAATTACGAGATTAATATTGCGCGAACTATATTTACACTATTTCAAAAATATAGTGTTAATAACTACTATACTGTTCCTTATATTATATTCGTCATAGTGTCTGTAATTCAACACATTTATTAAAATGTTTAATTCAAAAACTATAAATACCATTTTGGCGCGACACGTTATAAACCGCAATGCTTCAATGCGAAAAACACTTGACTGAAAAATGAACATTTCTCAGATGTTTTTGTCGTAAATTATGGCTTGGTATAGTGTTAAATTTCAAGTAGAACGCGTATCAAGATACTCGTCATTAAAATTAATTATAATAATAAAAAGTAAAATATGGAGTCGAAAATGTTGTCGTATTTTTAAAGTCCTCTAGAGTTTACGTATTACCACAACGTGATGTATAACATATTAACCATTTTATCTCAAAATGAAAAATAGCAACATATTAACATCTTAAATGAGCTTTATTTAGGTACAGTTATTCATTCATGCTCCATTTGAACATATTTTAATCTATAGTGACAAACAATAACATAAACATAAGTCAAAATAGTGAAACGCACTACGTCTGGTCAAACACGTAACAACATCACATACTCTTTAATATTTAGATTTTAGAATATTTACTTGGCATAATACTGTGTGTATCTATCTATTATTCTGCAAATATTAGCATAAATTAATTAATTTTTGCTTTTTTTGCATTTTACTTAATTGTTATTTTCAATTGTGTTAGTCATATTTTCAGTATCCGGAAGACTGGATGTATAATGGTTTATTTCAACGTTAAATAAAATGTCTCCTGACCATAATTGTGATAAAGTAGATTAAAATACTGAAGTACATTTTAATAGCCCATGATAAAATAATTAAGTAGAACTGATGACAACATAAAGGGAATTGGAAAAATAATAAATAGCTTATGTACATTATAAGGAAAGGTCTAGCATAAAATTTCTTTTGAAAATGTTAAAACAAACTTAAAGTAATAAATACACAAAATCTGCACTGCGCCAAAAAGATTAAACATAAATATTGTATTAAAAAACCATTTTGTCTCTAACAAATAAACAACAAATAATACTAGATGCATCCAATAATATTATATTGTTACCACTCACTTTCAAGTTTCGTTTCTATGATCCTCTTTGGTTCTACATTTCGTGTCCCAATATACACCGGTCTTCCCATCTCTTAATTTATATAATACTTTTGGCCTTCGGGTGTAATTTATTATCACGTGTTTATAATATACTTGTCGGTGTAGGTAACCATATGCATATAATACCGTTCAGAACCTCAGAGATTCTTCGACGAAATCAAACCATTTACGAACACAAGTTTGCCGGTACAAGACTTGTCACTCACTGTGATAACCAGTAACCACTCGTACACACTATATACGTTCATATACCAAACGAAATATTTCAAACATTCCCGTTCGATCGACTTTTCTCAAAGTTTCGGCAGAGGAATGAGTTTAACTAATTATTGATTATATCCGTCGTCAGATTTTGGCAAATAGATACCAACGTTCACAATGTATGGAAAATCAGACAGCGTTCGTATATATGATGATGAGATGATTTTATAATTGACAAAAATGTTTTGATTTTTAATTAATATCCGTAAAGAGTTAGCCGATGTAAGCACAACGCATATGGACTAGAAAAGAAGATTAGTTTTTTAAATACTCATACGAAAACATCAACTTAAGAGATTATGCAAAAAATCAGTGAACCTGTGCGAAAATTTCAATTCTTTAAAATTTTAAAATACATTATAAGTAATATAATTAAACCTAATATTGCAATTTCATATGATTAATATAATATATTAATATGATTTCATGATTAAGACCTAGGGTTTTTAAAACATATTTTTAATACAGCAAAAGTGCACTAAAAAGGAATATTTTTTACATTATTAAATATTTAATATTGATTAAATGTATAGTAACTATATACTGAGTAAATATATTTAATTCCCATAGGTTTATTAAAATATTGTAATTTAGTATAAAAAGTTTCACCAGGTTTTCTCAGACGTCGGTGAGTCACAACGTGTGTGTGAGGTGTGATGTGAAAATGTGTAAGGGTTTTTTTTTGTTACAAATAGTTAAAACAATCTTCTAAAAAAAAAAACTCTTAAAGATTCTAAAAATTACCTCTTTAAAATACTTGGTCGAATTTCCGATTCGATATATAATATATATTATATGTAGGGCCATACGAAACTTTCAAAGTATTCCATTTAGGTACCTGGAAAAGTGTTTATCGACGTGCATATATATATAAAAAAACGAAAAAAACACATTATCGAAAAACCAATAAATTGTGATCCACACGTGCCGACTGTTATAGGAACAGCTTAAGTCCGCAGTACCTACCCACTATGTAGGCACTATTATACCATCCCGATCATGCTTTATTTCAAAAACCATTTAAATCTTTAAGGAGGATCTTTTTAGTAAATTTTAACTTAAATCCTCAAAAACACCGGTCATGTTCTTAAAAAAAAAGCAATAACGGAAGTATTATGACATCTACCAAGGTATTCACCGTTAAATCATCGCTGAAAGTGTCCTTAGCGAGTCTTCATTATTTAATAAATCCATGCATGCCAATGTAGGTACACTATTGTTAATAGCTATAACATGTTACATACCACGTATTATGTACCGTGCAAAAATAATAACAAGACATAAATTGTTCATAACAACGAAAGCCCGTTCTCACTCACGATAATAATAAGTAGGATTATAAAAGCGTACGTTGGACGAGGAATTAAAACCCAGGAGTACCTGAATGACGTCCGAGAAATTTTTTATAGGTATTGACGTACGGTATTAAACTTAACACGGTACTACACTCGACAGTACATTTTATTTCAATTATTTACCAATTTAAAATATTTATATATATAAAAAGAATAAAAACAATTTGAGTTTTAATAATTGTTTGTCTCTTTTAGTGTTTTACCGTCATCGGTTTGTGGTATTTTAATTGAATACTGTGATGTTCGTCGTTCTTTAATGTTGTCCATTTGTAACTTCAAAGTTAAAAGTTATATTAAAACATGTGTCGTTTATTAACGTTCGAATTAACGTTGAACACCCAAATAGACGCATTACAATTTCAAAAGTTTAAAATGTGTTCCGTTTGTTGTAGAGTATATCATTGTCGGGACATTGTGTTTTATAGAAAACCTACCGTTCATTGTTATTTTAACTTTTCATTTGCTTAAAGATACAAAAACGTAGGTCTGACAAACGAACATGAGGTGTACGGTGTGAAGCAGTGGTTAGTCGCTGATTAGTGCTGCGGTTAAGCTGCACCCGTCCGACGTCACTATCTTCCGGATGGGTGACTACGCTGGTTTTTAACGACGAAACCATATACACAAAAAAAATAACCTCACGTTTCAAAAATCAACCGTTATCACCGTACAGCTTATCTAAAAGCCATGGTAGCCGAAACTTAAGATCAATAAAAAAAAAAAGGGAGCGAGGCGCCTACTGTAACTCACCCTACCGTGGAGTCTTACGGTAGGGTGAGTTACAGTTATGGCTGAATTATACTGCTACATTGGTTTTTAAATCTGAAAACATTGTACCATTGTTTTCAAAAACTGAGTGAAAAAGGTCTAGAGGATCAGTTTATAATATTTATATTGAAAAAAAGCAATAAGATAACTTTTTATACAGCAATTCGAATAAAAAAAAAAACGATTTTCTTGATTTTCAAATACCGATAAATAGCATAAACATTAAAATTAAACATTTTTGAAAAATTTTCGAATTTACGCTATTTCTAGAAAATATGTATTTAAGTGTTCTGTAAAAATTTCAAGTTCCTCGGATTATACATTGAGTTACAATGCAACAACTAATAAAAATGACTTCTTTTATCCATCAACTAGACAACATTTGTAATCGGAAATCTATACTACCATTGTAAAAGTTTTTCTAGGAAAAAACGTGATCCCATACACGAAAAATAAGCATTATGGTAAGACTAATACATTCCTCGTTTCACTCAAAATCAAAAAAACGAACACGACTTGTACTTATGCGACTTAATGTATTTTAGTTTTATTTTTTTTTTTGTTCAAAATAAAATCGTTTTTATTTCATTTACAAAGTTAACGATTCAAATATGACAGGAAAACGACCGCATCGGCTTCGTCCAGTACTGGATCAGGACACCACACAAACTCCTTATTATTGCAGGTAAGCCCAGAAACCGATGGAAACTTGGAAAATTGTTTTCAACTCATTCTCACGGGCTTCTGTTTATCTACACACTATACATGTACATTGTACGAACAACGTGCGCGTTTAGTAATGCACTTAAACGTGTTTTCGATGCACACGAGAACGCGATACGGCGAGCTACAAAGGAAATCGACTCTACATTATAATATTGTTGTCAGGATGCGCATTCATTGATAGGTTAAAGCGCTTCTAATTGTCAGTACCTAGCGCCTAGGCAATGGTTGTTTAGTTAACACGATCGCAGTAATCCGTTATTGACTTGTTCATTTATCTTATGGTAATATCTATGTATTACGATTCCGACGTATTTCCCGTAACGTTTAACCGTTGACCATCACGATTAATCAGTAGGTATCGTTTAACAGTATAATTAATTCCCTCCGCGATTGTTGGCTTAACACTCACTCGCCGTAATGAAGCGAGGGGAAGGAATAACGTTCGAACGCGTGTGCAACGACGAAGTGAACGCGAGCTCCGTGATTTATATCATTTACGTTATTCGCCAATTCTATGCTCGTTTGTTTTTTACACGTTTCGAGATTAGTTCTTAAAAATCATCGTGCTCACAGGTCGATGAAAGGGAAATAATAAAAAAGGAATAAAATTCCAGTAAACGGAATAGTTTTCTTATAAATACCTCGAACTCAATTGTACGCCATTACTACAGTGCATTCATCTTTAATTAATTACTATTAGCGCTAAGTAATTATAACTTAACTTGATTTATTTCTTTTAGACGAACCATATAATGAGCTGTTTTTTTTTTTTTTTTACTTGAGTTTTAGTTTTCTTGCTCAACATTTTTTCTTTTAATCTCATGATAGGTCAAACATATAATTTTTTAACAGTTTTGATCAGTTCTATAAATATCGTGTTTCCTTACGTTTTAATATTTTATCGAATAAGAAGTTACTCTCTCGGTTACTATCTGGTGAATCCTTAGTAAAAACTGAAATTTGAATGAATTCACATTTTACGATAAACGGTCAACACTTGAAATTACGACTTTTAAAGTCAGTTTATATTCGTGAATAAATTCTACGTAAATTACCATCGCCATGTAATTATCTCCTCAAAAATATAACACACAGTCGTCTTAATAACTTTTGTTATTCCATATTAATATTCATGAATATAAATATAAAATAACAATGTTATACGCATTAAATATGCATTGTTGTTCTCAAATTTACCACTAATATCAGCCGGTACGTACACTAGTGTAAATGTAAATTTTCATTATGTAACTTAAAAATTAAACTTCTAGAACTGAGCATATCAGTACAAACAGAAGAACAATCGTCCAAACCCGGTAACATCAATTTCATATATTATATAATTATTCATCGAAACTCGTTAATATGCGATATTATCATGGACTGCAGGGAAGCTAATTTTTAAAACGTTTGAAATGTTAATCTATACGCTAAAAAGTCTAGAGCACAAAGTGTAGCCGTAAGGTGCGAACGAAGGGACGTTCAAACACGAACATATTATAATTAATCAAATGAGCTACCTATGTTAGAATCAGTGGTGACGTTTGAATTATTCTAATAGGGGTGCCAACGCTTAGACGGGCAGATTGTTTTTTTTTGTCGTGCAACATTCTACTCATCGTCGTAAATATATTTCATTTAGCGGCATACGATGTACGGGTTTAAGGAGGTTTATGTCGTTAATTATTTAACGAATCACCTGAAAATGATCGTATTTACTGATTTATTATGTTATGATGTAGTGATATTGTAGTATTATCGAACAAATGAAAAAAAACCGATTTACATATCTGAAAAGTATGTATCTTACAGATTTCTTGATTGTGCATCGATGCAGTTCGTTTGTAAATGTGTGCAAGATGATTAAACACAGAAAAAAAAGGGTGCCAATGTACACTCCAACACCCCCTCAAATTGCGTCCCTGGTTAGAATGTGAGTTTACTGAAAAGTTCAATCATAGTGTTGCTAATGGGTTGAATCATGAGTACAATAATTAGTTGGCTGAACGGTTTGGATAGTATAGACAAGACGTGCGTCTCGGCATAAATCAATTCACACACAATCATTATTGCAGTGTTCAATTAAATATACTACCAGATGATATTATACTGTCCATTAATTTATGAGAATTATTATTGATTTGAAAATAATATTCATATGAATTATAAAATGTACTTAAATGAAGAATAATTTAACATAAAATCCATACAATGGGTAAATATAAGTTTTTAAAGCATTTTGATGGAATTACAATATTAATAATTATGTAAATATTATTTTAAATAATTAAATTCATCACACAATTCGTTTTACGCTTACATTTTTAATAAACCAAAATTAAAATATGTTCAAGTTTTGACACTAATTATTTAAATGATAAACTATCCAGTATTTATACTACTAATCGAAGATTTTAATTATTAGTCTACGATGAGTGATTGATCCGTGATTAACTTATAACGTTATTAATAAACGGAATTAAAATGGTTGAACGAACAAATAATTGAAATAAAAAGAAAACAATTTTACCAAACTGTAGTCAGTACAAAGAATGTGCATAATAATTGTCGGTAGGATAAGTGGCGAAAAATCGTACACAAAACCGCGAACCACTCAATTATTAACTGAATATGGAGATTTACGAAGCGGTCACACCTGGGACTAATGAAAACCCAAGTAAATATGAATGTTCCGAACAAATCCGTATTTTTGTTGGAAAAACTTAACGCTATTATTTATTGAATTTTTATAAAATTGCAGTATTACATATAAGTTACAGATCTTTAATTTGATTAATATGATTAGTACTTCGAGTCAAGGTATTATACTGAATATTTATTTACAGCCTTTAGAATAATTGCAATTAATTTGAATTAAATCGATTCGATTGCTAATATTGGGCAAAGCAAAATACAGGTTGCGGCAGAGTGATCTAAGAATTTCACGACAAAAACACACGTCAATGGCAAAAATTCACATTTGACCCGGTAAATTTGTATTTTAATACTTATTCGTGATTTTCGAAACTATAGGTCAATACAAATACGAAATGCGCGGAAACTATAATATTGTAATATGTGAATCTTGAATTTTTGTATTTGTATTTTTTTTTTTCATTGGATATCCAATTAAAATAATTGAATAGTGTAGTAAAACTGTAAAAGACATACTCGCCGCATTTGTTTAGTTTTATTCTTTATTGTTTTCTTCGAAATAATTTCCCAGCGGACGGCACAATGGTTTGTAAAAATGTTCAATTATATTATCTACATACATTAAATGATATTATGTACTCTTAATGATCATGCCTGTACATTCAATTTTTGGTAACACGATATTTCTCTTTAATTATCTCGTTTTTTGGCCATAACAATAACACGATTCTTACTAAACTTCTTCCTACTAAACTAATTACTGCGAGTTTATCATATTACGATCTTCGCTGCTAGAAACATTCCACTAAATCACCACGCTTATAATATCCATTCATTTACCATCGGCCATTCTCCCGATTATCACCAACAGATTAACACTATGACAATTTTACAACTCAATTTATAACTTTACCGTGGTATATTTACGTACCGTAACGCTAACCAATTACATCACTTATGATAGGACTATACTCGATATAATAGTATGAAAACTTCTTTACGCGGTGGAAACAAATGAAAAAAAAAAAAAAAAGCCTTGGATAATTTCAATGTGTGCGCATCTGATCTATTATCCTCAATGCAGGTAGAAACGTCCAGTCAGAGACAGAGGCGAAGTTAAACGTCCAAAATTCAAATTAAAATGTTTGATGATAATATTACCTGTACCTTTTAAATTTTAAGTTACATTTAGTGTAAATCACCATTTTCCCCTTTGATCGCACTACAATTTATGTACAATCCAAGTACAGTTTAACACTAAAATATATAACCGTTCATTACTGTCTCGGAAAACCCTTAGGTACTTTTTCAATGAACTGTTAAAATACAAAACGTATTCTAACCCATAATACAACCAAGAGTCTTGTAAAGTATGTATGGATGTACAACACGTATGTACATTAATCTATCATTAGAATCATTAAAATGAATTCATTGAATACATTTTTTGAACATTATTTTAATTGAAATACTTTCTAAAACTTGTTTATTTTTATTTAAATGCTTTTTTTCATGTAGGGACTAGTAATATTGATATAACTATAGGGAAATTAATACTTTCACCTTAATTAAAGTATTTTTCTTTATTAATTTGTCAATAAAAATATAAGGGCTTCAAACGTGTTAAAAAAATGATTTGGTGATATAACGCATCCATCCACATTTAAATATAATTTTAAAACAGTTTTGTACTCTAATAATCTAATTTAAAAATAGACTATTCTAAGATTAACTTAAGATAAAGATTTTGTTTTCTAAAAAAAAGTCTGTTTTCTACATAATGGTACCCATTAAATTTAGGTTTTTACTAAAACCAAGAAATTTTTTTCCAACCGACCGTTTTCCGTGAGTATAACATGAGTTCACTAAATCATATCTTGAAAAATTTTCTTCTGATAATGGATTAAAATTGTTTTCTAATTTATTTCACTAAACATTACACGGAATTTAGATAATGATTATAATAAATTAATATAATTAATTTCTAAACATTTATTTGACGAGGTTCATCGAATAATTTCCTAGATGGTTCTTAATAAATCTCAAATGCACATTGATCGCCGGCCACAAGATTAGTATATTGTATTATAGTAAAAATATTATCACTCGTTTCCGAGGTTAATATAAAAAAAAATCATCACTTCACCCTACAAATTGCAAAGAAAAAAATTTGACTAGTTCTAAGTGAATTAACAGAAAATGTAAGCATTAACTTTACTTTTCATCTCAAAACTAGTTGCAATAACTATTAACAGCGTACACGGATTTCAAGTTATAAAAACTAAGCGATTCGCACTTGTTATCGACAGACGTCTCGCTTATAGACGTATCATAGCTATTCCAATAGCGTAATATACTGCAGAACCAAAGTCGCAGAGCTGTCCGAAACTCCTACCTGACAAACTCATTTTAATGCTCATACGAACATCGTATGTGGTATCAGCATCTATAAGAGCCGACAGAAAAACAAATAAACAAAAGTTTTTCAATCTAAGAATTGATTAATCCTTTTGTATCATCGTGAAAACGCACCTCAGTGTGTATCAATTTAAACACGCCGTGGCTATAGCCTCCATTTCAGTCCACTATACCGTGGTAAACGAAATAGTCCAATATTATTTCGACAAATTTTAAACAGTCAATTTGATTGAAAAATGACCGAAAACGACTTTTTTCTTTTCCACCGCCCGAAAAGCTTCCGATAAGTTACAAATGCCATTATTTCTAATGAGTGACGCTCTCGGAACAGAAACATTTAACATAATAGTCGCGGTACATAATAAATGTGATCGAAAGTAGTCGAAACGAAACCACTGGGCTGTGGTATACGGTGCGCTTTCCAATGAACCTACAATAGCTGATTGCCGTTTAACAGTACGATTAAATTCTAAACTAAACAAATGGATTTTATTTTTAAGTTAATGTGGCCGGTAAAAGAGTTCTCCGGAACGTTTCAAACTTGTATCATATGATTAAACATTTTACATTTTAATATATTCTGAATAGCTTCAAGCCTTAGTTCGTTTATAATGCAATACAATATGTGTAACAATTTCAGTATTAATTTAAAGTATCGTTTTAATTGTTGGTGTATTATTATAATATCTTCGCACCGAGTCTACTGGGAAATTGGCGATTTGTTTTTAAATTTACGACTTTACTACACTCGTAATTTCATTATGAACTCGATAAAACGTAGCACAACAAACACGTGATATCGATTAGATTTAACTTATTTTACATATTTAAAAAAAAAAAAGTCCATTAAAAACATATAGGGAAATTAAATAATCTATTATTGATGTCCATGCTATTGCGATGAAAATTTTAAAAATATGTAGTTCAGGCTAATTATAAACAAAACGCATTAAACTACTATACCCGGTAATAATCAAACGATAAAATTAGGAATCAATAAACGCATTTACATTGGCAGTAGTAAAATAGATAGTACCATACTACGCGGTAATGAAATAATAGGACAACACAAATTATACTAAATCACTGATGCGAAATGTATAACAACAGATAATTGTGTCAAGTACACGCGAATGTTAATATAAAACAATGGTGAATTTCTTTCTGCGGAATAATGGATGAGTTGACATCGTGTTGGTTTATAACCAAAATCGTGATAAAAACTTATGAAAAACTCAATTAATTCCAATTAGAACTAGAAACCTGGGCATAATATTTTACTAAACTTCTAAACTTTCATAGAATTTCAGAGATAAAAAGCAATTTTTATAAAAATACCTTTTTTATTCCTTATTCTTATTTGTAACTGAATAATATTATTTTCAAGCCTAATGTGTCTTAAGTACCTATACGCGTCGTTATAAAGTGTGATTCAATATTGTTTCTAAAAGAAAAAAAACCTTAAGCTCAATGTTTATACGAAAACCTATAGCACAAATGTTTTATATTTTTAAGATTTAACCTTGTATGATAAAGATATTTTGGTAGTTATCCTATTGTCTTTTAAAGTATTCAATATTCAGTATCTATATATTTAACTGGAGAAACATAGATAAATTAACCATCAGGAATACTGAAACCTTTTGAACAATATAAATTAGTTTTTTTAACTGAGTATTTCCCAAGTCAAGCGAGTTTTTTTGGCTTAATGTAAATAATACTTTAAGCGAATCAACACTTTTTGGAAGTTATCAAACGAAGATAAAAATTGTGACAATTTTTTCCTTTATGAACATTTTAGGTGTAAAATAAAAAACAATTTAAAACAGATACTTTAACCGAAATATTATTGTTTAAATTATTATCCCTTTTGGTCAATATTTATTTAAAAATATTCACTTATAAATACCGGGTCGTCAATCAAAAATAATAGTTTTCCAATTTTAAATAAATTAATAATATTATTGTGTTGTCGTATAAAGTAATTAATTAGACAATGAGTATTAAATATTTATTCTTAAAATTTACATGTGCATTACACACGTGGTTTTTCATCATGGTTTTTATTTTCTAACAAATCTACATCGAGTTATTTACGTTGTGTACTATTTTACAAACATTAAATTTGATTGATTTATTTTTTTTAATTTATATTTTCACAGTCATTATTTCAACTTTGATCATTTTAATACGGAACGATTATAAAAATGTAGAAAAAATAAGAAATTTAATCCAAAACAACTAAATATAGTTTAATGCCTTCCTCGAGAGGTTTGTAATAATAATGATTCGATATTTTAATAATATTTTGAGTGCAATATTTATGAATTATTTAAATTTTATTTTGAATTTTTATATTTTTTAATTTTAACTGTCAAACTTTTGAGTCAATCATCATCCAACTATATTTCAGTAAGATATTTTAAAAACTAAGCGCACTGATATAAATTTATTTAACATTGGAAACAATTTAAGGTATTATATAGGTTTCATAAGATGAATATTTGACGATTAAAAGTTGTATTTTATATTCTTAGCTGTCAGAAAAATGTAGAAATATTTCAAAATATTTGATTGCATTCAAGTGACTAGAAAATTCATGTCACATACATCACCGACGGTAATGTATAGCTTAGATTAAAGTATTAATGTTTTTTCTTATGCACAACATTATTTTTTTAATTTAAACTGTATATCAAATAAAAAAGGTTTTTATTTTTAGCTTTTCGTTTTAAACTTAATTTTTTTTAAAACCACTATTTATAATAATTTTTACACATATTTACCAGTTATTTTCGTCGTTTTATTTCTCGGACAAGTGGAAAAATCTTACGGATACAAATCAGACGCCGAGAATAATATTTCAAGCCGAGTTATTGACTGTGTACGATACCGATCAACGTTTTATTCGATAATATTATTCGTTTTTAGTTGTTAAGATGTTCCTTTGGTACAAACAGTTATAATCAATGCCGGAAGATAATAATAGAAGAAAAAGGAAAATATTCGAAAACGCGAGAACGTAAAAATGAATTAACAGCGACACTTACCTGTACCCCGAACGCGCGACTAGTTTGGTACAAATGAAGATACTGTACAGAGAGGAATCTACTTCGTCATTTATATATATAGGTACGCGCTGCGTTGTTACACTGTTTGAACACTACGCATCCGTACGGGTGGATCGGTCCGAGAGGGTAATATTCCGTGCTACTCTATTCAGCGTGCGCAACAAGTCCCACCTCCCTTTGGGGGTTTGTCCAAAATTCGCAACACTTCCTGGCAAAAAATGAATACCGATTCGCATGAAAATGTAAAATACGTCCGCTTGTACAAATCGCACGCGCCGATGTGCTTATGTTACTATTTTACTATTGTAACTGTGATTATTATTATTATCATTATTACTACTACTATTATTGGTATTTATATTATTATATTTTTTATTTTATCGTTCAATTTATATGTTAACTCGATTTCTTATCTATTTCACACTCGAAAAAATATTAAAATGAAATGGTAAAGAAACTTCTGTTATGAGCATTTAATATGGTAAATTGATAACCATCGAGCTTATAATTTAAATTGAATAGTATGCCAATTGAACATAATAAAATAACTTACTATTTTTTATATTATTTTACAGCTGAACGATTTATTATATACTTATATATATATATATATATATATATATAGGCTTTTTTTATGAATAAAAATACATTTAAGATCGATCCATTTATTCCGTTCGTGCTATCAAAAATTAAAAATCATTAAATACCGCTTATATCAAGAAATATTCTCAACAATATTCTTACGCTAAGCACGATCACCTAGCTTTGTTCGTCCCAAAACAATAATAGAGGTGTATTTATTTTGAAACGTAATAATTTTTTTTCTTGAAAGGCAATTCTTGGCATGAAGACAATGCACCCAACCAAAATGTATACTTTGTCATATAAGTAAACCGGATATTATCTTATTTTTTCCCTATACTTCTTTTAATTGTTTTTCTACCTTCAAATACTGAACAGTCGAAAAATAACTTCTGTATGAAGTATAGACAAAAATCATACTGAATATAAAATCGTTTTATTTTTCTTATAACAAATATAACGACAAAAAATTTTGTTGTTACATTTTAAAGTCTTATAACTTATGACGACGGTTTAATAATATTAGTTGCGAATACATTTTTATGTTACAATTATAACTTATAAGTACGACATGATAATTTATAACTTCTTTTTTCGGTCCGCAAAATACTTTTTGTACAAAAGTTACATTGGTCCTTTAATATTAATCAGGTATTGTACTCAAGTTTAAGACTTTCCAGAATTAGTTTTTTCTAAGCACTTTTTTTTAGTTACTATTTTTATTACAGATATCTTTTCTCGTTTTATCAGTTTTCTTTAAATAGTAATATTTTTATGAAAAACTTGTGGTGTACGATAATTGTACGAATTAATTTACATAATTGTTTCAATAATATATGAAAATTAACAGCATACACTATGTATATATCATAGCAACCTTGTAGTTTTAATTTAATTCTGGAGTTCGTAGAATAGGTATATTCAGTTATTATTATAATATATCAATAGATTGAAACGGCCACAAACATAATTTATTTATTCCTCTGAATAATTCAATTTCCTTTAAAACTGCACACGAAGTTTTGATTAAATAAAAAACGATTACGGTAACAAATCGCATTGTATAATGTAAGCATCTTAGCTCCGGTCCCTCTTGTAATCTTCATTAGTCTAAGAGTGGAGGGCCCCCCGGGCCCAAAGCCTAATTTGAGCTTACAGGTGGTGTAGAAACATCAGTCCAATGCGCACTCAATTGCAACGTGAAATATAATATATTAATATGTACATATAAATTTAGACAAATGAACATATTTACATAGATACAATTTTGAACGTTACAAATAACTCCTGCTGATTGGCTGATTTAAAACAAACAGGGATAAGAATCGCGAAAGAATTTAGACCTTTTAAATATTTATTAAGTATGCAATCGTTTGCGAACGCGATCGTTTAAAACCGAAATATTTTAATTTAATAACAATTGGATGCATTCTCAGGCTTTTTGGTAGGAATACGGCACTTTATTCTTTAACGAGAAAAGAGTAAATTGCTAAAAATAAAAAAAATGTAAAAATGATTTGTTGGGAACTCTTGTTGGAAACACTAGGTAAAATTACACTATAAATTAATCAAAACTTTTTTTTGTCTATGATCAATAAAATTGTATAGTTCAAGTCCATGTCGCAGGTACCCATTTTTTGCCTGAGTTGAGTCTTAGACCGGATTAACATAGTAAATTTATGTCCTTAAGAAAAAAATCCTATGGTAAGCCATCTAAAACAAAAACTAAGAGATAACCGATCTTCGTAACTCTGTGTCTTGGTCAGGTAGAGATTAAACTGTTAAATGTTTGTATTATTTTAAAATTTCAACCGTATCATAAACAGAGTTTTCCGAGTTTATCGATAATACCTTATTCCGTAAAAAAAAAAAATTCAATATAACCGGTATAAAACCACGAATAAATAAACATGTAAAATATATATTTAGTCTTGTATTATTCGTTCTCGTGACTGTATGCGAGTAAATATTTTATTGTTACTTACTTAAATTTATTGAAAACCCCCATCATCTAATTTGGATACCAGACCCCGACAATGTTCACAACTCCTAATATATAATTATTAATATTTTTTGAAGTAGGAATTCTGTTAGGGAACCTTCCAAGAATCACCAAGGATTAAACTTCAGATCCACCTTCGGCAGATGTTGGGTCAAGTCTTTATAGGCAAGAATAATTGTTGATAGCAAATGGGATTTTTCTTCTGCGTTTAGCATGAAATTCTTAGATAGCGTTTGCCGTGCGAGCTCATACGTTTTGAAAACCATCCAAAGTTGTACACAACAGATCCAACTGTGAGAGCGTTCACTTTGCGTAATGCGTATCATATTCTAAAAACGTTATTTCAGACGATTCGCAGTATTCTACGCGAGTAATTTCGCCAACTTAGATAGGTACTTAAAAGATCAACAACAATAATTAAAACGCAATCTTCTGGTGTATTTAACGTTTTGGAATACGTTTAACGGGTAATTAACGTAAAAAAAAAAACGTACTCAACTAATTAAATTCTATACTTATACATTTATTTTGTTTGTATTTTAGATTTAAGTTATTCAATTGTATTCATATTCTTATACACAGTATAGCAAGAGAAGAAACTGAGTGCATTGTGTGTACATACATATTATATTATGTATAATACATTATGTGTATTTGCATATTATATTAAATATTTAAGTGTACGTAAATGTATAAAATCATTTTGTCGTTTTTTCTCCGAGACTCCAAAATCTATAATCCATCTACAAAACTACTGATTTATATTACGTATAATTGTATAAATGTATAATGTGGCTTACACAAAAAAATTCAGTAAATTGAATAATATTTTGAAGACCATTTACATACATCATTTAAAGTTTATACTACCATAAAACGCTTTCTCTGGTTATCATTTTTTTTAAATAACTATACATTTATTATATTCGACATTTATTATTTAAAGATCATTATTTCATCTATTGAGTCCATTTTTCTGTTGAAACTAATTTTAAAATACCGGCTTAAACGTACATCGCTTTCGATTATTGAATAAATTAAATTCTAACAGGTTTGTAGTCATATTCGTTTTATAAGAGTAGATGAAGAACTTGAAAAAAATCTCTGTGCGAGTGTAGTTTTTCTTACCTCTTAATGTATACTATGTAAGTACCAATACTTATAAATATGACTGTACAAAACATTATTTTTCATTTTAAAAATTGTTTTTTGGTATTTAAATTGGTTATTGGTTGTTTTTTATTTAATTATCATATCGATACACTATTATATCCATGCACGAGTATAATGTACAACAATATAATTAAATGTATTTATAAATAAATGTATAATTTATAATAATGTAATGTTATCTATATTATTCACACACACGATAAAATCACATTAATTTAATTTAATTTAATTTATTTGATTTTATATCTGTCATATACATTTCGTATATTTCCTACAGTCCACTAATAGAATAATAATTATTATTCTGTACGTAATTGAAACAATGAACCCAGTGAATGAAACCGGCACATGAGGAGAGTACTGGAAAAAAGAAATAAACATAAATTATACTCGTAAATAGGGAAGCAGGTACATTGTGAAATAGATAATAAAATATTTTGTCAAGAGTATTTATTGAAATAATATAGTTAACTCTTAAATGTAAAAAAGACCAAAAACGTTCATTATGCAGTCGGTTACAATTTGTTCAGTTATGGTTTTGAAATGGATATAAAATACATAATACATACCAATTATGGATAGTATAATAAAAAATTTATATTAGAGCATAATGTAGGTTCTCTCGATGAATTATTGGCAATATAATAGTGAATATAACATTCCTAGGTACACACTTGTACTCGTATAAGATCGAATAGAGTTTCACTCGGCGGTTAAATGTATACAAACTTACACGGTATGCTGTACGAATTTAAGTGACTCATTGAATTTCAACGCGATGATCTATTCAAAACTAGAAAGCTTGTTGCCAGTTTCAAATACATTTTTTGTACTTTTCAGTGCTTTTTTTTATTGAATGTATTATATTTATCATGCGTATACGGACCCTTTTCACGTATAGAAGACATCATGTAAAATACGCGAACATACAAATTTCGGCAACAATTTATTATGTATGGAAAAATCGTAAACTCGAAAAGGATCCGGTTGAAGTGACTTATACTATAATATGAAAAAATTAAATGTATTCAAATGCAAATATAACTTGCAGAAAAATTCTGAACCGCGAAATTATAATTTTCAAAGCGTCCAAACGTTATAAATTCTCTATTTACAGGCTTACAGCACTCCGATAAGTAGGTACTGAATAATCAGCGGAGCCATTTGATAGTGCTTAAGAATCATTAACTTCGATGAATTTAATTTTTATACTTAAAAGCGGAAATAATATTACAGCTTATAGTTGGTTTTAAGCGTCAAATCGTTCAACGATTTAATTTGTATGTAACCATTTTTCCGTTCTACGTTCGCACCACCATGCAGCGCAACTTAAAGAATGCTAATCTCTATTTTTGATGCATACGATTTAATCACCTTTCTTGTACACGAATTCAATCGCATACAGCTATTATACAACTTTGATGTAAATTAATAAGCTTTAATGCTCTACGCACGTGCTACAAGTGATATTTAGTCAACTAGTTAATTAACACCAGTGCGAATGCGGCTATATGATATAAGCAATAACATTAACACTAATGTTCCATCTTAATAATAATTAGCGATCGCAAATTCACAAACGTTAGCATAGAAACTTGAAACAGAGATGATGCTATATGGGGTGTTCCCTTCCCCCCCCCCCGGGGCTTACACAGTATTGTCGAAGAAATTAAAATAATTTACTTTTTATTTTATTATTTTT
Organism: Periphyllus acericola; assembly: GCA_949715065.1. NCBI lineage: Eukaryota > Metazoa > Arthropoda > Insecta > Hemiptera > Aphididae > Periphyllus > Periphyllus acericola. The sequence continues at coordinate 9,168,882 of OX454271.1, forward strand.
GTGAAATTCGGAAATGGCCATTCTGTAATGCTTTTTTTCTGAATATTTCGACGGTTCAACTTTTGGTTTTCCATTGGATTCGTGATTTTTAATAGTTATATTTTAGTTTACAAAGAAATAATGTAAACAATCATCATCACCTCGCTTTTATCCCGATAGGGTTAGCTGATAAAGTTATTATTATTTATAATGGTGTAAATATGACCTAAAATATTTAGTTGTTAACTAGAAAAATAATTGAAAATTATAAAGGTAATGAAAATTGAAAGTTGAACCGTCAAAATGTTCAGCAATATAAGCCCTAAAAATGGCTACCTTCGAAAATTATAAAAGTTATGAAACAAAAAGTTAATTTTTTAACTTTGTTAATAACACACTTATATTTACCAAACTATTGTCAGCAAAATTGCTTTTGCCTAGAGATGCTCATAAAAAAAAAAATAAAAAAACAGAATTTGACTATTTCTATATAAATACGGAAGATATCGGTCTGTGTAAGTCCCGGTGGGACACCCTGTATAGGGCGGAGGGACCTAGAAAGCTACGAATACCAGAACAGGTGATAGAACACATTTATAGACTTTTTGTGGTGTTTTATTAACGGTAAATTAGCAGGATATTACAGCATTTCATCGGTTGTAAATAATAAGAAATCAAATACCTATAAGAACTCGTAAGAATCATTTGTCGAAGACGGTATATGATATTTTGTACTATTTTTACTATAAATTGTCTATTGTTATTTTAAATCAACTTTGACGACTATATACAAACATATTATATGGGTCTATTTTTTATACTCGATATACGTCGGTCTTCCGTACGAGAAAAACTACAATATTCTGTATGGCGCTGTAATAATATTACGTCGTATCCGGACTGAAAAATTCTAACGTTCGGAAATCGTCTGGACCGTGAAAAAAATAGATTCCCAGGCTTATGACTGTAATTTATTTTTGCTTGTTCCTTGTTCAATAATTTCGAAAAAACCATTTGTTCAAAAAGTCAATGCCCAAGAATTATTTTATTCTAAAAAAGCTGATAGTGTGAAATTTATAATAATTATATAATACAAGTTCTGAAAGTCCTCGCAACGTAACGCGGTCGGCATGATCAATAGGTAATAGAAAACGTAACAGTCTGTATAAGTTAATTATATATTTTTTTTTTGTAGCATTTTTTAAAATTTATTTTTCTTTGTATTGGATTAGATTATCGTAACCGAAATTGATTTTTATTTTATCTAGAAGTTCTTTATAGTCTTGAATTAGTATTATTAGTATCATCTACATTTACGGTCTGCGTAAACTTTCAATCCCAAAAATATTGCAAGAATATATTATGTAGCAGCGCTGATATAGTCTCTGTTCAATTTAACTTTTGAAGAAAATAAATCAACTTTATAATGACTCCTAACGTTATTTTTGTATGTGAATTATTTTCAAAATTTTGTAAAAATAGTTTGTCCCCTTTCATAGCATTCTTATGGCACATAATTATAAGGCTTTAGTATCAATTCAAACTTTAAAACTTTAAAATCAACCTTTTGTTAAATTGTTTTTCTAGAGCATTTGTAAAACTTATTATTAGTAATAAAAAGTGTAAGGCGTTAATACCTCTATAGAGTATGGGCGCCTATTCGGGGGTGTGGGGAAGAGGGGTATATACCTCCCCTGGAGAATATTAAATCCACAAAAAAATTGTTTTTGTTGAGCTATGACGCACGCATTTTAAAAAATAAATGACGAAATGCAGGACTATACTAAATTGATAAAAGAATGTGATTTTTTTGCTAAAGTTAAAAATTGTATTATAATATACTTAACATTACCACCAACAACTTGCACGGTAGAAAGGTCATTCAGTACATTATCCAGAGTTAAGTCATGGCTAAGATTAACGATGAGTGAAGAGAATCCTGGATGGACTATGAATGATAAGTGTTCCTCGTGAGAAAATTATGAAAATTATGTCCTTCAAACGGAACACATAAGTTGTTTGGCCCATGTATCACACAGGATCGCGGAATGGATTCGAAAACACTTCCCAAAAGTAGATCAGTTAGTATCGAACGTCGAAAAAATATGTTTCAAGGAAATGGCACCTTATAATGCCTTTACCACTATACAACCGGTATTCACCAGACGGGGTTGGTACATGGCTAAAGGTTGTTACTTATTTTTGTGAATATTTTGTCATTTTGAAAAAAATATTAAAATGGGTCTTAACAAATATGGTTATTTTGTCAGTTGAAAAAGCACTGGATTTTATTATGAGCGATGATAATGTAAGACGTAATTTAATTAACATTAACTCTAACTTTGGAACTCTTGCTGATGCTATTTCCAAGTTGGGAACTTTAGGACTCAGTCTTTATGAATCGATGCAAATCATCAAATATATTGAGATTAAAATTGAATCAGCTGCAGTTAGTATAATTAGAAATTAAATGAAAAACAGATTGAAAGCTATACATGAGAAAAGTACTGGATTTCAAATGATGATATACAAATATACAAAAAGCTATATGGCTAAGAAGCTAATAATAACTTCCGTGCCCTTATAATTATGGTAGGATAGTATACATAATTGTTTTTTACATCTCAAGACGCTATGTGTAAAATTACTCCGAATCGATTGAACAATAAATTAAACAAATATTGTTCGATTTAGAAATTATAAGTAGGACTTATTTTTTATTTGAAAAAATAATTTAATTACAATTTACACATGCTTTACGATTTTGATGAAAAATGTAGTAGAATTAATAATGGAAGACAATTTTGTAACACACTTGGTAGTATATCACCAGAAGCTTGTTTAAAATTAAAATTTAAAAGTTTACTGCAGGTTGTCTCCTAGCCATAGTGAAACTAAACAGAAATTAAATCAATAACTGTATACTTTATTAAATTATTTTTTTTTATTTGTATGTACAGAAACACATAGTACATAGGACATGGTAAAACTCTATAGTCTATGTAATATAAATAACTAGAGTACTTAATAGTTATACTAAAGTCTTATAAGCTATTAAAGAAATTTAATGACAAAAATGTAACAAAATTGTAAAACTTTTATATAACATACAACGCATATTATTTAAGTAAAGAACAAAAGAAATAATTGAGCTTGTCGGCAAAAAAATAAAATACGTTTGCCACTTACATTTTTATAGAACATTTGAAACGTGAAACGTTTCCTTTTTTCGAGGACAAAAAAAGAAACGATTACTTTTAACTATTTATTAAAATATACCACGGTCGAATGCACGGTCAAAAATGAATACTCGAGTAAAATAATCACATTTTGGCATAAAATCAATGGGGAAATAAAGGAACCGCTATAAACCACACTAAATAAATAATAATAATCGAATTCGATGTAACATACTTTCTGTTCTGCCATACTTTCGTAAAGATTTGTAAGTTTCCCACATATTAATAAAACTATAGTTGGTACTTTGCTTTAAACTTATATTTTGTAACATCTTTCTTCGAAAACTTTAAATGGGTCTTTAAGTATTGGTTAACGTTGTTATACGTTCCGTTTAAGACGGATTTTCAGATTAAAAGACGATATGCGTGTAACTGGTATTCCAGAGCAATCAACGTGGTTTCTAAACAATTTGCACACTCAGCCCGCGTCATCATCGCACTCATTTATGTATAGCCGTTCATTGTGGGGAACATATTTTCAGACGGATTTAATCACCTTTTATTTGTTATGGCAACATATTTTATACCATTTTTACTAAAATACGATTGGTACATCGAGTGATCCTTCTTAATAAATTAATCCAACGACCGTTTTTTTATTTTTTATTATTATTAAAATATTTTAACACACGAGTACATATGATACAGGATGTCTCCTCGAGGATTTACCCGCTGTTATATCTCATTAGTCATTAGATAATGAAGATATTCAAATTCTGTTTTTTATAAAACTCGCAGAGACAAGAAATAAATACTAATATTAATATTTTAATTAAATTTCATTTTTTGGTAAAAAATTTAATAAAAAAACAATTTTTTATTTTATTATTTCCGAAATATTGTAGAGTTTATAGAGTTTAATTTTTTTGAAAATGTTGACGTTTTAACATTTTATTTTCATTGACTTTATGATTTATACAAAAATTAAACTAAAGTATGAATATATTGAATACGAAAGTGACAATATTTATTGAAAACAATCATGTCATGTAGGAACGGTCACGAGAAAAATCGATGAATCCTATTTGTAAACGAAAATAAACCACTGCAAGTGCAAGTATACAATATGTTTTATATCATATATTTAGTATTTATCTATGACAAGTCTATTGTACTTTCTGTATTTATACTGTGAAAATTCTAAGAATTTTCAATAACCAATAAAAAACCAAGAAATCACTTGATTTTAATTATTAATAGCTTATAGTCTAACGCCCGAGCTTATGAAATATTTAAAAGTAATATACAACTTTTTAGAACTAAACATTGTTTTATTTGTTTTTGTGTGTATTTATTTTTTTTTTTTTTTTAAAAAAAGGAGCTTTTATTAAATATTAAGCTCAACAATTAAATTATAGTACAATTTTAGAATATTTACATACATTAATACATTAACATTAACGAACTGTATTTGTGTATTTTTATGTGTATTTATTTTATAGCAGATTATGAGATTTTTAAGCATTTTTTCCATTTTTTTTTTTCATGAGGGAAACACAAATAATACCACGAGATTAAAAAAGCTTTTGAACTTTCCGTGAATTAAAATCACAAACACATTGTTTAAGCAATACAAGCACATAGTATATGTAACTGTGACAACGGTCATCGGACGTTATTGACGTACACGCACAATTGTCAATAAAAATAAAAAATAAACCAATTTTTTTTTTCACGTCACAGTTTTGTATGCTATATCAAAACACGTGTGTAATTTGTTGAACATTTTACATGCGATTGAGTGATTGTTGTACACTTTTGTTAATTAAATAAATTGTTTAGAACAAACTTTCAACTCGGTTCTAGCATATAGTATCGGAAGTTTTAATGATTACATAATATCGGCACATATTTTAAGATGGTGAAGAGGGATTCAGGAAAGATAACTATTCTAGAGAGGGGACATTATATCAAGTCCAAAAAGTAAAGCATAAAACACACTACTTCTATCGCTATCATAAAATCTAAATAAATGTTGCTGTTTAATTTGTAATTGCACACTGTTAATAACTTCATATCCCAGTATCTGGACTTTATCTTATGATTTCCGCAGTAGGGTTCGAGTAGAAACTAGAAACACGTGATTGGTTTTCTTGCCGACTTTATAATTACGTTAAACGCCGTTTTCATGCGGTCAATAGTTTTAAGATTATTGCACGGAAAAAATACAACCAACAAACTAGCAGAGTTAATTAATTAGTTTATTCTTTATCTGGTATATCCGAGTAGGCCATCTGGGTGTTTGGGACGCATTCCAGACCGCTAGTAAATCGTAATAAATGCCTAGCCCGATGAACACTTTCTTTAGTGATTGAAAAATAAGCGTATTCCGATCGAGTTGTTTGGCAAAAACCATGTGTAATTATGACGGAAAACTGTACACACCGTATAGGTACTCGCAACTACAGATATCGTCGAACACGTAGAAAACTCAAAGTATAATATTAAGAAAACATTCGATCAGAAAAAATAAAAGGATAATGTTCGAAATTAGGATTGTTAAATAACTTCGGGGACCCCCCTCCCATCAAGGTATTGGTTAAATTTGTAAATTATTATCAAACGGAAAAACGTTTGTTATTTGATTTTTTTTTTCATCCGGCCACTGTAAAATTATAGCATTCTAGTTGTGTAGTTTAAGTCGGGTTCTAATGGTTTATGCGTTGTTTACTCGACATGGGGCTCTGAAGTATAAAGTGGAACGGTGAATCTTAGTCCAACTACTGAGATCGATGATGCACTGCCGAGCATTATATATATATACTGTCTGTGCGACCACCGCAAGTCCATCGCTATATTGTTATAAGACGAGACGGAGAGATCATATTTTATCGTCGGCGTCCCAGAGCGCTTTAGTTATTTTATTTCGAAACCTATTGTTGTACTAATATTATTAATTTACCGAATTGCGGAATTGCGTCCGTAACGCTACAGGTCGACAAATCACCGGATTATCTAGACCACCGCGGTTACTATTATACTTAAACCGTTATTGTTTTCATTTAAAACCACTTCAGCCCCAAAAGTATTCCCAGCACGTTCTTGTCTAACAGTAATTAATAATCACACACGTCAAGTTTTACCGAGATGACGCGCCAACTCGAACAAACAGAATTGCGTCTGTTTTCTTAGATATGCAAATTATTTTGGTAATAAGATTCGAAAAACTTTCGAACATAAAATCCGTCGTCTCCTCAAGACTAACCTGTGACGCGCGTTATGTTTAAATTTTCCCGGTACGTAGTTAATTTAAAAACTATAGCCAAGAAGTTTACGTAGACGAAAAAAATTTAAAAAAAGATAGGTATAACCTCAAAACTTTTAAGTGTCTAGGATGCAACGACGTGGTGTAGTTTCAAGAAACGTATTTTTTAGTGCCCATCACTTCGCTCACTTTGATGAGTTATATGATACCGTAATTATAAATTTGAAAATAACTATAAATCATTGGATGTGGAAATAAGAAGCTGAATAATAACCAGATAGCCGGTATACGAGTTTGGTGTATATTTTTTAATTTTAAAAAGTGGCATTTAAAAAAGTCGATTACATTTTTGAATAAACAAAGATAAAAACTGAAATACAAGTTATTTGTATTGTAACAATCTTGTGTTTATTCCTCAGTCTTCTGAGGTCACAGCTTATGAAATAAAAACGGAAAAATAAGGAAAAAGTTCTTTGTAAGCTCCATTCATATGATCAACATTTTTGAAAATTATTTTAAATGTATGAGCACAGTAAAATATACTTCATGGTTCTAAGGTTAGTATAAAGTGTTGTAAAATAATGCATACATAGCTGTATTCTATTCCCCGTTTTTTTTTTATCCCGAACTTTTAGAACTGTTCACATACAAATTTCACATTTCTCTTGGCAATTCACAATATGATTATATTTCTCGTGTAATATCTGTGCTCAATAAATTCTCAACGTTAACATTTTGAAGTATAATTCCTCTGTCCAAAAGAATTGGCCGATACATAGGGAAAATAAAAACAAACAACCCATTCGTGGTCGAAAGATCAATATATACCTAAATGTGTTGGGCTTATCTCAGGCTTTACATACTAACAGTCTACTCAATGTAAAAAATATCAACTTAAAAATAATTATTGTTATGGAAACGGTCGAATTAAAACTATTGAAAAGAATACAATAACGCCTCACTTTATTATGTGTAGAATTATTTTGCGTTTATAACAATCAAACGATTTAAGTCTTATCGTTTACACTCAAACGCAGTGTAAAATATGACAGTTAAGTCCTAACAAGACGTGCATTATTTGTTGAACATTCGGCTATTAAAATATAATAAAGACACAAATACATATTTTGTTATACTGCAGTAGCTACACAACGTCATTTACACTCTAATTATTCTTTAACGAGTGCACGGGCAAATGTATATTTATTTTTACTAGCTACGGAATTCGTAATCAATTATTGTAAAAACTGCAAGCATTCATGTGTACTGCAACGTTGTTAAAACGCTATAATATTAAAAAGCTGTTAGAGTCCATGACGAACATACACACACACACTAGATAAAAATGTTTTAAATATAAATACGCGTAAAGCGTTTGATCCCCTCTAAATCGAAGCGATGTAGTTTATTTAATATTAACTTTTTTCCCCCTCAGGTTTGTATTTCACGTAACCAATAGTGTAAACACAAAGCGTAAACCCGATTAAATCAATATAAAATGCTCGTATATGATATACTCGTATTCGTAACGAAGAGTCAACTAATTTCAGATTTTGTTTCATATCGATATAATAACACGCGTGTGAGTAAAATTACTTTGGTTAAAACCAAAATGAAATCGGCGTTCCAAACCGTAAAACAAACGGGTAATACATAAACAATTGCACTGTTATTACTGGTACACTAACCTATCCCAACGAAATGTTTTCACATACTGCTCGCTCTGGAAAGCTTGATGCATAAATAATATGTATACATTAAAACGCAGTTGTCACGCAGATAAGATTCACGTTCGTCCGTATGGCCGCCATTTTTTAGTCAATTTTTAAATGAACGAAACATCGAACGACATTAACGTGCGCTAAAACCATTAAAACGCGTCTAACGTCATCGAGAGCTATCGCGTGCATTTCACAGCTATACTGATGCAAGTGATAACAGTTCTCGGGAAAACCTCAACTAAAAGAAACTTACGCTTTTCACAGCTCTGTGAAATCAAAGGATAGAGGTTGTACGTACCGAGGAAAATACGGGTGATTTGTGTTCTATTCACGTTGGATACTGGCAGTTTTTTTTCACCCTCCGCGGACGGTCGAACGACGATATAAAGTTTTCTTCTACGTTTTCCATAGACTCTGGCAGGGTTTCTATATTTCCGGTATCTCGTGAAAAACATACGACAGAGCACAACGAAATCCGTGTTCTCCGCCGATGTCGGCCGATTTCCACGCCGAACAAAATCGTCCGATGAACGATGTACGACAGCATCGAATAGCTCTTGACGCGAATATTCGCTCGTCGCGCGGAACACGTGCGCTCATCATAATTCATTACCCGCGCAAATTATATAGCTGTACAGGGGATTTTCTTATCGGACGTAATATTGTTGCGAGATATTTAATCCGCGCAAAACTTTGTACCGTACACAATACGACCCGCGGATAATATCGTCTACGGCCTAGATTACCGCGTATTGTATTGCACAGCGTTTTCTCGTTCTTCACCACGAACTATTACGGTCGAACGCGGACAATGCGAAATGCGGCATTATTAAACACAAACGAAACGATACCGGACTACGTGACAACATTTGTTCTAGACTTTCGGCGAAGAAGACCATGTTCGCGTTTAAATCGAATGCGAAACAACCGGAGGCACGCGACTCAATAAAATATATTTCCTTGTTTGTATATAACTTTTAGTTGTATGAGTCATAACCACAAGTTGTTCACAGTGGTCATAACTTATAACCACTATGACCGCGTTTCGACTTGATTAAGGCCGAACTCTCAGAGACGTAGAAAAAAAAACCGTACGAAAATACGCGTGTGTGATTTATTTTTAATCAGTCGAGTTATAAGTTTGAGTCGAAAGCAAAACCGAATTGAAATATAACATTTTTAAAATTTATATTATAATAAACGTCCATTGAAACACCTCAAACTTTCGTATTCTGCTTTACCTGTACCGGATGCAGCTGAGTCCGGTTCCACTATTTACTAACAGGGTTGCTCAGGTGAAAACGAAATTTTATACTTTTCAATCATTGCCTTTACGAATAAATGTTCTAACTGTCGTAATCTATGTTTGGTCTAACAAAGGTCGTATATAGGTTCGAATACCCCTTCAGACAAACTCGGAATACTATTATATCGGTCCAATGACGCAACACAAAATATGTGCAATAGGAAATAATCAACTAACCAATCCTTATTACTGGATAATTTAAATAAAAAAATATCCGTAACGTTACTGAACACACGCACAAATCAAATAATAATGTAACGCATGATTGTCACCGGAATGAAAGCTAATAAAACGTTAATATAAATACGGTTTCAATATAACCCACGTCTGAAATTAAAAAAACTTATCCTTGGCGAGTGAGAACTCTGCGACACTCGTATACACACACACGCGCACGCAATTTCACAGTTTATAACTTTATTTATTTTAGAATCATGTCTATATTTTTATTGTTTTGAACTGGCTCGTGAACCATTAAATATTCGTTTTACCAATTTTCCCAGAACCGATCAAGGAGTTTTGTTCACACCCACTACCGCTGTCGCTTAAGTCTCGAGTTGGAAATGTCGCTTACTTTATCCAATACGTAAACATATTTATACGGATGGAATTTATTTAATTTAATGTAAAGTGCATTTGACATGTACTCTAGAACTTGGACATTAATATTTATGTCCTTATATTCCGCATACTTGGCAGTGAGCTCGTTCTTTTTATACTCAAAAACCTACCAGTGGACACAAAATTGATGTGTGGAATTATTCAAAAGGAAACAACTTAAAATGTTTTTTTTAGGTTTGTACAAAAAATACTAAGAAAGGGTACCTACCATAATGAATAGAGTTTTCAAATTATTTGCTTTGTTCACAAATAAATGGTATACTTGTTTTCATCTAAAAATTAATATTTCAAACAAACTATGAGCTACAATATTTTTATTACGGTGATGAGTTGTAAGCTCAAAAATATACACGAATAACTAAGTTTCAGACTGTAAAAATATTTTTTACTTATTTTACGTTTTGGTATATTGTTTACAGATAATATATGTGACTTGAACTGTCGCAGCACAACATAATAATATCAATTTATTTAAGCTTTCATCGTTTATTACTTACCTATAATATCTATTAATAAAGAATGTAATACTACTTCTACGAAAGTTTATTATATTTTGTTATACTAAACATAGCAAACGTATGAACAATATATAAAATGATTAAGCTTTACATTTCCAAGCCAATGAAAGTCAAGGATATATAAATAGCTTTTTTATATGTAAAATACAATTACTTACTATTAATTAAATAGGTACGTACATTTGAATGGTTCCTAATTGTTACAGATTGTTATTCACAAGGATGTAAAATAGAATCTTAATTTTTAAGCATCGGAAAAAACTGTAAAAAACGTCACTTTGATAAAAATATTTCGTCAAAGTAAAAACTGATAAATAGTTTATATCTATAGTAATTTCATGTTAAACGCATCGTATAATGTATCGCCAGTATAACGTGAGCGTGTGCTGTTGATTGATCTTTTTCAAGTACACCTAATATAAATTTATTTTAAAAATTATAATATAGATAGATTTTCTAACGAACACCACGTCGGCTTTTATCTAGTCATTTTATACTTCATCACGGTCTAAAGTTTTACAGTTATTTTCCTAACAATACATACGTGAAAGAGTTAAGTAATTCTTGAACGATAAAATATTTCTAATCGTAACTATTATTTTGTAATTTATTATTAGCGTCAATAAATAAACCGGAAAAAAAAATAGCCGATAGAGTTCCGAATGCTAGTTTTTTATTTAAAAGGTTGATTTTAAGTACAACGTGTCGATGTGCACCAGTCGAAATCATTCCAGGAAATATATGCTAAGAAAATCTACTCAAAACATTAGAGGGCCGTAAAAAGGAAGCCTCCGGTTAGTACTCGCAGATACTTGTATAAACAAGCTACCCCGTTTTATTTACAGTACTGAAAATGTTCGTAAAGTTGTTGCGCCGAGTTACATTTGACGCGGGAATCCAGGACATAATATCAACGGTAGAAAATATGCAAATACACCGTGCGTCGTTTAGTCGGAACACACATTGTTAGGTCTATTCGAGTCATTTTCGTTTGTCCGTCGGAACACGGCGAAACCGGTGGTTTCCGTTTTGTGTTTTGCCGTCGAAAGGTAAACTACGATCCGTTATGTTATGTTTTCTAATAATCTTAATGTACTACATTCCACAAATGTTTTTGCCGGGTCCGTTTTCCGAAATTTATGAGTTTCGATTAGTCTTAACGGTGTGCCACGTGCACCGCGCATCACGGTTGACTTGCAGTCGGTCACACGACACGCTCTACCCAACCGTCCGAGTACCAGTTCGATAATACTTCCAGCCCTTAAACGTAAATATAACGTGAAATTCGAAATCGCCCGTAAGCGTGCACTAGAAAAACAATAGAGCCCCGCGCACGTCAGACTCCGTAAGACTTGCCGAAAAAATACTGTTCTCCTGTTTCGACGTTTAATCTTTTATGAGCTGTACTCGGAACCAACTTTTTCCGTAGAATATTGCTATAGGAACCACCTTCAGCTATTCACGGGCGCGATTTTGGAGCACGCCCGTCAATCGTATTATTGTTGAACGCGAACAGACGTTTTAAAAATGTATGTACTCTTGTGAACCGCGGTTATCAACATCACAAATCGATCAATATTCGTATAGTAATTTAAGCTATACTATAATATGGTAGTCAGTGTAGTGTTTACTCAAGACCGATATACCTTTGTTGCCGAATCATCATCACTATCTGATTTTTGGCATAATATATTCTATACTTCTTTTTGTAGTAAATTCAAAGATATAATGACTATTAACTAATCATACTTGATGAATGTACCTTTATACCTGCATCGATTTGCTAAATGATTAGATCCAATTACGTCAAATTAATACAACATGAATAGATTATCCATGTCAAAATAAAAAATACGAAGTAAATCTACCCTATTATAATATGTATATATATTTTGAACATATAAAGAGAATCCAACCGGTATATTTACACAGATAGCAATATCTCTCGTGTTATTGGAGTTAAACAAATTCGGGGTTTTTTTTTATGATTATCAATGGGCAAAGGAAATTTTGTTGGTAATATCTTGGTAAATATCAGTGTGTTACTTCAATTGTAAATTCAATTTTCATTATATAACTTTTGTGAAACTCGAAAATAGCCATTTTATAGAGCCTTTTTTCTAAACATTTTGACGGTTCAACTTTCAGCTTTCGTTACATTCATGACCATTTATATTTTTTTTATTTACAAAAAAATAATTTAAATTATTATAGACAGAAAAATAAGCCTATAAAATAGCTACTATCGACATTTATAAAAGTTATAAAATAAAAATTGAATTTACAATACCAATGTCGACTTAATACATTTAGCCCCGTGAGTCTTATAAAAAAATACAGAATTTGATTATATCTATTAACAAGGGAAATATCTCTCGAGTAAATCCCAGTGGGATATATTCTATACAAAGTGTGTTTTTATAACTTATGTTTCAAAACTGGTGTTATAATATGAACTGTAACAAAACGTTCGGCAAAACGAGAACGCGTGAGTGATTGGGAAATGGTTAAGAAAAGTCAAATATACAAATGGACATAAGACAGCTGTTTCAGCATAGGGCGAATGGAAATATTATGTGTTTTTATTCCTTACATTTTAAAGTTTAGTATAAAATATTATTCGAAAAACATAAATTCTGTATGAATATGTTTAAATTATTAAGCAGGGGCTTACCGAAATGATGATGTTTTCACCGAATTTCGTCCGCAATATTTAATTCATATAGATGGATGTACGAACGAGGTGTTTAAATTGTCACTCAATTATTTACTGGCAAACAATAACGATGTGTCGTTTAATATCGGTATGGAATAAAAGTACTCACTTTAACGAACAGCATTTCACTCGGACAAGATAAGGCGTTAGAGATAACTATAACACCGATGTAATTCTATGATATTTTGATCGAACGGTTCGTGAATAATAATGGACGGAGTTTATCAATGGGGACGTTTCGACTGTTCGACAGTGAATACCGATTGCAACCGTCGGATATTCTTTTTACGCATATTTTTCGCGCGCAAAACAAGACGTAAGACTTCGATCCTCGGCCGATCGCGTCGCGAGAGCATGCGCGTAAATAACACTACATAATAATGTCAACAATCGCAATTGACGGGGGAGGTCTTAGGGAGTCGTATCACTGCCGTTCACTAGTCGAAAGCTCGTTTTTATAGTTAAAAAAGTTTCAAGTTTCCTTCCCATAGGTTGGCTTTTTGTGAAAACCGTCAATTTCACTGTCCACGAACCATCACAGCGACGACAGTTCGTATACTTTCAAATCGCAATATTCGTTTAACTCAAAAAATACAGTACTCGTTGCTTATTGGACTCACTTTAGGACCCGGTCAAATGAACCGATAGGGCGAATAGACCCACGAATAAAAAATAAACATTATTTTTTCAACAAATTTCATTAGATTTAAAATATTTATTATGGTTTCAGCTTACAAGAATACAAATATAAGAATATAATACAATAATATAATATACAGTCAACTCGCGATATAACGAATTTCAAGGGACCGAGAAAAAAATTCGTTATATCGAAAGTTCGTTACATCGAAATTCGTTATATCAAGAGAATATACCAATTGAATTCGTTATAACGAGATTTAAAACAAAAATTCAAAATTTAAATCAATAAAATACAAATATATATGTATGTACATATTTATTTAATAATTTTACTATTCGTATACATATGTATAAAATATATGAGTCATATAATTATGTATTTATTGTTTAATTTAAATATACATTTCTAATAAAAATATGCTATAATAATAATATTGCTTTTAATATGTACATATAATAAATTGCTATACATGTGTGCATTAACTGTATTTTTTAAAAAAATCAAATATTTTTGATTGTTTGCAACTGCTTGAGTTTATCTTATCAATAGTATATTTATAGTATATAGTATCAATATATATTTTTCATAGAGTTATACACTAGAGACATGTATCTTATCTTAATTAAAATTAAAAATTCGTAATAGAAAACTCCAAATTTATAAAAATTCATTACATCGCGAGAGTTTTGATCAAAAACGCTTCGGTACATCGAGGGGACCAAAATACATTACATTTGTTCGTTATACCGCGATATTTTCAAGGGACCGGTAGTTTTATTCGTTATATCGAGATTTTCGTTTTATCGAATTTCGTTATATCGCGAGTTGACTGTAATACATAAGTGTATAGTATGTGTATCGTTCATGTTTAGTAATAACGTAAATTATGGGTTGAATAGATACAATAACAAATATTTTACTCATTTTTCACCGAGCATTTGTTCTATTATGCTCGAATGACTCTAAAATAATATATGCAACAATCCTTTACGTAGTATAGGCGTCCACAGGAATTTTATCAGGGAGGTTAGGCATAATGAAATCAAATACCAAACATTTACATTAAAAAAAAGTTCATATCGTATCATTATGAAGGTCTGCATTAGTACATGATGAATGTATTGGTTTTTTTCTTCGTCGATTTAAAAGTTTTAAATCTATACTTATTTAGTCAAAATATCAATGTAATATTGACTTAAACAATATTAAAAGCCCAAATATTTTTAACAGAAATGCATCTAGTTGTTAAGTGTAACCCCATTGGCTATTGGTCCAACCACGGTGCAGCGAGTCCAACAGACGGATTTTCTTCTGCGTGTACAAGTGTACGTACAAATCGGGACAGGCCGTTTTGAGTAAATAAGTCAAAGTGAGTCCAATAAGCGGCGACCACATCAACTATACGAGAGTACAATATAGTTGACTTCACTAAAAAAATCATGCACAATTAGATCGTTCAAGCGACTGTAAATTGGCTTGTAATCGTATCACCTGTATTACGGGGTCATTCGTACGCCACGGTCTAAACATATTGTACTTGATCAGAAAATTCCGGTGAGCGATTTTCCGTGCACGCATGCGCTCGCGTATATTGTTGCTGGTAACGGTTCACCGCCGTGTCCTCGCACTACACCGTAGCCGTACTGCAGAGACGATTATTTCAATTTGTATTTGTGTTAAATCTTAATTCTGACCGAAATTAACTTTGCCCGGGAGTACAGTGATTTAAACTCGAACAAACTTTTCACCATCATACTGTATCCCTTTATGATATCGCGTGCGTTTGATTAAAAATCTTCCGGGTACCTACATTTCACCTGAAATTCTATTTTTTCGCTGTACACGTTGTATGATACGTATATATACATAAATTGTACATAACGCATCACCCGAAATATTATCTTTATTGCGGTACATAATTTATACAACTTTTCGGCGATTAAACGAAAAGTTACGTTCCCCTGTTCGTCCACAATAGAGCCTGTAATGTATGGCGAAATTAATTTTTCTCATCGCCCGCGTGTTCTATTTAGAAAAATTCAAGGGCGTCCTTTGTAACGAAATGGCGTCCTTGATACTACACGTAACATAATATATTATTGTTCACATTTTTCCACGCTAAATAATAATTATAATAATAATAATGATTTACCTGCCCGCGTAAAGTGTACTTATCCGTTTTGTTCCTAAAACCATATACACCCGAGTACGGTCTTTGTTCTGATGGACCCACTGCAAAATGTTCACCAACAAAACACTGAAATAACGAGGACCGATACATCACGAAACATTATAACCGCCGTGCCGTTTTAATTATGCAGGTACGAGCGACGTGTGACTTATTCGTCGTATAGACGAAGAACGGAGAGGAGACGTACCGTGAGGTTCAGCCCATTCAAATACTTTCAAAAACCTCCGATGAATGACGTATGTGCTAGAGTACACGATCGACATTCAGTTTTACTCCACCGGGATTTACACGGAACGATTACGTAGTCTAGTAAACTAGAAAAATTATTAAAAATCAAAAAATTTATGAAAATTGAAAATTGAACAGTCAAAATTTTCAGAAAATTAAGCCCTATAAAATGGCTATCTTCGAAATTCATGAAATAAAATGTTAATTTTTTAACTTCTTTAATAATACACATATATTTCCCAAACTATTGTCATCAAAATTGCATTAACCCAGGGATAATAAAAAAAACAGAATTTGATTATCTTTACTAACACGGGAAATATCGCTCTGTATCTACCCCAGTGGGACACCCTGTATAACAAAAAGCGACACGCATTTTTTTTTCTTTAGTTTTTTCGTCTAAAAGGAATAAATGCAAATAAATCTCCAACAACGGACGTACCACGCCTGGTATTAGAGAAGGTTCCGCATTTTTTTTTTTCATATAATTATATAAACGCGTGTATACTAGCGTAAAATATATTTAAAATAACCGGTGGAGAAAATCTGAAATTCTGTTGATTTACAAACTCCTCGTGGCGAACATTTCACGTCCCTTTTCCTCACTGCCGACCCAGAGAAAATCCAAAGCGCCCCGCTACTTTAATCACACGCCCAACCGTATTATGATGCCCACACTCATCATCATCATCGCTCTCGTACAGTCGTCGGCGGATAAACGTCTGAAATTTATCTAATTTTAAGACAACGTATATAACATTGCGGTAATACGCAACTCGAACCATGACGTGTGCAGACTCGCCCGGCGAATCTTATTACAAAAACCGAACACACTCATCATATTACCGTTATTGTATATACTATTCGCCACGGGCACACGACCGCGTTTCCTTTATCCTTAAACGCGTGCATATTTTTGCTCTTGCGCGGACGAACATATCCTACGCAAATAGAATACGACCGACAATACACGTGCACACAGTAGTTCTACGTAAGTATATATCGGCACAGGTCGGTGTGTTCGTCGTACGGGTACATGACGTGTAGCGGGCCAAGTTCGAATTTCAAAGACATTTGCATTCGCTTTTGATGCCGGATTATCAAACATGAGATGATATTACATTATATTTTCATTGCACACATGCACTCTCACGTTATAAGTTTCCGAATCACTATCAGTACTTTTCGCCGGTTCCTAAGAGCACGTATTTTAATTTGACGACGAGCAGCATAGTAATAATAATAATATTGTAGTTATCGCTTTCCACCGGTCTCGAGCGAGTCACATACAAATAATATATCAGCCATATCACGTATTTATCACCGCGCACATATGACCACCCCGTCGACGTGCTACGCGGTTTTATGAATTATTTATTTGATGTCTGTTATTTATCTTGAAATCACGACCAATCACCGAGTTCACCGCAATAACAATAATAATAAAAATAATTATCCCGTCGGTACGCGAAAACACACGTTTTGCGTTCGTTATTTTCCATACACCGCGACGCGTGCACTCGCAGCAAGATTTTTCGTTTGTTCCGGCGCAGAACCATGAAAATATCGTGTGTCCGACTCGCAAATATCGCGGGCTAGGAATAATTCGGTATTCAGACGTTCTCGTATGGGCATCATGAGAACACGCATCTTCAGTACATTCATCGCGGAGACGACGATGCGGTGCACAAACAACATTACGATGATATAATGCCACGTTCTTGTGACCTTATTTATCAGAAAATATTATACACACAAAATGTTTTATCTTACCTCGGTGGTGGGGGGGGGGGAGGCGAAAAAAATTGGTGTCGGTTCAGTTTTATATTTTAGAGGTATTATATAAATAAACTATACCTATGTTGTTCCGTGTAATGAAATTATGTATACGAAAACTCCGTTCGGTGTTATCTTTCATCTGTCACGTAAATTTGAAAACTTTTTTCACTCCGTAGAATCATTTTAACGTGGATTCCCGGAAAGTCTAGTCCGCAAGTTGAACCACACTATCGCTGCAGTACAAAGTTTGTTGTAAAATAAATAAAACGATCTATTAAAAATTATCAGTTTTTTTTTTCACGGCACAAATAATGTAATATTAACCTCAACAACGGCTTCATTGCACGAATAATTTCAGCCAATAGTCAAGTTGGGCAAGTTTCGGGACGTGATTTCAGGAACTTACTTACTCTTTTAGGAGGAATTAATAATATTGATTGGAAGTTTTCATCTATGTCACAATGTATAAAAGGACTTTATAGTTTCCAAAAAAGTTTTGAAAGCTATAAGCGGTTTCAGATTGTACCGGATCACGAAATTTGAAAACTATTACATCGACACAGAAAACAAATTATTATAATAATAAGAAAACACAATCAAGAGCACAAATGGTGGTGAATCGTAGTATCGATTTTAAAAAAACTCTCGCCGACAGCTGTATGAATGAAACATACAGAATTCCATAGATATTCTTTAGAAAAAACCTTCAGTATACGTTTCTCGCTTTCCGAATTTTCCGCCGACGCGTTATTTTAAACATGCTGTAAGCGGTTCGATTTCCGCACGTAGAATTTAAATAATAATAACCATCGCTGAACGACCTCCAGATAAATATAATCATAGCTCGTAAAAAATACAGTGTTAATCAACTTCGTCGAATAATGTATTATTTATATGCACCGTACGAATAGATTCAAATTTATCGTTATTACCATACGACGATCAAAATCCACCGCATTATTTTTACATGACGTCACTATTTAATACCGATTGACAAATTATAAAGGGCGAGGATACCTTTGAACTTAATCAGAATACTCTCCCCGTGTAATTACCACCAGTTTTGCGGGCCGCAAGTTTTTGAGATATTTGCTTTACTTTTCCGACCACCCGAGGCTGCTGCAGGTACATCAACTTTGAGAAAGTTTACTCGCTTTCACATTCCGGCTATACATGTTTGTGTATGAGATATATAACATGTTTCACGCGACGTGTATAATTTGCGAGCGTGTGTAATTTAAATTTCCATAAAAATCATTAAGTTTACGTGAAAGAAATAAGATTAAAGTGGATTACGATAAAAAAAATACACCAAAAACTGTACGCGTCTGTGAGGTAAACTTTTTCTTAGACTAAACTAAACCAGACGCAACTTTTATCAATGACGTTTTAATGGCCCGTATGTGTAGTACATGTCAATTTGATGAACCTCATCTCTTTCGACACAAATACAAAAACAAACACGTAAGCGTCTTCTTTTAGTAAACTATAGTCCGTAAAATGATTTTATTCGGTAGAAATTCCCGAGTCAAAAAAAATTTTTTGAACCACATTCATTTTGTACATGGATTAATCGATTTAAAGCAAAAGCTTTTCAAAACAATCAAACGTGTACAAATATGTAATTTTTTTTCAGAAATTTTCTTTGGAACATAGAAAAATGTGCTTATAGTTTAAAATGCAAAATTGAAACAATATTTTACTTTTAGAATCAACTGATCTATATTGATTTTTATAAACCTATCTTTTACTGGGTCATTACCATTTTGTGAAATTTCAGCTGGAGTAAATGGAGGCAATGGAGTATGCTAACCATTCGTGGTCTGCTGTCACAGATTCGTTCAATATACTCCCGTCTGAGTTGAAAATTGATTTTATTTGAGTTGAATATTTGAGTTGATATTTTTATGAACACTTCATTATTGCCAAACGACGTTTACGTATCAAAATTGCCTAAATATTCGCCGTATTACGAACATATAATACTAGTACCTACTGTGTATAACTTATATCCTGATATTTGATGGCATCATTGATAGTTTTAGGTTTTGTGTTCTATTATTTATTAGTTTATTTTCTTCGTTCACTCCGCGTTTTTTGTCCAATGTCAGTTGTACTTACACAATTAATATGTAATACTTTATATTTCGATCGTGCCATACATGGAGCTTATAATTCGTTACGTTTATGGCAAAACTAAATTTCAAGATTAGGTTAAGATGATGGTCCCACTTCCAATTAACAGTAAGCGGACCTACACATGTTAATCTCGTTTACAGTTAACTTTAATTCACATAAAATCGAACGTTTCACACTAATGTGCTCCGAACAATGTTACATGTAAAATAATCTCGGGTATATTCGTGCATGATAAAATATTATAAATGTAATATCTGGTTAACGCGGTGAGATGAAAAAAAAAACTTCAATCAACGTCTCTTCAGTTCAAAGGCATTCTAGTCTAATAAATATAATAAAACAATTTTAATTTCGCAAATATGCGTTCAATGTAATCCGCTATAGCGTACTATAGTTTAGAACGTGATGCAAAATATCAAAAAATGGACGAGATAAAAGTTACGAACCAAAAGTCACTTATTATAACAACGCGATCGATGGACTTAATGCGTGCTCGAGAGTCCATTATTAATTCTTTCGTATTCTAGTTACAGTGCACAGTAAATAAAAGTACAAATTCGTGTTTGTAGTCGTTTTGATTAAATCACCAAGAAGGTTTAAAAAAAAAATAAAGAAAAATACAAATCCAGACAGTCCATGAATCCGCCGCCGCCTGTTAGTGTTGATATAAGCAATCGGGTAAAATGTCGGTATTACATATATTACCATGTTACGTACAGTCTTGTGAGTCGTAACACCGGAATGATAATAACCCGCTGCGCCGTACAAATGTTATGTGTTTTGGTGATTTAACTCGTGAACTAGTTTCGGTCGGTCGACAGTGTAATATAATGTGTAATCGTGTAACAAGATGATGAACATATAGGTGCTGCGGAACCGCGGAAATGCTAATTTATGTAACTTAAAAGATTAGCGAGAAAACTTTCGTGCGTACGTCGGTTATTCAAATTTGTATTATATTATATTTTATGATATTATAAGATTTCAAGTGCATATTGTTAACGTTATTAAACCAGATGAAGCGTAGTTTTCATTACAAGACAATGACATTTAATGTAGATACAATTATAGCTTCGGCGCACGTTACTCGCGTCAATAATTTCTTGAATGAAAAAAAGAATTGTAAGTACTGACGTATATTTTTTATTTTTATTTTTTATCGAACTCGAAATTACACCTGTCGCGGACGTCTTCTCATGTATAAAATATTTTTAGTACCTACTATACGCTATTTCGGATCGGAGAAATTAAATTTGTTCTTGATTTTATACTGCCATATTTAATTATTTTTAAGTCTTTGAAGTTTATTTTATTTAAAAAATTAGGTTTATAAATCTAAATATAAAATGATTATGTAATTCTTTGGTATCTACGATATTATTATAGTATATAGGCGAAACTGCTTTTTATATATACGGCTTTGAAGTCACTACTATACGTTACAGGTATGATTAGGAGAAAAAAAAGAAACGCTATTTTATAAAAATCTCTTTTATTGTGTACGTATCTTGTCGTATTTAAAAAATAATAAAACTCTAAACCGTGTTTTGAGACAAAAGAGCGTCATCAAAGAAATATCATATAACAACCATCGTGTTTTCTTACAATCGGCTTGTTTGTTATGCATAGTATATTTGAAACTCGATAAGATGTATTCATGATATATTTATTTATGTTAGTTTAAGTCATAATAATAACATCCGACGAGGATTTACTGATTTTTATGTATTTTGTGTTAAAAGAAAACGATTTTGGTTTTTTTTTTCGTTTACTACTTGACTGAAAAGTAAAAACTATATTTACTAACTTTTTTTACTAAATTAACTTTAAGCTTTTGAGTGAAACGAGGGAGCTATTGTTTTAGCCGTGATGCATATTTTATTTAATTTTTTGTGTCTACGCGAACGATTTCGACCAGAAGGATTACTCCGATCATTACAAAAGCATGGCTAATATTTCTGATAAGAAATACTGTCTACTTGGTACTAAGGGATGTGAAGGGGATCATTTTATGAAATTCTCAATCATTTCTTAAATAATTGCAAAAAAAAAAAAACTGACGAAGAGTAATAAAAAGAATATTATTAGATTTATATTTGAATGCTGTTCGCACCAACGCGCTTATTGGACACAAGACAATAATGACATTAGACATCGATCATCAGCAACTAATTGATGTCACGTAAGTATTGAAATCAACAAGTACAATGTGTGTGTGTGTGTGAGTAAGTTTTCGAGTAAGTACGTTATTTTGAAAGTTGTATTCAGAACTCGTCCTTTGGGCAGCTACAAGATCGTTTGGGTCGCAATGGTCTCAAACTTAAAAATCCAATACAACAACATCGAACATCCGGCCTCGTGCCCTACATGACCAGGCAGTCTCAAGTTTTTATTTTTTGGTTCATGTAAATTTTGAAAATACTAATTTTACAGGTTTTTTTTCGTCTAAAGTTTTTATATTTCGTGTCCCTGGAATATTTTTACTCACTCAGTGACACCATTGACGTTATTCCTTATTATTACAGCTGTTATACAAAATAATATAGCGTATGACGCATATTACATTTTAATAAGATCATTTTTATGCTCCTTTTGAATGAGACTTGTGCAACTATACGTGAGATATCATATTATATTATAATTAAAAAGGTTACACTAAAATACAATAAATACGCTGTAAAACTTAAAGATTCTGAAACTCAACATATAAGTATGTCCTGCTCTAGAAATGCTCACCAAGTATTCCGTAATATAATGTATTAAACTCTGAAAACGTATGAACTTTGTCACACGGGTCAGTCAGCATCAAAACCATTGTTTTGATAATCGTCTATTTTAAAATAAAATTATTTATTTAGGAATTATTCTTACAATCATTCAACCGTTCGTAATTCATGTTTGCTAATGCGGCAGTTTTAAATGCATAAAATGAGTTTTGTACAATAAAGTCATGATCAAAAATCTATGTACCACGCAGTCTTGGTTATTGAACATTTTCTCTCGTTAACCTTGAACTACTGAGTCTAAGTAGTAATCGTATGTATTTTTCAAACAAATAATTCCATAGACACCTACTTTATGGCATATTTCATTTGTAACGGGGGTTTTTTTTCTTCTATGCGATTTATAATTGATTGGTTACAAAGTAAAATTGGTTGATTCGAATTCTGCCAGTGATGTATACAATATGCATTAGTGATCAGTGCATCACATACCTATTCAATGTTGGGACCACACATCAATTCTAAGAGAAGTTATCCATAATAGTGTCGGATGGAGTCATACTTTCGGAATGCAGCATTTGATCGAATTACACGTGGAAGTTCAATAAAGAGTCGTTTAGAGTTAAATTGTATAATACTGTACGTAATTAGAAATTTATAATTTGTGCGAACACCTACGTCCTACATCGCATAAGTGATAAGGGAAACATTTACCCCATTGGAATTTTACTGCGGTGGACTGCAGACATAGTTTTCCTCTCTGTCATACCTTTTTAAGCAGTGGCCTTCTTTAAAATACAAAAAAAAAACAATATGGTATAATTTATATTTTTTTAAATAACCAGGCTATAATGCTAAGTATTTTTTAATTAGACTACAATTAATTACATACAATGTTTAAGTGAAATTGCAATTAAATGCTAATATAACTTATAAGTACTCAGTAAATGTTTCATGTCCTTACGATTGATATTTATGGCATAACAACCAGATAAGTAATTTGAAAAAAATTTGAATTTATATCATGTAATCAAAATTCATTGAAATACCGAATTTCGTAAGTTAATTTTCTAGCGCTAATAAAATTTATTTTCAAGTTTCTGGCTATTTTGTTTTCATATTGGCTACATAGAAAATCTTATGAAAAATCTTGTATCCATGAAACAAACAAGTGGATCTTGCGGGACAAAATAAACTGGACGGTACATTGTTCGATTTTTTCTCAATTATTCTGGAAAATATTGAGAAATTAAAAAATTGACTCCCTCAGTGAACCAACTAGACATAATTTCCTAACAATAACATCTGGTGATCGTAGTTATGTTACCCTGGGACCCTAAATCCGAAGTTTCTTTTAATAATAATTGTACCATAATTTGTACCAATTTAGTTTCATTAAATCACTGCAACACCCTGCACCCGTAATTGAAAAATGAATTTTTAAGGGATACATTTTTGGTAAGAATAAGGGTAAAAAAAAATTCAACATAGTTCGACTTTGTGATACCTGGGTAACGAACCTCGTGGTCGTAATAATCGGACTATCGGAGCACTGCGTCTGGACGAAATCGTGTACCGATACACAACAAATAGAAACAAAAAGAAACAAGCACACATCATGTAAAAAATCTAAAAATGTTTTAACACAAAACAAAAATAAGAAAATTGATTTTTTTCTAAAAATAATAAAAGCATCAAAGTGACGTGGGAAGTCACTACTGAATCAAACAAATTAATTTTGAATATAGATTTTTTCCTAATTTTTTTATAAAGTACACTATTTTTCTTGGATTGCACGCACGCATGCGGCCAATGTTATAAATTAAGTACGGTTGATCATCACATGTCGTGTTTTAAAATTTTAATTATTCTTAGACGTGATGTATCGAGTAACTTGAACCGAGAACAACATCGCAATATAACCACCTAAAATTAATCGTCATGATATACTGCTATACATAATATCGTACTATATAATATTAAACCGAAAGGAATCGACGACGAACGAGAAAACCGTAGAGTTTAGTGGTGCGCTCTGTGAGACCGTGGTTTAATAATATTCGCACAACCGGAGCAAACGTTACTTATAGGTATAAATAATAGTTGGAGTTCTGACCAAAATTAAAGACATTATTATGAAATTTTATGTATTTCGATTTGCAAACAATACGACTCGATTTCTAGTCGCGGATTTCAAAATCCGGACGTAGCGAATACCAGTAATTATAGTTTTTGATTTTATAATCGTACTCGTTCACAAATTATATATTTGCTTCACCCGCAGTGATTTTATTGTGTAGAATGACGTTACTGCAGAACGTAGCTGTTGTTTTTATTTGAACTTCCCGGAAAAGATTATAAGAAACTCGATGAAAAATGATCCGTCGCGAAGTACTGTCACGATTTCCTAAGTTGAACGCCCTGCAGAGCGCATCATGACGGATTTATGATTATTGTTCATTTGCTTAGTGTATAATCAATACTCGCATTTCAAGTATAGCGTTTACCATAGTCAGCATCCTTGGTCCCAATGTTTTCATTTTTTCCATTTCTCTTGATTGCCCAATATAAATTCCATTGGAGAATAACCGTTGTTAATATTAAAACCAAATTGTCTATACCTATACAATTGCTTTTAAATAAGAAAGCTCGTCACAAAAATATTTACCAAAAAAGAAATCACGAGATCCACTCCAAATCCATGCATATGGGAAATAATGAGATGCACCAAATGTATCGACCCCACAAAATGTATTAAATTTATTTTCATTTTCAATACGTTAGAGTCTAAACAATAATAATCTTTGAGTTGGCATCAGATGCAGTTTAGTATGAAACATTTGAAATTCAATATAATTCTCTTTTCGAGAATAGCCTTTGAGTTATTTGATGATGAGTAATAAACGGTCCCAATAGGTTTCGTTCGATTTAGCAACAGATCCTTACACGGGTACTAATTATCTCTTGGATAGTCTATATCTACCTAGGTCCTAGACCTAGCCAACCTACCAATTGGCGAACTTTTATAAATTTATAATATCGTGTATTGCGCGCTCGCATTTTATTTTTTACTGACTCGGAAGTATATAATAAATTACTATATAATACCCGATATCGTACCGGGTGTTTCACCATAACGATTTCCTATGCTCCGAATGCATAAATTAGTGTAGACTAATGGAGTTTCCATTACCCTTCGTGTATAATCAGAACAAATATTTATAATCGATTAGTTTTTTAAAACTAAATATCGACTAACGACCAAATTTTAAAATCATTTTCTGGCCACTCAGACCATATCGTACTCAGTATTTACATACACGAATATTTTTTCATATATAAATGACAGTATAGCATACAAATCACACGGCGACACATTATGTCGAGCCAATAACAATAGAAAAAATTCTCTAATACTTTTTCAATATCTTCCAAACGCTTTTGAAAACATTTATAATTTATAAAGTTTGATTTACGTTTTAAGAGACATTAATTTTACGAAAATAATCATAATTTAAAGTAATAAAACAAATGAGAATGTTAATAATCAAATTTCTCAACACCAATATCGAGTTACCAAAGTTTGAAACCAATGTACCCCTCGATAAAACGATTCTGAGTGAAAGAGGATGGACCAATTCATACTTCTAAAGATGGTTGATATAGAAGTAGAAACAAATGTCTTAATAAGGTAGGTTTAACTTTAAATGAAAAACTGCAAGTGCTTTTAAAAAGCACAAATTTCATTAATGATTAAATTTTTTTTTTTATTTTAGAACTTTCAGCCGATAACTATTAAAGTTCAACAAATGATTAAAATATTTTCGAAAATTATGAAATATCAATAAAATGCTAGTAATCTGTGTGACTGTGTCATCTAATCACTGATGGAATAATGTGTGACAAAATACTAGACGATACAGGGCTTGAAACTATATCTCGGTTGAAGTTTTTTTGTATTTTTTCAAAACTTCCCATGATTGTGATGATTTCAGGATAGTAATACTTCCGGTTTAAATTGTTTTCACTCAGAATCTAAAAGTATGAAAATAATAGTTCATTCATGGAGTATTTTTGTATAATACGTACGTATAGTTATCACCAGTTTAGACTCAAAAAATCATCTTCCGGTATAAAAAATTCACTACCATTTTAAATAAAGTATTTACATATTTAAAGAGTATTATAACTACAAAATATTTTTATTAAGTTATTATTGATTATTTATAATAAATTGAATTATCTTCAATATTCTAGATTATCTAGAGGATAAACGTCCACTGAGCTAATAGATACGTAAAATCAAAAATACGTTGGTAGAATACCCTAGTTCATCCATTTTACTTAATTTTATTATAGTCTGTTACCAATAAAGTTTTACCAATTCAGCGTTGTACATTTTGGTCTTAACATATCAAACACCTCATTTGGGTAAGGTTTACGAGTAGAAGCCGATTTTAATTAACAACCCCACGTCCCTTCCCTAATGACCTTCTTGTATATGTCGATAATATCCTTTTATCGTATATTTTTTTTGAAAATCAATGAATTACCCTCAAGACTCCAGCGGTCATTTGAAAGAATCTCACATTTTCAAATTTAAACTGTGTAATTTCACATTTGACGCGGCACACCAGGAATATCCTGCCGGCCAAATCCGTGCCTGATCAATCCTACACGTATACGTAAAATAGTCGTCAAGTCGTATATCACATTAAATGGACTATATTCAACCACCGTAAGAGTATAAATCCGTCGACAGTCAAATTAGCTGTCCGTAGCGGTAAAATATTCTACTTCGCTATACAACACTACATAGATACACACCGATACGTACAATGCACTACACTGGTGTTACTGTAAAATAGAAAAATGTGTTATATTATTGAAGTAACGGTAGATTTACGTCGTAATAAACGCGTGTCGTTGTAAGGATTTTATTCGTAGAAAGCACTCTTGCCGAGACACCGACAATAATATATTATACAATATAATATGACATGTACGCACACACATGCATTTTCTCTCTCTCTCTCTAACACAGACACAAACACATGCTCACACCAATATCTAAGAAATTCAAGAACTTTGTACATTCATCCTACCGTATACCATACAACTATTTTGTATAAAAATAAAAGAAAAAACTTTTTCACCCTATATGTTATAAACCTGTAATATAACGTATATATACAGCGTGCACGTACAATATTATTCCATTAAAAGCATTGTACTAAAATCTCGATCGTTATTAAAGTATTACATTTTCATTCTTGCTAGAGGGCATACACCCGTCAATACATTTATAATATATTAATATTATATATTATGCTATGTTCTATATGCATTTAACAGTCTTATAAAATACTTTATGGGAACACAGCATACTTTGAAATCCTGTAAATTACTTCCGGGCAAATCTGGCTAATTGTCATTCTTATTAAATTATTGTTTATTTATCAAGAAATTTTAAAGTTTCACTTAATAGGTTGACGATTCATTGTACCAATTTGTTTGTGTTTCTTTTATAATCTATAAGCGATATTTAGAAAAATGTAACAACAAAAAACGAATCTATCTTCTTTATTCCGTTTGGAATTAAAAGCATACATAATAATGAATACTAACAATGAATACAATTTAAATATGTAATTGAAAATCAAAAAGAACAATATTTTTTTAATGTTTATTGTTAAAAACCTACTTACACCTTTTAATTTAATTACTCACGACGTGGCTACACGGCTTCAATAATTATTCATAAACACTTAAAAAATCCCTCGAAATCAGTTTTTTAAATTATTACGTTTATTTATATTATTATTATTTTGTGTGTGTTGAATTTTTTTATAAGTTAGCAGAGCTTAAAAAATTTAAAATTTGATATCTTATATGTTTTTTCCGTAACAAATTAAAAATTAAAATTTATCACAATCTATGTAAGAGTACAATTTTTAAATAATAACACTTTCCCTGTTAATGTTATATCACCGCATAACCATTCACCCTGTATAATATTTGTAGGCGATATTCAGAAAACATAAAAATCTATACATTTTCCCTCGAGCTTAAAACTAGATTCTCGAATATTATAATATGCACACGGCACACCCATGTATACAGACATTTCCAATTCAAAATTATACTCGCGGCACAATAGTTATATTCACACATTATTATATATTGTTAATTTATGTCGTATTAATAAAAACTTATAAGCAATTATTATTACCTATTACCCACGAGATTACGGTACTTAATGGACGAACATTTCAAGAACAATTTGAAAAACTGCCTAAAGGATATATCCTAGCCTATAATTACAGCAGGATTTCTATTTATCAGAAGCAATAACCTAATTTTTATTTTTATTTTTTTTTTTTATTTGAAACTTAATTATTGGTGCGAGCATATACAAGCAATTTAAATAGTTGGTCGCATGGGTCGTTAAGTGTATAAGAGCCAATGGCTGACATTACGCATATTATATAATATTATAGCAACATAATTGCATACAATCAAATACGTATTCGTTTATTGATGATTTGTTTTCAGAGCCTATTAAAATTCATTAATTTCAAATTGTCCGAAGCGAAATAAAAATATAGTCTTCGAATACTCTTCGCTAACATTTACGTACAAAATGTAATAAGTGCCTAAATATCGAAAATTTCATTGAGGAGCAACATTGATACAATAAACTGTTTATTTACGTCTTACGATAATAATCTATGTCAGGCGCGGCTAATATCATTGTGTTTGTATTATTATAAATTTTAAAAGCTTAAGATTTTTAATACATATAAATGCTCGTTTCGAAACTTTTTAGTGCATTATTGCATACTTATTTACGTATTTTTTTTGCTTTTTGCAGCCCTTCCTTACGGGCCCTTGTTATAATTTACACAATATTCTTCTATATTATATCAAATTCAAATATCACTCATTATTCAGCTCTCACTCATCCTAAAAAGGACAAAACGTATGAACTTGAAATTTGAAATAGTTATTCCTCTGTAGGTACTCTAGAGTCTAGATGAGCAATAAGTAGGGATTGGGTGAAGTCGGGTCATAAGGCATACATACAAAATTACTATGCTAACCGAATACTAATTCGTTTTAAATGTTGAAGATATGTACTTATTATTAGGTATGGATAGTTGCATATTGAAAGGATTTTTCAAAAATCGCATTCTTAAGTGTCAAAACAGTTTTGGGCTCTGGGCTGGATATACGTATATACACTTTTTCACTTTTTGGTTACACAGGAAATATTTTATTGTGTTTACTTGTATAATTACAGAAGAGAGTATATGTAAATAATTAATATGTTATAAGTAAAAAAAATAAATATCAATCGATCATACAACATATCTGCGCTTATTTGGGTCGTACATTTTTTTTTTCATCGAAATAGGAATTAATGTATTGTTCAGATCTAAAATAGTAAAATATTTGACACGGGTGAAGCAAGAGCTAGTATTTTATAGTATTAACGGTCAACATTAATATTAATCACAATTATTTCGCAATTAGAATCGCCATAAATGTCGCGCTTGTCATTATTTTCTCAAAATTATCGTCATTTTTACTAATTAATGCATGTGTATATAATATGAGGTGTAACCCCTTTATATATGTGTTTTATATCAGTGGTTAAACCGCAATGTATTGATATTTTGACAGCCAAATGATACGTTCCCGGGCGATTAATAATAATATTAAAAGCCGCGGTATGTGTTTGTGTGTGTGTGTGTCACATTTTATAACAAAACTCAAATGACTGTGTCGGAGAGAAAAAGCTAAGGTATACATCTAACCCTCTGGCCACCCTCTATGTATTTACAATATCTTTGTACATTCATGTATAACGAAACGGCTATCAAACATGGGACAAATATTCTCTGAAATTAACAAACAGACATAACGCTCTTAACCCTTAACACACCACTATTAATGTAATTACACAATATTATGATATACATTATTTGGGAAAATGCTAAATTCTTGTTCTGAACCCAATACATAACCTGTTGATTGCATTTTAGGTAGCCTTTGATTTTGTTCGTGACTTGGTGTTCTGTAGACATAGTTGCCCGAGCAGTGCTTTTGAAAATAGTTTTGACACACTGGAATTACACATTTTTTAATTGGCATTGGATGTTATAAGCCATTCGCATTTTGACAACTAATAGTTATGTCAAGAGTCCTGCATAATGAAGCATATGTATATAAAGAACCAAACAAAGGTTCATCAAATGCCTAAAATGAAAATAAATGTTATTCTCATCAGCTATTCCGAATCATGATTTACAACGTGATGGTACCTGTAACACGCGTGCACGTGCACCCATGCATAACTGCGTGTTATAATTGATTCGAGATGATCACATTTTTTTCCCCCCATCGTTTAAATAAGTAATACGTCGTCATCCGTCGTTGCCATCCGCAAAGAGTATAATGCGTATAGAGAGAGAGACACGTGTACGCATAGTATATGAACGTTCTTCACAAACATTTGATTTTGAAATATAATACGATATGTGAAAAAGTCTAAGACACCGATGACCCGGGCTCTCGTGCGTCATGCTACATTACACATTATAACAATCGTATGCTTATTTAACGGCCGCACCGTCACTTGCGTCACGAGCCGTGGTGATAACTGGTCAGTGATTAGTGCGTATGTTAATACAAGAAACCGTTCTAGGAACATCGCAACGATGGAACAAAGGCATATTACGGACGTGTAGGCATAAAGTGCATCATATTATATAGCCGTGCACCAGTGCCGTGACTAGAGGTTGGTTCGCTTGCCAAGGGCGCAGTAAAGTATGGGGCGCGTTTGAGTTCAATTAAAATTCGTTTTTTTTCGTTTAAAGTTTTATTAATATTCAGCGTAAATGTGTAATGCCCAAAAATTACATACTGGATTGCGCCTTGATGATGTTTATTTATCACTAGTTTTACATTTACATATATTATACACCGATATATATATATTATTTTACTTTTGAGTGTATGAAATGTATATCATATCAATGTACATGTTATGGGCACGAACGACGAACCGCTATAATAATGAGTATCACTACAATGAGTATTGTGCCTTTTTGATTTATTTGTATGGTTTTTTTTTTAAAAGACTCATATATTATTATATGTTAACAAACTATTATAACTTAATAACAATAAACAATCAATTATTTAAAATATAGCGTTATTTTGATACGTAAGAATGTTATAATATTATTACATTTATATAAAAATTATACCTATAAAATAAAACAAAAATAAGCGCCAAAATAAAATTCGCCAAGGGCGCCACGGAGGGTAGTTACGGCACTGCCGTGCATTACGACCGTTAATATTAATAGTAAAAATCCGAGCGTGAGGTTTCGGGTCAGGTCCATCGCATGAAGTAAAATTCCGACGACGAACTATTTCTGTTATTATACGAGATCTGATTCGCATCATGTACAGTGCTTTGACGCGTACGGTAGTAGTAAGTATACATATACATACAGGGTGTCCCACCGGGATTCACGCAGAACGATATCTCCCGTGTTATTAGAGATAGTCAAATTGTGTTTTTTTTTAATTTTTTTTTTTATGACCACTGTATCAGAGACGTTATCGAGAAGAGGTCATGGGGTCAGATCAGCCAATGTTTTTTCTAATTTATCTATTTTCTAATACGCACTCTATACGAAAAAATATACAAATATAATAAATAAAAGTTATTCTTATTTGAATATTTGCATCATTACTGCATTGAATTAAAAGTCAAAAACAACAAACGGAAATTCGAAAACAATGAAAAAATATTATACTTTAATATTTTTATTATTTTCTATGAATTATTCAGGATTACAGTTATGTTCATAACACAATATATTGGTACTCATTTACGCAGACATTTATTCAATATCGCGGTTATTTGTACTAGTATTTTGAATAAAAGCGGAATCCCGTTCGCCTAACCGTGTAAGACGTAGATACAAAAAGTTTATAATTGTTAATATTGTTGCAAGCCGATTTCATAAATTTCATATGCCCACGGTTAGTGGTGTCATCACAGTCTTTCCTAGAGTAGGAATCGGTATGCTCTTATTGTTTTGCCGACTCAAAGTTAGTTTTACGTCAACTGTCAATTGTCATACACGACTGTGGGTCGTTTTTAAAATTGTTAATTTTTCTGTCCTACAATATATAATGTCAAAGGCCTTAAAAAAAGATTTATTTATGTTTTGACGATGCAAATTCACGAGTTCCCACCCCATCCCCAGTCAAATGACAGCCCAAAGCTTTTCTCAATAGGTGTAAGAGATGTAATAGCTCAAAATGGGGCACCTACCTAGGTGTAATAACTAATAATCAGTATGTAGGTATCCAAGGTATACAATTCTCAGTACCGTTTTAAAATTGAACCTGTACCAAAGTTATGCATAAGCATATAGTTATAAAAAGTATTACCTACGTGTACAATGTACATATTATGTAGGTAGTGTATGATTATAATTTTTGAATTCGGTAGCACCCCTCCTGCCCATAGAATCAGTGCAACTAAAACCTAAAATTTGAGGTGCACCAAAGCTTTATTTAGTGATACCTTTCCCCCTTGAAAACCAAAAAGGGAAAACACTGACTCGCACCGCAGCAGTCACAGTCTCACGTCATGCAGAACCGTGGCCGGCAGCCTTTATAATTCGTCGCGTGCAAGACGTAGGCGATAGTAGACGGCCGGCTAGAAGAAATTCGTTTGGAAAAGGACGCGACGAACAAAAATACAAAAGATCTGAAATAAAACGACGAATAAAAATAATGTGTTAAATTGTTAACGCACAAGAGTCGACGTACGAACGTTTCATTTTCATTTTTTTAATAGATCAATAAAAACCCAAAACAATACTCATTGAAAACTTCAAATAACGAGTTAAATATTATTTTGGTGGTGGAGTGGGGGAGGAGGACCGCTGGGGGCAGTGGTACGAGGACGTATTTCTCTCTGTCGACTATAAACCGTGGTCGTGTCCACCCCGTATTATTATGGTTCCGTGGGAGCTACAACAGTCGGGTGCGTTTAAAATATTCACGGGTACATTTGTTTAGTAAGGTTTCGTTAATTTGGTGATATCGGGAAAACTTAGTGCACAGTTATAATGTTACATAAGCGGTTCACGATTTAGGATTAGCCAGGACACGTGCGTACGGAACAACGAGTTCTCAGAACATTGACGGGCTTCCCTCGAGTATTACCATAGGTACACTACTACTACT
This sequence comes from Periphyllus acericola, assembly GCA_949715065.1. Classification (NCBI taxonomy): domain Eukaryota; kingdom Metazoa; phylum Arthropoda; class Insecta; order Hemiptera; family Aphididae; genus Periphyllus; species Periphyllus acericola. The sequence goes on from OX454271.1 coordinate 9,203,170, forward strand.
ACCACCTATACCGCACTATAATAATACCAACCGTGTAGGCTGTACCGCAGACCTTCGTGGCCGGGTGAGCAAGCAAATATTTTAATTGAACCGTTTCAACCCGTGGAGGTGTCGATTATACCTTGTCATCCTCTCAAATCCACCACTGGTAAATTATACACACGATTTGGGTCCCAAATTAATAGGCTATAAGTTACACTACCTAATACATAGATTAAATCAATCATAAACTACTTAACCACTCATGAGAAACAAATATAAACAAAAACATTACAAACAATATTCGTATTCCGTCCGATAAGCACTAATATTTATTGTTTTTAACATTATAATTTATAAAAACGCTCGTCCAACTACAACGACCACTTCATGCAGCCCATTACAGTGTAAGGTAATGTGGCGTGTCTCGTCATTAAACGTTCATTATATTAACAATAATAATAATAATAATAAAATTAATTGTGACTTCATCGCGAGCTTAATAATATATTTTATCAAATGAATTCGTTTTTTTTAAAAAAAAAAAAATAAATACTGCATATAACTGGTAACATTATGTGTACCTATGGCGTTTGAGATGTCCGTTGTTCAAAACGCGATTGTCTCGACACAACTTATTACGAGTTTTACATAAATCTTATTTTCAATAGCTGTATGAAAACGATTATCAAAAAGTATTATACTAGGTACCATTTTATTTTTCATATACCCGATTAAATAGAGTTAAGAGCATCAAAAGTAGAAAATAAAAGTCGAAAAGTGTAAGCAAGAGTTAGGGTTAAACGAAAATATTAAATAATATAGGTACAGTTAAAAAGAGCAAATGGTAGGTAAGTACATTCAATCAGGGCCAGCGTTAGGGGTGAGCGACCAGGATACCTGCTCAAAGAGGTGGAGGCCTCAACGATATAGTTTAAACTAAAAGCCCAATCAATAGATTTTTTAGAAATCATCAAAGAATAATAATTATTATAATAAATCTGCTCTATAAAGAATGTGTATTATGTGAATTATGTGAATATTTAAATACAGTTTAAACTGAAAATCGAAAAAAAACATTTTTGATGAAGGTACCTACCTATTTAATATATATAAACATATTTTTTTAGTTATTAATTATTATTTATTACTTCTAAGTATTATCCAACTATGGTCTTGTCAGAGGGTTTTTTATATATGAGAGTACCTACCTACTTATCAGTTTATTTTATCTTACAAAAATTGTAGGCAATTGATTATTGTAAGAGGAGGGCATAGAGACATAGTTTTGAACAAGATGCCATTATTTGTAGCACCATTGGTTAAAAACCGTGCTGGGAAGCGAGCAAGGTTAGCTAAGCCAGTCGGGATGACTCTTTCCCCGTATATGTAGTTGGAAACACTAACTGTACAGTTGCGTGCACCGAGGCATCATGTACATTCAAAAAATATGTAACATAATTTTGTTATACAGAACTGGTTTAATCTTTACTCAAAAGATGACCTATCATCGACCAATGATTCTAACCTACTGTCTCCTTAACTCCAACAGTACATACATCAATGACCTTGTACAATCATACTTTAGTTGCTGTATAATACTAATATGAGTCAGAACACATTATGTTAACATGTCTTTAACACACAAAATTGTCAAATCTGCAGAAGGATCATGTCAAAACATTCGAAGAAAACACTCAGGAGTCAGGACCAAGGATACACTATACACATTTATAAATAACCACACCTATATAAACACCAACACTGACAGCAACAAATCAAATATATGTCTACAGTCTACACCATATTTCAAGAACAAATAAAACAATGATAAAATGTGTTTATTAGACAAAAAGTAGGACAACTGCAGTTATCAACCAAAAGTCTAGTAAAACAGATTAAAATATAAAATAACCTAAATAGTAAATAAATTATTAAAAGAAAAAAAATATTAATCATATAATGTATACGAAGAAAAAAATTTTAAATTCAGTACACTAATGCGCGTCAAACTAACAATTATTATTATTATATATAATACTGCAGGCACAGGATGGTGAAGATAATACTTATATAAATATATATACATATGTTTACATAAGTATATATATTATACATAACGGAAAAAGCTCAAGTCGGAAAATGGCAGCAATCGTCTGGTACGCACGGCATTCTTGTGGTTCACTGGTATATTTCTTTCATCCAAGCATGCGTTTCTCCAGTCACAGGTGACAATTTTATTGTTTAAAAACAAAACAAATAATAGAGTCAAAATTATACACCATGCACCGCAGAAACATTTTTATATTAATAGTTTTTATTCCGAATACATTTAGGTATTTAGTATTTATATATATAAAAAGAATTAAATAGTTTTTTTAATCACGTCCAACACCAACAATTAAATATAATATTTTTATTTGTTCTCATCAATTTTTGACCAACGCACAAAAAGTGGTTAAGGTAAAATTAACAAAACAAATATACTTGTCTCAAGAATTAGTAACAAATAAGTATTATTAACATGTATGTATACATCAATGGTGAGATGTGTTCTTTGCATATTACATTTAACCAAATGGATGTGTCTGTGATAGTGTACGTGTTTATGTAAATATGTATGTGGCAGAAGTGCATATTACATATATAATATATTGGATAACCGTTTTAAATTAAAATATAATCGAGGATTAAATAAAAAAAAATTTCAATTCTCTTTTTACAAGTGAAGAAATAAAACGTTTAATGTGTCTTTTTTATATACTTTTTAAAAATTATAATAATCATAAAAAAAAAAATTACAATTTTTAATAGGCTAATAAATATTATCATGCCAAAATATTATGTAAAATGTTATGAATAACGTTGATTGATTTATTATAGCTCCTTTTGAATTTTTTTTTTATAACTTTATCGGTGAGTGAGGAATGTGAAAACGTCCCTAATATTTAATAATTAATATTTATATAATAATAATAATAATAATAAATTACTAAAACACTGGAGATTATAATTAATCGTAAAAATTACAAGATTTTAAAATTATGTTTTAAAGTGTAAAACAACAAATTATTTATAATATAATTTTTCATACTTAAGATTATTATTATTTTATATCATATTACCATAATTTTATATATAATAATATAATATGTTAAGACGAAAACATTGCTAGCAAAAACTGAAAAGAATAGTTGTAATATTAAAAAAGAAAAATAACACGTTGACGCCGGATAGTTTTTTTTGTTTTTTTTTTTTTTTACAAAATTTACACGGCAGGTTCACCGCCAAACAAAAAACAAACTGATTTTGGTGAAATTGAAAAAAAAATTAACCATATAGATGATAGTATAACGAATATCTCAACACAAAAAAAAGTTCACAGAGTTCCAAATGTGGTAAAAAGATAATTAATCTTTGTTTACTTTTTGATAATCATAATCACATTATCTTTTTAAAGCTTACTCGAAAAAAAAATGCAGGTTAATTTCTTCCTTTTTTTTTGAAAAAAAAAAAAAATATGATAAAAAATTACATAATAATAATTAATAATGAAACACATTTCACTTAGAAGTCATCATGGTCACGAACTCTGAAACATAACGAAAACAAAAGAATAAGTCAAGTTACAACTACATCAAATATAATTCTTATTATATATGTTACAATTATTTACAAATTCTACCAAATGTGAATTAGATATTAAAAATATTTTGTTTGACATTTTACGACCAAAGTACAGGATGAAATTGAGTGCAGGGATACTAAGTTTTCTTTTTGCCTTTTAATTTCTTTTTCGGTGATATGTTGATATGCCCCATTAAATATGTTTGCATTTGCTCTTTCACCAATAAAATATATTCTAAAAACAAATAAACAACCAAGGAACACAGGAAAATAAATTTAACATAAAATGGAAGTACTCATATAGAATTGACACTCATGCGTGAACACACAAGACTACTACTAAATTATTAATTTCAATTGTTCCCAAATAGACATGCACAATATTTCAATGGTATTATCAGGTAAATATTGGTAACACATTTCGTTTAACGTGGTCGATTGGAGCAAGGTTTTATAGGTTTATGACAGTCAAATGCTGATGGAATATTAATGATATCAATTTGCAATTAAAAATTTCAAAAAGTATCAAGTGATATATAATAATGAAAAAAAGAAAAAACAAAAGATAAAAAGGAAAACAAAAAACCGCAAAAATAAAATTTTAAGCACTGACCACAGTCATGGTATGAACAAAAATCGTCCGAGCTAAAGTATGGAAATCTGTAACGTTAAAAAAGAGAAAAAACAAATGCGCCCAACTATTTTGTGCTAAAAACATCGGAAGATACCAAATAACTTTTTAAAAACTTTGACAAGCAGTTGAAAAATAAATCATATTGATTATACCAAATAACTACAGTTATCAATAAATATACTCTAAATGTTTTGTTAAAATTCTTGAAAATATTATTTTGTACTAAGAGTAGTCTTCATTAAAAATTAATTCTATTAAATTTTAGGTCAAAATTGAGTTTGTGAAACTCAAATATTGTAACACAAAATAATAAAACTAAGGTTCACATAAAATTGCAGTCACTTAGTATTTGTTTAAAATGGTATCAGTAACATTTTAATATAAGTTTTATAAATAAATAAAATGTTTTAAAGCATTTATATTAAACAAATTTATGAATAATAAGTAATATAAAACTATTACAAGTAATGAATTTTAATCCACCACTAAATTATATATTTAAAATTAAATTAAAATAATACAGACATAAGGTGGTAATTACTGGGACAAATTCTTATACATAACACAATATAATCTAAGCTTTTGATTTATAACTTAAATTAATAAATGAAATAGTTTGTTACATAATACATATAAATATGTTTAATCAATTAAAGTTTAGAAAATAACAGTAGTACCATTGATTATAAATACTATTATTATATAAATATAACAATAGTACCCAAGTAAAGTAACTATAGGCCAGTCCTGAGAAAAATAGTTAGTGGCTCTGGGAATTAGTATCGTTCTTCAAAAAATATTTAAAATACGAAAACGGATTAAAAATAACAATCCTAGATTAATTATCAAAATTTCAAATTCTTATACTTAGCTGTTTATTTTAAATTATTAATTAAATATATGTACTTAAATCAGAACCATAATAACTGTAATAATAAAATCACTTAATTAACTTTAATATCACGAACATTTAAAGAATTATTCCATTAATACTTATTCACAAAATATAGTGCAATAGGTTATTACTTATTACTTATAAAATGTATTTACTTTACAATTAAGTTAAGAAAGAGCTAAATAAGAGCCAGTGCTATATGAAAATTTATTATTATCACTTGTCTATCTTTCATATTATGCCAATTCATATGTAATGTTTTTCTTTCTGTGATAAAGGGCTTTGGCCCGTTGATTTTATATAAATAAATAAAATAAATAAAATGATTGTAAATATTTCTATTTGTATAACATTAAATGTAACTATCCTTCCTCATTGTTTCAACTGAATTTTACCAATATTTTAACTTTCCATTGAATTACAGAATTGTGTTTCACGCTTGGTATCTACTACAATATTTTCCACAAATTAACAATTGGAAATTTTTAGAATTAGGAAACTATTTTTGTAACTATAACATATCTTTTATTTATTAATAATAATTTTAAGGGTACAAAATTCCCTTCGATTACCTTCATAGTTGACTTGACCATCACCATCAATGTCAGCTTCCCTGATCATTTCATCAACCTCTTCATCAGTGAGCTTTTCACCAAGGTTAGTCATAACATGACGCAGCTCAGCCGCGCTGATAAAACCATTTCCATCCTTATCAAACACACGGAAAGCCTCTCTGATTTCTTCCTCGCTGTCAGTATCCTTCATTTTGCGAGCCATCATGGTCAAGAACTCAGGGAAATCTATCGTGCCGTTGCCTATTTGAAGATTGAAATAAAACTTATTATTAAGATAATCAACAACGCAAAAATATAGTAATACAGTTAATTATAATTACCATCAGCATCGACTTCATTAATCATATCTTGGAGTTCAGCTTCAGTCGGGTTTTGGCCCAAAGACCTCATGACGGTTCCCAGTTCTTTGGTGGTGATGGTGCCATCTCCATCCTTGTCGAATAGTGAGAAAGCCTCTTTGAATTCGGCAATCTGTTCTTCTGTTAGTTGATCAGCCTATAGTTGAAAAATATATTTATAAATATTATTATATTTTTTATTTTTTATTATTACACTCTATTAATTTGTTATCTCTTGAAAATGTGAAAATCACTGGTCCTTAAAATGTATTTTTTTTGAAGTAATTGTTTTCAAAATATTAATTTTATGTTAAACTATGCTATTATGATTAATATTCACAAACCAAAATCAATGATGATACTTATAAGTAAAAAATTTAGTATTTATTTTAAACTTTACAATTTAAGATATGAAACTTTGAACTATAATAATAAGAAAATAAGACTGAAGAATATCAAAGATTTTTAATTAAAGAACTGTAGTTAGGTGCCTGAATATAATTTAAAATGATTGAACCTAAATATGCACTGCAAATAAAAAGTAAGCACATAAGATTACATTTGTATAACTTAGAAGACTTCATAGGAAAAACCAATTTTTAAAAATAAAGTAATTTAATGTGTCTTACTTATATTAAATGAAATTGATATACAAAATGAGTAAGTAATTAGATCAATATTCCACTTAAACAGTATGATTATTTTATGAATGTTGTATAATGAATAAAAATATCATGTGATATAATCATTTTCTACACTATGAAAGATAAAACAAGAAATTCATGAATATAGATCGCATATTTTATATTACATTGATATTAGTCATATTTGAAATGTAATCATTTACAAAGATTGCTGAAATACTGTAAAACAATGATTCAATTTCAATATTATATTGAAATACAGAATTAGATTAACTAATTATAATGTAGGTACATACACAGGTAAAGAGCATTCCTAAAAGTTTGCTGGCACAATTACAACGAATAAAAAAAAACAAGAACAATATAATTGGCTTTTATTTTATTGATAGCTAGGTCAATGATGTTTATATTTATTTGAATACAAAAAAGGTGTAATAAAAGTTATCACAAAAACTCTGATGCTTGTTTTTATAGAATTCATTAAGATAGTATTTAAATGATTATTATATTATGAATATTAAACCCTCCTTAAAAAAGGTTACTTAGTACTTCATGCAGTTTCATAAGACCCTTGTTTTCTTTCCTTTAGTTTATTATACAAACCAATCATTTCATATGATATAAGATACAAGCAAACTAAAATACTAGAAATTCTAACACATAACCAAATATGGTTTGTTTAGTCCAAATATTGTCAATTCAATACTATCTTTTTCATAGAAATTCATCTATGAATCATAAGATAGTAAAAAGGTCATTAAAATACATATATTAGTTTACTAATTTCAACACTTGACAACAATAATTGTAATCTTTATGATTATAAAAATAGGTAATCAATATTAGAGGAAATATATAAAAGAACAGACATAATAAGAACTGATAGGTGTTGTAAGAACTACATTTTTCTTAGATTCAAAATTAACTATTGACCTCTTGCAATTTTAAGGGCAGCTAATCGGAGGTCAAATGGCCAAGGTCATATAAGCTTTATGAAATTGAACCAATTAAACAAATTCCTGCCAAAGCTTCAAAGGGTAAAATTACAGTTTAGTTACAAGCAACCAATCTGCATATAATTGAAGAGAAAATGAATGTTTTAATTGTATTTGCATTAGTCAAGCAAGATCTAACAGATAAAACTGAATAGATTTGATAAAAGTAGATGAAAACCCATCATGACGCCTAGTGAAACTGCTGCAATAAATCAGAAAAGAATCTTTCATCACTAGCAATGAGGATGAACCGATTTGAAGATATAACACCAGTAAGAGTTTCGGCTAGTGACGTTATTATTTCAGCATTAGAACCAGGAAAAATTCGAATGCGAAAAGAGGTGGATAAAAAATAGGGAGAAACGCCCTCCACAGTCCTCGGGGATGCGCGGAAAATTCCAGTTTCATAACGCCTTATCAAAAACCATGACAGGGTTTCGGGCGGGGGTTCATTGCTTACGGAGCGTCGGCGCTAGATGGCGTTAGGGCCTTTGACGGTCTGGCTGGCTGGCGAGCGAGCGCACGCACGCGAAGTGTTACAGGCGTGTGGGTGCACGGGGGCATCATCGGAAAGGGCGTAGAAGTGCGAGGAGGAAGGGCAAGGGGAAAAATCAACTTTTAAACCTTTAAATTATTATGTATTAGCTGTAAGATGTTGTCCGAGCGGCGAGCGCTGTACATTTTAAAATGATTAACGTTCCTATGAAGACGTACAGACCTTTCTGACATCGAAAGCAATGCGAATTATGATAATTATTAACGAATCGAATTACACCGGCTGCGGCCTGACACATAAGACCGAAGCCATCTCGGACGTAGTGTAGCCACAGACGATACAGTCGGAGGGGCCGCCGACGCCACGCTATCCCCCCGCCAAGCAGACGATACCGACGACAACGGAGGAGGCGGCGTTCGGGGAATATCGTGACGAATAACACAAATAACACACGACAACGTAAATACGTAATAACTAATAAGTACCCGCCGAGGCAGCGGCGTTCATAAACGACCGCAAATGTTCGCGCGACAAAAATAATAAGTGGTACGAGAATTTTTCGTCGGCCAACCGACGGCACACTGCCGCAACACAATTGAAGTATAAACCACATTGGCGTGAGAACCGGGAACGAAAGAGTGTTAACCGAGAAAAATATCCGCGCGAATAATATTAAACGACTAGTCCATTGTTGTCACTCCTATTGTATAATTTATATTATATTCTAACGACGACATTGTACGGACCTCGAACGACCGAGAATACCTGAAACCACGTTCAGCACGCAGCGCAGTCGACGCGGCTGGCGTAAGAAACGCGTTACGGGCTACGGCGCCATGTTGGACACCTTGACAACGGTGGCGGCCGCCTCGACGACCACCGAACCGATAACGGGAAAACGGAAGAGAAAAAAAATTATAACGGTCTGAATTCTAAAAATAAACGGTCTGGGCGACGACGGACAGCGGCCGCTGCCGCCGCCGGTGCGGTCGTTTATTTTTTCCTCAGATTTTTTAACGGACGCGCGAGCAACGGACACCAACCGGTGCCCCGGTGCTGGACGAAAAAGTAGATAATAATATAGATTAAACACAACTCACCATTTTAGTAATGATTTACGTTGGTGCGTCGACGAAGAAAAAAATCAATCACCGGTCGCTGTTTGTTATTTACACGAGACGCAGACGTTCCTCCTGACGCGGCGACCGTGTATGCGTGTGTGTGTTGTCAACCGCAAACGAGATGCGGCGGCGGTGGTGGTTACCTCTGCGCGCTGCTTCCGACGGATACCGCGATAACCGCGTTACCAAACGGAATGTACAATCACAAAACGACGCTCTGCCGGCCGGGTTCGCGGTTACGCGCACCGAACTCTCCTTTCGTTTTACTACCTCGGTCACCGGGTAGTGGATGTGGTTGTGGTGGTGGTGGCGGCGGTGCTGGTGGTGGTAGACGTTGCGCGCGCGAACGACAATCGGGTTATCGTGGTGTCGTTGTTTTCGGAGAAAACGACGAGTAAAGTGGATGTCAATGAGTAAGGCGACGGCGGACGAGAGAAAAAAAAAACTATGTGTACAAGAGACTATGCGCAGCGAGGAGTCGTTGCAGCAGCACTGGGGCACTGGTCGGTTGTGTGTCGGTAGTGGGACGACGCGAAAGGCAGACTGTAGTCGTAACCGCGTTTAGTGTAAAACTGGTGATGGACGGCGGAGGCGGCGCGCGCGGAGTGATCGCGACCGGGGCGATACCGACGGCGGCCGTGACGTCACCCGTACGCCCCGGATGTGTTGTTCGGCGGCGGCCGACTTCGCGCAGGAAAAATAATATAATACACGCCATCTCGTGCGCGGCTCTATACCTACCGCGTTCGGTTACTACTACTACTACTATTACTACGAATACTACTACTACTACTACTACGACTACTACTACTTCGTCTACTACATACTACTACGCACCGGCGTGTTTAATGTCCGCCGTACGCGCGTTCTAATTCGCAATGATAAGACCGATGCGTTTAACCGTATTTTCCTCCCTTAACAATTGTCGCCCTTTTTTCAACCGTACATCCCATCGATTTCCGCACGTTTAAATTTTTACCACCCGTCGAACACTTGCCCGGGCGTTTATCTCTTTCCACGGACGCCGTTTTAATTTCCTTCACATATTTCACTTCTCGCAAAATTTGTTCGTTAGCACTTACGGCATTTTTACAGGACGGTTAGGTAACCAACCTCGCACCGCCACCGCCGCCGCCCGGCCGGAATATTTTCGGGTTGACGCGTTGCGCGCCACGGCGTGTATCGGATTTTTGCGGGCGAACGGGCCTTGGCAGCCAGCCATTGGCCCGCCGGCACCTGCAATGCGCCAAGCGGAGCGATTACGCGGGGCGACGCCGGGTTTTTACCAGAGCTATGGTGAGCGTTTGCCGCCGCCGCCGCACGCTAATGATTTCGAAAATCCCCTCCACGGCGATACCACCCGCCATTCTACCGGTTCTGCTCTCGCATAACAAATGAGCCGACCGTTTATTTACTATTATTCCTCTTTTTTATTTTTCATTTTTATTTTCTGAAAATGTGACGTTTACTTGACACGAAATTACGACCGGTATATGTAAAATGCGGCGCAAGTGTTGTAGATCATTTTCCAATTTCATTTTTCCAATAAAATTCAATAAAATGGACAGGAAAAATTTTAAACGGTTTTTTTTTTATATTTAACATCAAGTATCTCCTAATAAAATCCGTATTGTCTGATTTTTGTACATTGTTGTGCATTTTAATATTTTTAAACCATCAAACAAAAATATCAATTGTATCAATAGAAATAATAACGGTTGTTGGACGAAAAACTAAAAAGTATTACTATAGGGGTCTATTTAGGGGGGCTGCCCCGGACCCCCCAGCCCCGCCCCGGGCCACGACATAATTAGGGGCCGCCATATATTAATTTGACTTTATCAAGTTGTTTTAGATAATTTGTTCAAGTACAACATATTTATAGACGTATGATATAATGTATTTATAATAAATTGAAAAATAGATTGAATACCAGAGAATTAGCCCCGGGCCCCAAAATTCCTAAGTAAGGCTCTGAGTATTATAGATATCCAAGTTTTATTCAGTTTATCTTTCATGACGAAAAAACTTTTTTAAAGATCGATAACATTTTTTTTTTTAGATTTTTTACACCCATTTATACCGTCATAAAAATGTTTGGAATATAATGTACACAAAACATCATCTTCGTTTCATCAATGATTATCACCAGTACTTTCACTCAAAATATAATATGACGAAAATGACTTATAACTGCTGATTGTTGAAACCGCAATATTCTGTAAATGAGTGGTAGTAAAAAGTTAAATACCTCCAATAATAATATAATATGACCTGGTATTTTTTGATAGTAAAGTAATTCCACAGATATATAAAATAGCTTTTTAGCCGACTATATATAATATATATATATCCAGGTAATACTAACTGTAGCACTGGTCATAACGTATTACTTTTTATCTTTGCACAACAGTCCCAGAAAAATAAGTACGTTAGTGGTGTGTTTAGGAAGTGGATTTCTTATGGATTTCTTGTCATAAAAAATTTAATCGAGCCCTGGACGTAGTGCATTTCCCCCTCTGATCGCTTCTCTAAGCAGCCGTTTTTATTGACCGGACATTTTGTCACGGCGATGTCACGCCAAAAACTCAACAGCATACAATAAACAAACGATCTCGCACGTGCGTCTGTGTGTGTGTATGTGTGTGTTTGTATGTGTGTATGTGTGTGTGTGCGTGTGTGTACATGTGCGTATGTGTGTAGGTGCAAATGATTGAAGAGAAAGCGTTCGGTTAAAATCGAAAAAGAGAGTAAACGTGTTATACTATATATTACCTGTTGCCCGGGCGATATTAAACTTAGAAAGTCGACCTACCATCATCGTATTAAATTATGCTCTTCTTCAGTCGTGAGGAGGGAGGGGGGAGGGCAATAATAATAATAAAAATACCTAATAAATGATTTAAACAAAACTTAATTAATGAGTGAAAAAAATTCTCCTCTCGCATTAACATTTTAAACGATTGGTTGGTATTTTATAGTATTCGCTATTATTGTTCGGTGTGCTGCAGCCTCGAGGGCAATCAAATTGTTTTCATATTTATTTTTTTTCACTAAGACTGCTGAAGCAAACGAAATGGTTTTGTGTACCGGTAATAAATAATTCAATTGATAATGTCATAGATTAAATATTTATCTATTTATTTAATCTACGGTAATATATAGGAATCCAGATTAACCGCAGTTGAAATAGAGAACAAAAATTATAGTCGAAATATAAATCATCAATCAAGGCTATTAATTATTATTTATATTATTAACCTATATCATATGTATACATCGTAAACTCATAGCATATTATATGATCATGTGAGTAAAAATGTAAAAGATAAGTATAGTCATTACGAGAATAAAATTTACATTATAAAAATATGAATTATTAAGTGTGTTGTGTGATTTGTAGTAAGAAAAAACTGAACTTTCAATTACCATTGTTTCGAAATTACAATTATAAAAGAACCTTATTCTGTAGTGAACTTTTAAGTACATACATTAGCACTAAAAATGTATTATTATGCTCAACCATGGTATTTAGTTTTCGACTGTTAACGTATTAACGGAAAGAAAAATCATTATTTAATTTTATTCACTACCAGTAAAATTGCATTCAACTATTTTAGTAATATTTTAATTTTAGTAATTATTATTTTAAACTATATTTTGCACAATACATAGGTAGATACTGCATAACGTTTCAAGCCTTATGATCGTAATAACACAATGCTATATTTTTATTTTACGAACTAAAAATGTGTTTGCAATAACTAATAATTATATATGCAATGAATTTATTATGTCCGTGCGTCTGTTCACATTGGACATTATTGTTGAAATGTAAATACTCATGACAGAATCTGATAGAACTGATATAATTTGGTAGAACAATTAAAAAATATGTAATGATATTACAGTTTTAATAAAATTTGTTTTATTCTAAAAAATACTAGGTATAATGAAAACGTAGTAACAAAATGCATTATAATTCCGCGCTACTGAGAAATGTACATAAAAAATATGAATTTTCTTATTTAATTATCAAGCAGTAGACAATCGTTTCAAAATGATAAATAGCATTTTGAAACCAGCTGTGCAATGGAACTAAAACGTTTACAAGCAGTACATCGCTATAACAGAATAATATTTATAATGTAAAATTTTAAGTTATAACATACATGTATTGGAAACGGTATTCAACATTTTGGTGATGTTAAATAATATTGAATACGCTACTACCCATATACTGTTACTTGTTAGGTTTACTGGAGATTTTTTTTCGTATAAATATAAATTATAATTTACGTTTCAAAGCGCTGTTATGATGTTAATGTTATTACATGATATTATGTGTGTCAATGTATACAACCTACAGGATATTATTTAAATTTGATTTTATTAAATTAATAACAGAAACAGCCTAAAATTGTATAATACATTTTATGGTGATAATACAATAATAAATAATAAATATAGATAAACAAAAACGACTTTGTAATGTGGTAATTTAATTATTTAGAAGTAAAAATCTCCACGGATAAATTTTAGATCTATATATTTGAACAATTATTTATTTTTATAGAGTTTTTAATATTTCTTTTTCTTAATAGCTTTTATTTAAAAACATTTAAAATTAAGTCAATGCTGTAACGAATGGTTCAGATACCCACTTATTATAGTACTTATATATTATATTAAATGATATATATTATATTAATTATAGCTTAGTTAAGCCGGATCATAATACTTAAATGCAAGTTTAAGTTTTAAGCTTATATTATTATTGTATATCATTAAATTAAATAAATAAATAAAACTTGATTTCCTGAAGAGAATATCTAAAAAAAAGTTTTGGCTAACTATATATATCTTTGTACATTTTTCATTGTTTTTTTTTTATTTTTATTAATTTAAAAGACTTTTGATGATTTTTAAACAAAACGTTTATTAAATTATGGTTCAAAATTAATATAGCATAAAAATTAAATGTAATATTGGTCATGTATTATTTAGGAACCTAAAGTACACAGCACAATAATGATTTATGAAATTAATTATATCAATAAATACGTGTTGGTAATCCATCAGAATCTATAAAAATAAGTTAAAATAATGTTTTCTTGTTGAAAGGTTTTATTGAGATCAAAATCATGACTCATGATTAAAAAGTAATAAGATTAATTGGAAAGTAAGAAATCAAAGTATCGAACACACTTCACACTTTAACACATGTAGAGATTGAAAATAATAAAAATTTAAAAGTCTAGTTACATTTAAAATGATTAAAATACTGTAGTTAAATGTATGTATAACTTAATAGATATTGGACAACCCCATCATCCAGCCTTTCTAGCATTGTACTCTTACATACATAAATATGTATATATATATATAGTTATACTCGTATGTATTATATATTACTTATTGTATTAACTTTTTACAGATTGTAAGTATTAGGTTTTTCAATAAAAAAATAAAGAACTCAATAGATATTGGCGTAATATCCGAAACCGATCAAATATATAATATAATAATTTATAATCATCAAAAAAGTACTTATATAGTTACATCGTTTATTTTAGAATATCTATTCCATATTAGTATAATCGATATTGTTATAAAAAAATAATATGCACTATAGGTACATTCAATCATATTGTAAACCATAATGAAATTAAAGGTAAAAATATTAACTGTAGTAGGTTGCAAGTGATACCTAATAGTTAATAAGTACCTACCTAACAAAAATAACTAATTACTAATTAGTAATACGAAATAGTACAAGTAATAACTATATTAGTTAATGACAAAATAATTTGACATTAATAATCACTATTTTTTAAACAATGAAAGCAATAATGTTTTGATTATAAGAAACTAAGAATTAAAATTGAAAAATGAAAAACAAAAAATACATGATTATTATACATCATTACATCAATAACATAATGTATAGAATTATAGAATTGTTCTTATTTTGCTCGAAAAATAGGTTGGTTTAATCAAAAATTGTATCAGAACTGTAACATAAAAATTATGAAGATCATTTTGATTTCTGAAAAAAAGAGATAAATAAAAATTCTTTATTCTGTCTAATATATTTTAATCATTTCTTGTATTTATTCCGAAGGAAATATTTTGGAAAATTTTGGAGTTCCGTGACATTGTATAAAAATGCACGATGAAATACGGTATTCGTAATATCTCGTACTTTTTGCAGTCATTGGTTTAAGTATTTACTTACACGAATTTGTTTATTTAAAAAACCGTAAAGTATTATTTGAAAAAGTTCCTCAACTTTGTGTTTAATTATAAATAATTTACTTTACAAATATCATTCGAATTACATATTAATCACGTGAATCATAAAAATAATTATGATCATTCCTATCGACATGCGGCACATAATCATGTAAAGTAATAAAGCTTAGGAACATTAGACTACGCCTGCACAAATAATAATTTGTTTTAATATCCATAATAATGTATAATAATAAATATTGTAATACGTTATATAATAATGTCTCCGACGAGACAAATATTTCGTTTTATTACAACAGTGCAATATTTGTCTTCTGATTTCCATTAATGTATAAGAAAAAAAATAATTGAGAAATTTTTCAAATTACTAAAGGCATCTTGAAATATAAATATAAAAATAAAATGTTTTTCCTTCTCCCCAGATCAGTTTTCATAATAATTGCACAATCGTAGTATAGTAATTTTGAATTGTGTATCATGATTTTGATAACTCATATCAAATTGATTGAATATTTTTAAACCAAAATGCTTAAATTTATTGACGATAATCACTTTTATACTCACCAAGTTCCATTGTCGTTAGGCACCGATATTATTAAACTATCACTATACAATATACAACATACTCGTGTTAACATGAATTATAAAATAATTTACTTATAATAATAAACCAGGAGATACATACATTTTTAGCATTTACCAAGTAAATCAACAGAACCTACAATTGAACATTTTAGTGTGATAGAATTTGAATTTTACACATTTTTAGGTTCAAAATATTATTATTCAGTTTAAATGACATATACGAGTATGTAGTACGAATAGTAGACGGTGAACCTAACCTAACCTACTGGACTGTAACAGATCCCTTCATTTTGTATAATTTTACTATTGTTAAAAACTTTAACTTAAAGTGGGTAGTATAATGTTTAGGACTAGAAAATAAATAGTAAGTGATAGACAAAATCTGTTATGAAAATAGTAGGTTTTGGATTAGCTATGAATGTTTTCATGTACAAAAAAATGAAATTTGTTTTCTGATTGTACATTAACATTTAGCACTAATCGATTTACCGCCATTTGCTCAAAAACAATTTAGCATTGTAGCCATATTGTAGGTATAAACAATTAAGTGTATATAATATTCGTTTGTACTTTTCGTGTAAGTATACTGAGTACATTTTGGAATGTCTTAAGATTTTAACACAACTCATTTGTTTTAAAATGAAAAATCTTGGGTCTTTTTTAAACATTGATCATAGAATATAATATTATTAATATTATATAACCAACAGTCTTGCTATAGGGCATTGGCTATGGCTCACTGCTCAGTCCAATAGGCAACAGGGTACCTAACCGTCCTAACCGACCACACGCCCTGAACGCCGAAAAAGGATATGTTTGGCTTTAGCATGAATACACGTCTTATGTAACTTACAGATTTCATTATAGAAAAATTAGGCTGTCCAATATGAACCACACAATATTTTTTTACTATAATGTCGTCCGTGTATAGTTTGTAATGAATTAACCACACAGTTGATGGAATTTTAAAATGTTATAATTAAACACACGACGCGAATCTTATCGCGAGGATTCCCATTTCCCAACTCATCTATTCTGTGTTCAATTAAACAGGTTCGGTAATGCGGGTCGGTATCGGTGTAGAACTATAGTTTCTGCTTGACACCAACCAAAACGGTTTGCACAATTTATTATTACTCTGTTTACGGGATTGATATTTGATTCTCGAAGTACACGAACCACGAATACGCTGTAAATTTTTTCGGCTTGAGTGTCACACTTAGTAGTTAGTACTTTTAAGTTAAAAGTTGTATAAGTTATATCCATTGAGTATAGAATTAACAAGAATTTAAAGAATTTATTCTATAATCAATGGTTGTATGGCATAATTGCATTATTAAAATTTTTTGATTTTAGTGTTTTATGTTTAAATTTAAATTTTTGTGTACGATCCAGTTTGACTAGGGGAAGTGCTCCAAAACAAAACATATGAAAACTTTCCTGAAAGTGAATTGCACTTAGTTGGAGCTTTAGATTGGTAATTTTTCGAATTTCTCAAAATTTTATTCGACCGCTGATTGAAAAATACCAAAAAATGACAATTCATTGGTAAAAATGAGGTTTCGGTAATATCAAGTATGGTTATTTCTCCGTTTATTCGAAAATAATCATCCTGAGTCTTGAAGTTTTCAACGAAAAATTCATAGTTACATCTTCTGTACAATATAATATGACATAAGATGTGGCTGGACAGTAGACAGGTAGGCTGGCTGGTATTTTATAACATGGTTCCTAAAAGTTAATTCAATCAGTCGATGTTGCTAATAAAATGCAAATTGCTTTTTATAAAATAAAATATTATTTCGAGATTTTAAAATATATAAGGTACAATAGTTTACAATATTCATTGATATCAAACCTTGACTAGAAATATAAGTAAATTATATATTGATGGTCGGGCTATAACTAAATACCTGTCATATAGTTTATATAATATTAGTGCCTCTACATGGGGCTCAGAGTTATTTTAAAATTGTATGTGAAATTTAAAATAATCGCTCGCGTAAAAAAATAAATTAAAAAATGGTTTTTTACTGTATAAATATTTTACTTTTGTTAAAAATCATTTTATTTTTAATATATATACTATTTTTGAGCTTCTCTAATTGCCTAATCAACTGTAAAATACTCGTATGATACCATAAGTTCAATATTAACGAGGGCTTGTCGCTTGTAAGCGTTTTAGTAGACAATAATTGTGCATGAGCGTGATAAAATTGGTGAAATTGAGATGTTCTAATGAGTTATCACCCATGGCCCACCGATAAATAATTATTATATAATAATTATAACATAATTTTGTAATATGTTGGACTAAGTATGTCGAGGAGTAGGAGCCATTCTTAGTTTAATTATTCAAACAAACTACCTATAGTCTCGCAAATTTAGTTAGCAGCAACAGCATATTTGTATACCAACACTCATATATTAAGCTATTTAAATTTATTATTCTTTCTCGTTTTCAATATCTGAAATTGAAATCTCGATAACCTCTCTATTTTAATATTCATCTAAAGGAAGTATTTTTCACTATACCTTCTGCGAGGGCTTTATCGTTTTTATTATACTCGTACCTTCGAAAGAATTATGTTATTTCACTCTTTTTTCCTCTGTCCATTAAGACCGCATAGCCATTGCTTTTTAAACCAAAACAAAAACTTAGTTTTCTCTCTTTTTTCTTACTTATTTTCAGTATATGCTAAGCCAAGGGTAAACTGGTACCATAAACTTAAAAGTATATGGGATTGAAATCAAATTAGGGCAAGAATATTCTCAAAAGGTTGAATTAGGTTAATCATTTACAAAATCATTCGAGTTGAAATTAAAAGGCTTCAATGAAAAAAAGATTGACAGTAGGTCAACGTATGACCTTGTTATATTCGTGCAGTAAAATAAAATATAAAAAAGCAGGTAGTCGTTAGTTAAAATAAGAAACTATAGCAATTGTTTTTTCGACAACTTTAAAAATTTTTTGAAGAAACTGAAAAAAAACTACTCGAAAAATTATTCATGCACGATAAGCAACTAATGAATACAAGGGTAAAATCGTCTATCGTCATTAGGTCAGTAGTACTTAGTAGAACTAGAATATTGAAGTTTTGTACTTGCTCACTTTATTGCTCAAGTTCGTACTTTCTCAGTTATCACTTTACGAATATTTAAAAATCGGTAAAATTTCGAGCAGCTGCCGTCCATGGTATTCTTTGAGTCCCGCATAGGTACAATAAACTATTCAAAAACAAAATACTACATAAAATATTAAGGAAAAATTATTGTAAACTCTAATGAGGGTTTATTGTGAGACGTTGTAATATCGTTAAAGTATATTTATTGGAAGCATAACGAGTAACGACGAACTAACGAAACTGTAGTTTTTTCACGAATTATATTTCTGTCGATATTAGTATAGGTTAATATTGTTAGTAATAAATAGTCTTTGCGCGATTTTTCATTAAGTACAATCGAAAGTATAAATTTCCTAAGAGGTTTAAGTATTTTGAATTTGCTTTCATTAGGTATCTACAATTATTAATTTAATACTAAATAATATACATTTCAGTTACAGAATCAACATTTTTTTTTTTTTTAATTTCGGTTAAAGCTGAATTGATAGTTTTTTAAAAGTAACATTTCGAAAAATGTTTGTTTATTAACTAATTGCGAAGGAAGATCAGTATTAAAAATTAACTAATTTGTTGACGGACCTCTATATTATTCGAACATTTTACATACCTGTTATACGGTAGATATTGTTTTTCTGGATATACAGACATATAATCTATGATCCGTAACGAACTTATTAAAATAGTCATCGAGTAAATGGTAAATAACATCTATATGATGACCCTATATCATAGTCCATTGATTATTGATGCTACTACAAATGTTGAAATACCAAACGCTATGAAAAAATGTTTCCATAAAACATCACTTGATATAAAAGTTGGATTAAAAGTGATAACTAATAAGGTAAAGTTGTATATTTTCTTCCAGTAGCAACATTCAAGCATTAATAAAATATTTTGAAGACTTTTTCGAAATAGGAAAAAAATAGGACGCGCTTTAGAAATTGGCAAACAGCCAGGAGTGAAACTTAAATCCCGATAGAAATACAGTGGATTATTAGGTGTACAGTAGACGTAAGTCAAACTGTGCGGAATAATGATAAAATAATTTCCTTGGGCTAGATTTCACACATTTAGGATCCTTACGACCTTACAAATATGCAAGAGAATCTAAAGAAATAAAATATAATTGAAACGCAAATATTAAGACATAAATAATCAAACGATAAAACAAACAGCAAGATATAAACAATAGAGGAGTTCAACTGAAGGACCTTTGTAGTTGGCAACTGCCGCGAGGACCGTAGGCAAACTCATTTTTTTTTTTTAATTAAATTAAATTTCATTTCATTTACATACCATTGATTTGATTATTATTTATTATGTAAAATTCTCTTTAAAATGTTTAATTGAATTTGTATAATTTATCCTTATACCGAAAATATTTTATAACATAGCATGACATATCAGATTCACATAATAATTATTTAATACACATACCCGATACCGTAATATACGCTATAGGCAGACACCATTAATTAATTCAGAATATATTTTTATGTTATTTCGATTCGTTTGAATATATTATATTTTTTTAATGCAATATGCATGCGCATATTAAGTATATATTATGTGAGGAAATCATGATTTTTACATTGGTTGGAGACGGAGAGAGAGGTTTTGGTAAGCTTTCATTGTTTTCATTGACATATTTCATCCTTTACTTAAAATATGTTGTTTTAAGAAGAAGTAAACCTTTGGACCACATAGAATTAATATTTTTCACAATCACGCTTGTATTTTATAATTATATAATACGTACATTTCAAATAGGAAATACAAATTTTTGAGTGGATGAATTATTTTTTATGGTTTTTTCTTTTATTTCAGTGTAAATTTGCAATTTAATTCATACTCTTTAATTTTTTTAAACCTTATCTAGTTCTCTAACAACTACCGAGGTGTTTATTATGTTTGAAATAATATCAATTAAATTATATGTGTTCTGCGTACGCGATTTATTGGTTTTACGTAATCTAATCTTGTTGAATAATTTTATGTAGTTTTTTTTTTTATCAATGCGTTAAATCACCTATAGGGCCGTTGACGAAATGAATACGTCATTATTCTTGTTACAATATGACGTACAAAACGTGTAAGTTAATAAATTTTTTTACTCATTCGCTTAAATTTGTATATCTTATGATTTACACGTTACAAAATATAGCGATTTTATTTCCAAGAATCAAAAATAAAATATGCAGAAATAAGGTTAGATTTATTCAGTTTTTCTTTTCGGTAGATTACGCACGTTCATCAATGCATGCTGTTATATTTATCAATATTTCAAGATCATAACTGATTATTGTGCCAATTGATTTACTTATTAAATTCTCATTTTTGTACACTGAGTGCTGTGAAGAGTGGTGTGTATAGCATAAAGTTAGTACAAAACTATTTTTAAAATAACTAGCAATTTTAAACCACAAAAAGGTCAAAGTGGGTTATTACTAATTTATCGTAATGGATTGTTTCCTTCTCATTATTTTATTCATTATAAAATATTATGATTGACGTAAAAAAGAGCAATAGCATATATTTTAACATGAAACAAAGATAGTTAAAACTATACCGTTTTATTTTTGTAGTCTCTATCCATTACCTAACTCTTCTTTGTACGTTATAATTTAAGTGACCCACCCATTATATAATAATAATAGCAGAAGAATTTTCAAAACCACGCTTGTTGATTGATATTTATAATTTTTATTAAACTGCAAGTACTTATATTCAATGTAACACATGTTTGTGGAGTTGTGAAGTATCTTGTTAGTTTCGCTAAGAGGCAAGAGCTACTACATAGTACATTTGTTGCCGTGTCGGTGACTCTGTGTCATTACTATTTATAAACCAGTGTCGCTATAATGCTGTATTATATAGTGGTTAAATAATGTCTGGAGATTTAGAACATGCATTAGATGTTAGAACTTGTAATGATAACGTGGTCCTTTCACCACGAACTCCGTATGAATAACCGTCTAAATTACTAAATAATGATTTTTACATTCTAGGGTTTTCATAATACGCTCTTTGGAAGTCTGATTAAAATAAATAAGCTTGATGAATACTGCAGTCATATAGTTCCATAGTTATTAGTTTGTGTTTTTTTTTATTTATTTATTTATATAACAAGCAACTGTATAGTCTATATTAATGTTCGAGAGCCCTTTATAATTGCAGGAAGTGTCTGCCGGAAATCTCTACTCGGTAATATTGCAAATATTAAGTGCTACATCCATACCGATTTCGTAATTAAAAGCGTTGTGCCGATGTCTTACTTGATCTCTTTATCTATTAATTCTTATTTAATAATTCTTTTCAGATGAATGTTTCGTAATACATCACATGTGGGCCTGAAGTTAGTGTTTAAGATTTATTTAATGGAACTTTTAATGTTCTCGATTATTCGTGACTTCGTGAGCCATTATAATGTTGCTTTAAGTGTATACTATATAGGCATACAAAAATAATGTTATAAGTTAAATTGTATTATATAGTTATTATCATTGGATAAACATTGATAAACATTGATTCTCTATGATGTGACAGTAATAATATTTTTTAAAAGTCAAACCTGCAACCGCTTGTATAATATTGACCGAGTATAATAATATGTGTAGTTATCATTTTTGTTACTCATCATATATACATAATATTGTTGGTAATATGCACTATAAATTATCTGCGTGGTTTCGTACATTTTCATTTTTCAAGTATATATGTAAGAATATTTTACAACAGTAGTACGAGTATAGTTTATGAACTTTTTACTTAAATACTACTTACTGAAGCATATACTTCTGTAGACTCTGTATGCAAGGTACGTATATTTTGTAATTATAAATTTGAATAATTTTGCCTTTACTTAGACGTGGGGTGGTGTTTGTTGGTACGGTTATGATATAAATGGTTTACCTTATGGATCGATTGCGTGTAGATTGTCTATTTGGATCGTTCACATGGCCTTGCTCTACATTATTTAAATCCAATAATATACAATATAATTCATTCAGTTTCCATTCGATGTGAGTAATGCCTGACTTCCGTTATCGAATTTACCTCAAAATTATTTAAATTGGTAAACACGATTAATAAAACAAGCGTACGATATATACAGCATGTATACATTTCACACCATAAATAAAATGCGCTTGAATACAGGTTAAAAATAATAGTACTCGTATATTTATTTAAATACTATATTTTAACCCACATGTTCAATATGTAAAATAACATTTTCGTGTATTTTTAAATTCTAATCAAACCAGATTCATTTCAATATATATTATTTTATATCGATACTAGATGGTACTTGAAATTATTCTTTATACACGTCAGACGTGTGTACAAGGGACGGTGACATAGTCCAACTACAAGTATACTAGACGCTACTGACACACGTCCAACGTAGCATAATATGTATCTATTTCTTTTGCGCTGTAATTAAACTTTTTTGTTATCATACCAAGACTTTAGACGATATCTTATCATTGCCGATTTTTCATATAATACTATATAATGGTTGGAAAAACCGTTAAATAAACTACGGACAAAGAAATAAATTAAACATCTTACTACTCGGAGGAAATAATCTGATATGCTACAGTGGTTTAAATTATTTAAGAAAGAGATTGATTGACGATTGTCTGAAGACTGAAGTCATGATATATTAGATGTACTGAACTAAATATTTCATTGTGAAACCCACTTTTATATTTAACATCTGCATTAATAGAAGTGATTAAAGTCCTTAACTCTTATACACGGGATTAGGTTACAAAGTGTTTCTCAATTGTTAAAACTTAAAAGCTCTTTTTTTTTTGTTGCAAATATTACAATTTTTGTGTCATACTCGTACTTTTATTGGAAATAAAAAAAATATATTTCTGTGAATGTTAATTTATATTTTTTCGTAACATTTGAATATTCTTTGTTTTTTATTGTTCATTTCTCAAACATATTATAGTCATTTGAATACATTTCGCATACGAGTACACATTTGATGTCAGTCTTTGAACTTTAGCGTAAGATCACTGGATTTGCATTAAAAATATAATAGTTTAAAGGATAATTTAGTCTTATTACTAATAGAACTATTAAAAATAATATAATTAGATTTAGAAATATATTTACTTTTTATTCATCTCAATATTAAAGTCGAAAAACACGGTTCATAGAAATTATTATTTAGTATAACATATGATAAAATATTGACAGCCACGAGCCGACAGTAAAATAGTTGTCAAAATCGTGTAATTTAGATAATATATTATTGTAAAATATTGTTCATGTAGGTAATTAATACATCGTACAACTTAAATTTTCTTCTCACTAATAATAACATGATATTAATTTATATTGTTCATTATAGTATTTGTTCATTTTTGCCATTACAACGTATACAAATTTATTTGAGAAATGCTATTGGACAAATTAGACTTAACAGTCTATCAACGTTAAATATATACATAGTAATAACTACTGATGAAATTATCAATGAGATGGGAAACACATCAACTATAAAAATATTTAAGTTGTACACAATTAAACTTCATGTACCTAGCGGGAAAAATAACCCGAAAAATATAAAATATAATCCATTCGAGTGATCAACAACATTGTCGCGAGGTCATAATATAACGGTAGAAGTGATTTGTTTTTAACATATTACACGTTATATCTAGTGTAAATATGTGTTAAAAAAACAATAATGCTAATTATGAGTACTATAGATGTTAATTATTATTATTTAAAAAAAAGCTTATTCTTTATTTAACGAATGAAAATAACGTTTTAGATACCTGTTCCGACACTTGAGGTATCAAGTTTAAGACACACAGTTTCCTTTTGCTCACTTCCAGATAAAATTGTGGCTTATAATATAATATATTGCGATGTAAGCCGTAAGGCTTTGACGTTCAACCTAGTCCCATTGCACAGTTAAGGTGGTTACAAATTTCGCAACACCATAGTAGTAACGTTATAAAGCCCACACATAGGATAAGATAATGCTATGGCAGACTCGGTGGTTTTAACAAATTCGGAAATTAGACAGGATAGTAAGTAGCGTCATCTATGTTGACCACCGTGTCTATCATAGTGTATACCATTTCTTGTCCCACAGAAGACAAACGTATATCATTAAATCAATTTTGAAAAATCCAATCTTATTGGGTCTCTCATCATAAAACGAAATTATACAAACCAAATTTCATACTCTGTCTAGCTTCAACAGTACCGGGGAGATATGTTACTATTTTAGATAAGTGCATTTCTATTTTGATGTAAAAAAATGTTAGGTCGAAATAACGAACGTATGACCTAATGAAGTTTATTTTCATTTAACTATACTCTATTAGCTTACACATTCACCTTATCGTTAATTATTAAATTCAACATATTAAACAAAATAAAATATTTCCTAGGTAACCAAAAGGTGGAAAAATACTATATTAATTTACATAAAACTTATACCTCTTAGGTAATTATTAAAATCTACATATTAAACAAAATAAAACGTTTCCTTGGTAATCATAAGTTGAAAAATGTATACGTCCAAGTCCAGAGCCCAAAACTGTTTGGACCCTTAAAAATGCGATTTTCGAAAAATCCCTTCTTAACGGACGACCTACGTCGTAATAACTAGCCGTTTGTATGCCAAATTTCAGCCCGATCCGTCCAGTGGTTTGAGCTGCGCGATGATGTATCAATCAGTCAGTCAGTCAGTCAGGGACAACTTTTTTTATATAGATAGAAGATTATCACAGTGACCATTTAAATTTTTTTTACTGACGTTGCAAGTTACAATAGTCATATGTATTTTTGGCTAAAAAAGTACAACCGACGACATTTGACACATACCAACAAAATAACTATAATAATAATACCTAACTGTTTTTTTTTCACCTTGTTGCCAAGCTACAAAAAATACATAAAAACCGGTTTTTTTTGGGGTGGTAGCTGATTTGAAGCATTTGAAGGATTTCAATGGTTTTAAACCTCCGCGGACAACGCGTCCGGAACATTTTACGAAAAACTACGAAAAAATATGTCCGGTAGTTTTTGAGCCTATTAATCTCAGATATACATATTTTATATCATATATTAAATATCCATGTAGACGTACAAGACTGTTATTGTTTAACCTTAATAAACTCAAGAAATAACTTACTCCGACTTAATATCTGTATCGTCTTTCTGTTATTTATATTATAGTTATAATCCTGTGTTCATCGTAATCTCATAAATTCAATTTTGACGTACACATATTTCTACAATTGTATGTTCTTGGTACATATATATGCAATTGCTATTGATAGATTTATACATTCATTTATTTTATTTCACATATTCCTTGGTTCTGGTAAAATGTATTTTGAATTCCGTTTAACTGATGTTACCCAAATGAATAATAATATCTAATTATTAATATTTGATCAGATATTTCACCGACACACTGTATTTTATTGTCAATAAATATGTCAATAAAATAGAATATATATTAAGTATTAGGTAAACATTTTTTTTAAAATTTAATCATACCATATTATAATCATTGCATTTAAAAACACAGTTTCGACGAATTTAAATTTTGGTTAGTTTCAAAAAAAAAAACAATATCATTTAAAATGTATATCATGTTCAGTCGTATAGAGTATATGCAAATCCGAAAGTTATGATGCAGGATTTCAATTCTCGTTAAAAAATGTCAATATAGGAAGAAAATGTTTTCAATTAATTTGTTTAACATAAGACATGAACATTTGTGATAAAAATGTTACGTTTATTTTTAAAACAACAATTAGGAACACCTGCCGGAGCTCTTCTGACAAAAAGGAAAATGTCCAGGTAAGTTTTAGATATTTTTTTATCGTTTGCCGAGTGTGATTGTTCTCTTGAGTTCACTGTAATTTAAACGTACAATATATTTTTATTTTTGTGGTAATTTAGTCACAATGGGAACGATGCCAAAACGCTTCCAAATAAAAAAAAATAAAAAAAATACCAATGTAATAACAAATCGTTTTAAGAGTAAAGCATTAAAAACTTTACTATACTTTACTATGAGACATTTACTATTTATTTATTAGACTTATAATGGCTTGTGGTTTATAACATACATCCTGTTAAGTATATATAGACATATAGACATATAGTATACATATAATAATAAATAAAACGTTTGCTGTTAGGTAGAAAAACTATACAAAATACAATAATTATCATACACAAATATTAAATACACATACAATACATAAATATAAGTATATCAAATTAATTTTTATTTGGGTGAGAGGGTAAGACAAATTTAATTTAATTGATAGTTTTATAAAATTTGTATTATTCATTGGAATATGGTTTCAATCATATTAATTATATTACATATAAGTGCGGTTAATTCAGTGCCATTGTATTACTCGTATCAATGTATCTATTTTTTTATATTATAAATTATCATAAATCTATAATTTATTATTTGTGTTAATGTACCAACTCCATAAACTTATTATTTGTAATTAGTCATTGTTCACAGATCACCATGTGCAGTGTATCACGAAAGAATTTATAAATTTAGTAAATTGTAGTATCAAATAAATAAATTCCGTTTAAATGTATGGGTAATACAAGACATGATTACTTTGTGCTAACTGCTAAGTTGTGTTAAAAAATCATCAAAAGATATTTTGTCATATGTTAAAACTTATAAGTTATAACATTTAGTAATTTAGGTCAGATTCATGTGGCAAGTAAATAATAGAATTAACAGAATGCAAAACACATGTACCTACATTTTATTGTACTAACAGTGAACTTTTGTGAAAATAAAATCATTCGTTTTTAGTTTTTACTTAAAATATGTATTAAACAACATACGGCTGAACTTTTTTTTTTCCTTGAGAGAGGGAAAGTTTTAAAATATTGTGTGAATTAGTCAATATGGGACCTCTCAACTTATCTTCAAAGACTTTCACTCTGTGACATCCCGTGTTTCTATATTTGTTTGCATTTTCTAGCACAAACGATCTTTTGAAATACATATTATTTTCCGTACTGTAGTTTATGTGTTAAACAATATTTCATTGTTCGTGTGTGATCAATCATTTCGAAAATCTTTTTCCTAAAAAATAATGGAAATATTATTTTTATCATTATTTCTGCATTAAAGGATATTTTGCTAGAAAGAGAAAAACAATTACCTATATTTTTTCTCTCCGCTACTACAGGTGTTATTTGTCGGTACAATGTTACAGTGCACCTACTATATAGCCTATCGAGAAGTCGTGACTAACGTTCATTATTCTTTTGAATGTAACTTTAAACAAAAACTCAAAGCTCATGAATACAACTGCACGAGTACTAAACATTTTATGTATAAGAAAATGTTCTGAATTATATTTCATAAATGTATAAAATATAAAAGACATTTAGCACCGTGGGTACCTTTTATAGTCCTATGTGTGTGCGCCTAGGGTTAATGCAAATATTTGTATTGTTCGAAGGTGAATGAAAAACATTTATTGTTCGAATTGATTAAAATTCTATGATGTAAAGCCAAACTATGGTAAACATTATAATATATTTATTGATAATTAGGTCGGAATATTTTCATTTTTGAATGGAAACTATGTATTCAACAAGCTATGGGTACCGTGTAGTATGTTTAAAAGTAAGACAAGTATAACCTCTATGTAAATTATAATAAAAAGATTTTAAAATGAAATTTAATTAATAAAAATACTATAAAAATTGAAAACCTACGGCATAAGATTGAATTAACACGAGAGTATAATGAT
This sequence comes from Periphyllus acericola, assembly GCA_949715065.1. Taxonomy (NCBI): domain Eukaryota; kingdom Metazoa; phylum Arthropoda; class Insecta; order Hemiptera; family Aphididae; genus Periphyllus; species Periphyllus acericola. Next base: position 9,232,233 of record OX454271.1, read on the forward strand.
TTAGCATTACGATTTAATTTACTGTAGTTTATAAATACCACACTATTAAAGACTTTATGCTAACTAATTGTGTATTTAAAATATTCGCGAGGAATAAAAACATTAAAATATACACGAACATAATTAATACATTTTTTTTTGTTTTCTTTTTATTATTTCATGGATTTTGTGTTGTGTGTATATTATTAAATTGATAATTTTCAGGTTAAAACTAAAACATTCTATAGGTTGTTATTCGATAACCTAAGACTCATAACGTTTTAAAAGTCAAGAGATATAACTGTTACAAAAACAAAAACATTATCGTACGAAAGAATTGTTGCTTTATTAAATTAGCTCGGATGAAAATTTGATATTTTCACTAGAAACTGTATGGCTTTCAGAACAAGAGTTGACAGTTTGAATTAATTTAGACTGTGCTAAAACGTCTGTGTTTCAAGGTTTAAAAGTACAAGTTTTGGCATAGGTTTTGTTTTAGTTGAAAACAGTGTAATTTAAAAACACAGCGTATGTACACGATACATATTTGTAAACTATTCAATTATATAGGAACGGGGTTGCTAAACGTTGTTTTTTTTTAAAAAAATTTCTAACAAAGGAAACCGTTCTGTGTTCGTTTCAAAGTCTGTTTTTAACTACATATTATTGTACATTTTTAACACGGTTATCCGATAAGGAGTAAAATCATCGCGAAAAATAAAAACGATTTTGTAAGAGTATATTCGATATTCTCTTTTCTCATAAGCGTATAAACACACAACAGCTTACACACGAAATACGTCTTGACGTTCACGAATGAAAATCGTATAAAACGGAGAAACTTTTATTTATCATCCCGAAAAAATCCAGTGAAAGGGAAGTCGGGCGAGAGAATCTAAAAATCTCTTTAATACCTCGGAAAACCCTATACTGATTGAAAAAGTATCGCTGCCAATACAAAACCACGCGATGAGTTGTGTAAATTTTTTGTGTGTTGGTGTAAAAAAAAAAATAAATAACGTAAGCCATTCAATATATTACATACAGTACGCCGCACATTTAAAATCGGTCAAATGTACAGGGTAGAATTGCTTGTGACACTCAAGGTAAAATCTTCACATCATTCAGTCATGATTCTTGCAAATATTTAACATTGGCTGTCGTTTGAATTCTAAAAGTCATCATTCGGAATTATCGTGAAATATAAAATATTCGGTTTTAGTTGATTTTCTTCTGCGGCTTTATATAGTTTACAGGAATTTTAACCATCAAAAATCTCCATAGGCCATGCTATACGTACATATATTATCTTGATCTTAGACCGCCTTACTTCAGTTTTTCATAATTATAATCTTTAAATCCTATCTTATACCAACAATCCACGGCTTTCTAGCGTATAGCTTCTTAAAACTATTGTATATTATATTCGATACTGAGTGAAACGGATTAGTTTTACCAGGATGTGTGTTTTTTTCATTTTTTGTGTATTGTTTCAACTTTTTTTTCCTAGAAAACGTTATCGTATCAACAACTTCATGGTAGGTTTTCGATCCCCATATGTTGTCTAGTTATATTGTACTAGCTGTATATTCTTCCTTTTACACTTTGTGCCATTATATTATATACTTGGATTATTATTTCTTTTACGCCAGCAGCATAATTCATTAAATCGTATTTTGTTCCGTAATGTTTGTCAAGGACAGTAACTTCTTCCCTTATTATGTTTATCGTCGTAAACACCTTGCCTCCTGCATACATAATAAGCGTCACTCTTATTACAGCAATTTATATTCAGAATCCTGTTATTTTTGTTAATACGATAAACAAACCATTAACCACAAATCTAGTATTCACAGCCCATATTGTTTTCATTACGACTATTTTTTCTGATTTACATGTTTCACATATGATATATATAAATAAAAGCTGTCACGTACAATTGAAAAGACTCTGTAGGTATAAAAACAGACGAACGCGTATGATATGAAGTAAGCGTACTCGAAGAAACCCGTACGAATTCTTACTTTATGTCATGCATCCGTTACCGTATATTATATTAAAAATAGAAAACGTTTAAAATTATATTGTAGCTATAAGTTTCAATGAGTCAACGGAAAGAAAATTTGAAGATATATAGTATATGGAATTATATGTATTGTGTACATATTGGATCTCGTGGTGATTGTGACCAGGGAGTCCCTTAGCATGGAAAGCAAGTGGCATATGCATTGAGAGACTCGTGGTTTGAGGATATTTTTACTTTATACGTTTCTCAGGAGTTTCTCTTCTTTAAAAATGTTATAAATTAATTTTGATAACAATTTTGGCAAACTATTCTACCAATCAAATTGTAAAATGGACATTTTGAAAGTATGTTCCATCGAGAAAAAGAATAACTAGTGCACAAAAATCAGTAGAAATGTACCGTTTAAATAATTCTTCGATTTTTTTTATACTATTGAAGCATTGCAATCATAAGACACTCGATTGTATACGGGGTGTTTCATACACATACATTTTTTTTTTCTAAAAAAATAAAGGGGGAATAGAATCTTTAAACGCACCTCGCGCGGTCTCCCGAGACTCTATATAGCCGATCTGCCGCCACTATTTGCGACACGAATTTCTGATCAAGCTCCATATAAACGTATTGTGTACGTATAACATATACGCATTATGCTCGGTGAGTGTTTGTGTTTAGGTTTATACGCGAAGTAATATGATAATATTATTACGGCGATCGCGTGTGTGTGTACATATAATACGGTGGTGTGTGTGCGTACGGAGCGCGCGCTCGGCTGTGTGCAGTCGGTGCGAGCGGGATGAATTTGGCTAACCACTTGATGGCGAGAAGTGGCGCATACTTTTCGAAAATACCACGGGCACGATATTTAATAATAATAATAATAATAATACGATCGCGTGTATAAAGCGTACTACACACACATCTATATGTGATATTGATAAAAGGCCAATATAGGAATTAGCCAGAAAAAAACTATAGGTAGACCGTCCGCCCGCTGGCCTTCGAGTGTGTGTACGCGCATAGTACGAATAGAATGAGTGTGGAGTTAGAGAGAGAGAGAGAGAGAGAGTGAGAGAGAGAGAGGGAGGGAGTCGGCGAGTGAGAGGAGGGCAAGAGAGAGAGAGAGAGAACAGGCGAGTGAGAGGGAAGTAAGAGAGAGAGAGAGAAGGAGCGTTTGAGAGGGATGAAGGTGAGAGGAGGGGAGAGGAATCATCTTCGCCCGCCGCAGAAGCCATTGGCGTGTTTTTGATTGGTATATACGCTCGCGTATGTTGTGTGTACGCAGCGCTTTGGGGTGCGAGTTATGAGCTCTCTCGCTCTATGCCTTACGCGCGTGCTCATACACACACACACACACACACACACACACACACACACATTGCAACTCTCACGCACACGCACGCAAAGCCGGTAACTTGCCGCTCGCGTGTCGATGTCACGTGATAGGGTGTGTGATGGGTAGTGGACGGGGTGGGAGAGGGCACGCAGCGTATACGGGTTCTAAACGCGCGCGCGACACGGAAAGTGGGGGTGGCGGTGGTGGAAAGTGCTGTATACGTTTTGTGTGTATATATATAATATGTGTACGTGTATAATACATGTGAAACGCCTCTCATTCGCGGCACGTAACGAGGCCAAAAAGCGGCGGCTGCGAACCGGGCAGAGCTCTAGGATGTCGTGTGTGCGTGTATCGCTGTGTGCGTATTTCGTGTGTGCGTGCGGCGGTGAAGCTTTTGGACCGCGTCCCCGGGACTGGGGCAGTATCGATCTCGTTTCGCCGTCGTCCCCGTTTTTACGAACCCTTCTCCGACCCGCGCCACGCGCACCCCGCGCGGCCGTCGTCACGACCCCTTCGCCGCTGCCGTTGATTCGCGCGCGGTGACCCTTCACCGCGCTGCGCCGTCGCAGACGTGGACGACGACTGCAACGGCTACACGACTACTACGACTACGAGGACGACGACGACCGCGACGTCGCTTTACTACCCCGTACACTCTCCTCGAGCTCGCTCCTTCTCTCTCTTTCTCTCGCTCTCCTCGCGCTCACTCACTCGTGACCCTTCCGTCTCGCTGCCTCACCGTCTTGCGGCCCTTCATCTCGCACCACACCGTCCCGTCCTCTTTCATCCGTCCGCCGTCCTGCTCCGATTCCTCTCCGCACCGCCCAACGTACCCGTACGCCCCTCGACGCACCCTCGCCCGCGCCATTCGTGCCCGCGTCTCGTACACTCGGCACTCTCTCGCTCTCCGTTTTTCGCGGCGTCTGCACACGTGTATTTCGCCTCGCCACATAATACGTATGTATGCCAAATGGGTGCGCGCGCGAGGTGAGTCGTGTACGAGGACGAGGCGGCGGCAGTGTCGGTGGTGCAATGCGAGTACGACCCAGGGTGGCGGCTGCTGCTGCTGATTTCGACGTCTTCACCTATATATATATACGCACATAATATAAATTGTGCTCAGGCTACGTGACGGCGGCCATTTGGTAGTTATACGGATAAAAGGCGTATATATATATATATACGTTTATAGGGGGAAAGGCAGAAGGCTTGTAAATAGGCCAAGTGAAAATAAACGTTATTATATATACAGCCCGGGCGCCTCGGGTTCTCATCCCTAGCCTTGCGTTTAACCGCTGCCGTCCTCACCATCATCCCATCGCCGAAAATAAACCAAAACGTTTACGCGACCCCGATGCCAACCGCGTGTGCGCTCTATCATCCTTGCCCGGTCGGGTCCGTACCGGAACGCCTATAAATGTATTAAATCGAAAAACACGTACATGTACTTTTTTTTTAAGTCGTCGATAGTGCATAAACTTTTAATACCAAGGCGATGCAGGTCATCGAAAATGTCCCATCTTACCTCCCCCCCCCCATCAAAGAAGGACCCATATATGCGTTTCATAGAATTGACACGGAAATGTTTACTCTTATCTTTTGAAATGTCAAGTTTCACAATCGCATTCATATAAGCGTGTAGGTACCTACCTGTACTCCAAGTTTACACACTTCACCGTGTTGGATAATACAAATATTATATTGAACACGTCGCCGCGCGTACACACGGTATAATATTGTTATGCGGTTGTATAAATATATTATGTACGTCATGTATGTAATGTACAACCTACTTGAGATATAGTACGGGTCGACGAGGGCGAGGGCTGAATACAATATTATACGTTCACAAAATAATAAACGTTATAAACGTCTTCATATTTTACGTATGTATATACTACAGTGACGGACTTGTTATTTTTTCGCCCCTTGGCTCTATGTGATATAACACGCTATATTTTAATGTCTCCATTTTCTACATCTGCTAAAAGTGCTAAAACGATTTAATAATTTAGATAGCATACCCGTATTGACGTGAGGCGTGATCAAGTATGTATATATTATGTTTGGAGGGGGTCCCTGAAATACAAATACATATTTACATAAGAGAGGGGGGAATCTAAAATATACGCTTGATGCGTAACCATTAACACGGCTGTGGGAAATATATGCCTATATGTCGCATTACAATATTTCAACAGATACACCCTATACAGGAAATCAGAAAATTAGTATTCTAATAACAATCTATTAATCTGAATTCTAGAATAATAATCATTTATTAATCAAAACTGTTCTCAATTCTGGTTTCACAATATATGTGTAGGGAAAATGGGTCTTTTGAGATTATTGTTAAATAGTCTTCTCATTGATTATAGTACATATATGGTTCTTTTTTTTATGTTGGCAGTATTATTTGTTTAAATGTCGTGAACTAATGAACTATTGCATTCTACAAATGTTTCAAAATGAAGCTTACTCAGTGTATATATGTAAATGGCATAGGTACTTAATATGTTTCTTATCGTTGTCAAATATAATGTTGTAACTATAATACATCGAATAAAATACGTAAACACATAATTATTAAATATATACGACGATAAAGAATACTATAATCACAAACATTAAAACGCACTATCTACTTGTTTTTCCAACAAAATATAATCGCTTGACATTATTTCTAATTTTCTATTTTAACTTTTGCTTGTATCGAAAAATGACTTGTGTAAAGTAACTTCCGGGTTGAACTTTTGATTGAATCAGATTATTATGCACTACGAGAAACTTTTGGTGCAGATTCACTACCCCAAAGTTATACTGATATTAAACAATAGGTTTTGTCGTGCTCTGAAACGTACTACTTTAAAATCTCAAGCCATTTTACTATAGACATTTTTATCGTATACCAATAACTGTTTATTGAACTCAAAAAAATTTAGAAAAACATTAATGTTTAATCGAATTTCAATATTTGATTGGTATTCATGTTATAATTATAATAAATGATTTGGCCGGATCTAAACGTTCAGTAATAATATGTTTGTGGTAAATCATATTTACGATATTATTAATTTTACTGATTCTGGCGGCAATGTGGCATAATACGTTATATCCTACTGGTTATTTATGTAATATTATTGTATTAACACGCGGGGTATCACTCGTTGTATATTAAGCGGTATTGTATTAATCCGTTTAAGCGGCGGTCGAAGTGGCTTAAAACCAACGAGAGATGGTGTAGGAGGATGGATCTACATCGTACAGATATTATGGTATGCGTGCAACACATTAGCGTTATCATTCGTTGAGTTAAAGACTTGACATTTCATTGTGAGACTTCACATTTGCTCGGGACGTAGCATAAAATGTTTATTATTCTTTTTAAATCCGTTAAATTAGAAATTTAAACGATCGACATGTTATTTGAAGCACGAAAAATTGCAGCGCGATTAGAAACTTTGTGTTGAGGTCTTGTGGAGTTCTGGAGCGGATGCCGTTCATCAAATAAAAGGGATTGCGTACGGAAAGATATAATGTTGTGTACAGAATAATATAGTATACGAGTAAAAGTACTGGATATAAAAATGTCACATCGGGTCGTATAATTACACCACGTGTCAACTTCGATCACAGAGTTTTGACCGGATGCGTATGCGTTTTACGAAGTTAATTTTAAAATGAAATTAGCTATAGAATATAAAATGTTTTATCAATCAAAATAATTAGTTTTCATAACTCGGTCACGAGGGACCGGGACACCACTACGTAGTATGTGATGTATGTTTACGCACTCATGTATATATTCACTCGCACGCTCGCATCCCGCCGACATGCGAAAATAATTTTATTTCACAAAAAAAATACGGTAGATCACGGTATGCCTACTGCACACGGTGGAAGCAAATTACTAATAAACTAATAATGAACTTCATTGAATTGCAAATGCAAACGCGATGTAAAATCGTGTACATGTATATAACCTAATGTGTTATTTCTCGATTGAAATAGATGTACACATGACTTAATGCGGTGAACATAGGCATAAAAGACTTCCCAGCCCAGTACCATCTTAGACTTTCCGTGCACCTAATTGGTCAATGAGCTATCAATAAGATATTGTCGAAGCAGTCGCTTGGTTCTTAATTATTTTCACAAGGGGAGATAGTTTCATTATAAAAAAAAAATCAAATTAATCGTTAGGGTAAAAAAGGTTCCGGTCTTAATATCAGTATACTTTGGTTTCATATAAATATTTTTCGTTCTCTTGTCTTCCCCACGTTTTACCATAAATATATTAAACAAATAAGAAAACGTCTTAATAATTATTAATATGTATATATATATTATATATATATATTCCGTGTGTGTGTGTAATGAGTAATGAGTAATGGCCAACAAGCGTATATTGTTCAAATTATAATGGGAAGTAGTAATCTAGAGTCTAGCAATTAGGACCATTATTATTATTAATAATAAATAACAAATTAATACTAAAGTTCTGTGTTATTATGATAACTATTTATTTTTACTTTTTACTTATTTGTTATTTATTTTATTTAGTTTTGTTGTATAGATAAAAAATTTTTTTTTAATTTTTTTTCTATTTTAATTATATGATGCCTGACACGAAAAAAATAAAATTATGATAACTAATATTGTCGTTATATATAGGAATGTTTCTAAATCAAATATGAGGCATAAATATTTCTACCTTCTTGTTTGTGGCATTGAGTATAACTTTTTCGCTGTAAAGTGTTGGCTTTTATAGATTTGAAATTGTTACAAAATATACTTATTGAGTTTTGTTTCCCCGAAATGTTCTACAAATCGACAAACCCAATATTGACCTAATAGTAATTACTTGTTAACTACGAGTATAATAATTTAAAGTTTAGAAAAGTAGAGGACAAATAGCATTTCTCTCCTGGAATTGCTGCTGCTTTTGTAAAATGTAATGATTATACAACTAAAATTAATTATATATATTTATACATTTCCATCTGTATGATTGTTTGTGTTAATATAGTTGACTATCGATTTGAATAAAAAAATTAATTTTGTTCATTAGTTTTTTATTTTAAAAAATGTACAACTTATACAATTCTAAGAATAAAAAAGACTTGATTTTTAAATCACCATTGCAGATAAAGTGATGTACCTAGGTACAACTCAGGAACTAAAAAAAAAAAATATTCTGAAATTATGAATTTATTATAGACGTTTGATTAGTTGCCTTATATTTATTTTGTATAGATATTTAATTATATTTCTCAGTATGTTTTGTTATGATGACCACATCAATGAACATCAAAATAACAAATAATCACATGACTGATAAGAAAGTAGAATTTCTTGTTTTAATGTCACAAACTAAATTATAGATTCGATTAAACAACAATAATTTCTGTGAACTGAAAACTGATAAACTATTTTTTTTTTAATGTGACTCACAATGATAAGGACTTCAAATATTCGTATTTTTATAATATTTTCTATTTTGGTAAAACATTTGAAAAACGTTGGTTTACTTTATTATTTTCGAAAAATTTGAAGAGTAATATTTACATAGGTAATGTTGATTCTTTTGAATTTTATTTCCGTTAACCTAATGATTTTTAATATTTCTTTTATTTTACAGAAAAATAGTGTTGATAAATATAACAGTGTTTTATATCATCTTTTCTCGTTTTCTGTAAACTTCAGAAAACTCTTATGATATTATTAAATAATAAAAAAATTTTTATGATCTAAAAAAAAACTAAAAAAATATTAAAAAGTTGAAATATCAGAGTTGTCAGTAGAATTAACTTGAAATTTTCGAAAATAATAAAATAAAAATTTTTTTTTAAAAATTTTTTCTAAAATATGTAAATGTAATTTAAATAAGGTTATTATTTGTGGTCCTTTTCCCAATGAGTCATTCAAAATTATAGGATTTAATTGTTTTTAATACCTCAGGAGATATTGAAATAATTGGTATATTTTCGTTAGACCTTGTATATGTATGTATTAAGAATTTTGTTGAAACTATAAAGATATCAATTTTATTATTGTTTTTTTGTTATGATCTACTTTTTACATTTTTAAAACGCTATCAACTATTATAGTAAATTAAAAAGCTACGTATGCATATGTTCTACCTCCGATCGCGATAGTAATATAGGTATTAACATCGAATCAACGGTTTTACGGAAAGAGTTAACCCAAAAACATTTTCGATTGTAAACTGACAAAATGATATTACAGGTATTGTAACACATTTATGTTACACTTAAAACCATTACATGATGTTCAATGACGTGGATCAGTATTCACCACCGTGGCCAAGGTGGTCACTGGGGACATGAACCCCTTTTGCGTTTATAAAAACCTCAGGTTTTTATACTCAAATAAATACCAACGCTTCGATAGTATGATACAATGCACACCATTTAAATTGTACGTAACGTATAACTTGGACGATGATAGTTGTACTCCACATAATTTTTTAGAGAGGGAGGTTATTCGGTGAATTTTACGAGCAGACGAAAAACGTTTATGGACGTTCAGGTTATATATAAAAAAAAAAATTTACGCGATAGGTTTGAATATATGTATAATGTATATGTATTATTATTCAATATATTTTAATACATGGTCATGACATACACGGTGAATATATTTTAATAAATAGGTTCGCGTAGTTTAATTTTAAGTTAATAAATTAGATTAATTTACGATGGATGAATCTATATTAAATAATTAATTAAAATCAGTCGTCCGTGAAAATAAACATTATATTGTATCCGGTCTATTTTTTATGAACTTTTCCCCAAGTAATATATTTTGATCATATACAGTATATATTTTGTATTGATTTTATTACATATTTATTCAGATCACGTACATGTTCCAATTAATTAAATAATTGAATTCTAGTTGCTTTGATTGAAAAAATTATTCCAAGAATTGTATACCTGTGCAACGTATGTATACATAAGTTATACGTTGTACAAATACGGTCGTCAATTGTGTTCACTATTCATATTATATTGCGTCTTTTTAATTGTTAAAATACGACTTTTATGTATTATACTTGTAGATATAAATATACATGTGTGTGTATGTATGTGTGTCAGGAAATGTATTGTATAATATATTGTGTTCTTGGTACTTGTAGTTGGTATTCTTCTAATATATAACACCGTCAAGACTACAATCGAGTCTACTTACTCCTTGAGGATGAAACCGCAAAAACCATGTTAAATAACTTAAATCTTATAAAAGAGATAGGATGGAACAACCGATGCAGATAGAACGAAACGCTATGTGAATAAAAAAAAACCCCTGTTTTTTAAGAACCGGCGAACATGGTTTTCCAGTAGCATATAATATATATCTATATAGTGCAACACCACCAAACGGAACCTATTGATCTTGTTTTGTTACGAGAAACCTGGTCTTGTCGTTTCCGTACGATATTTCCCCGGAAATCAAAGGGGAAAACACGCTTAAATTTATAGCACAGATTGGCAATAACGAGCTCAATATATTTTCATGGTTCATTTGAGAGTAACTGTGGTAACAACATCAAACGACATAACCTAGTCAAAAAATAACGAACAAGTATTTATTTTTGAGCTCGGACAATGATAATATTAGATTTTGTAATGTTATTGTCAATGGTTTAAGTTAAGTGTTTTTTAAGGTTCAGTTTGCAACGACAACACTGATAGAGGATTTTGTTTGAAAAAATAGGTATGCGATTATACCGATTACTAGATCATCAAAAATACATTTCAAAATCAGTATGTTTTCAAACCTTTCACCGAAACTCGATCAGCTCGATATATTCCATTACCGAAAAAAATATTTTAAATAAATAAACACCAACCCAAATATGAAGATTTAATTTATGAATACCAAATACTATCTCGGTCGAGTGACATTTTAATAAAATATTCGGTCACGAATGTGGGACAAAAATACGATTTGGGATTAATTAAAACGACCGCAGAAACGTAATATTATTTCATATTATAATTGATCGTCACACACCAACTACCACACACTGAGCTGAATATGATTCATATTGTGGTGAAATAGGAGTTGTTGTTTCGATCGTTGTCGACTCGGTCGTCGGCTGTATACATGATCAGTATACCTACATACTTTTCAGGTTACGCTCCATACTCGTAGAAAATAAATTGATCGGAAGTAATTTGTTTGTTTACACAAACACTTTATTTTATTAACTTACGCGCACACGCGCGGATGTATTATTCATGGCGTTACCTTTTTGTAAATTTTTTTTTTAAGTATAGCTCATAACTTCTTTGACATGCAAAACATATTACAGCCGTGAGTCCGTGACATCGCTATAGAGCGTATAGAGCGATTGATATACTATTATGGGTAGGTATGCATATTATTATTATTTTTTTTTCGTACGTATCACGTATGTGCACCTAACGCGGTACGTCGGAATTTCTAAATATCTGCACTCCACAGAGGAAATAATTAAATTAACATTTAATAGACCCTGAAATGAGAAATATTTCCTTGCGTGTTTCTCGAAAACGATTTACCTCTGCAAATTATACAAACAATTTACCGCGTTTGAAATATAGCGTTTCTAAAAATATTTTATAATTTCATTCGACAGTTCTTCCGACCGTATTTGATACATTGCAGCCGGTAAACTACGGACTCATCATTTTCAGACAGCTTAATAATTTGGCATTTTTATTTTATTTTCATTTTTATTCAAACAAGTTCAAGGGCTTTTGTGAATTTTGAACAACGTTCTCTGGTATCTGTTCTCTATTGTTTATTGCAGTACCCACTTAAAAATGAAATCTTTTTACTTTTATTCTGTACTATTTATAAGGATCCGAACTTTCAAATCATATCCAAGGAATATATAATGATCGGCTGCAAAGTGTTACTAATCCTCCAGACGTACAGGAATTATAGGTTATCCACTCAAGAGTATCTTAGTTTTTTCTTATTTAAAACGAGCAACAGAATTTTACTGTAAAAAGTCGATTTCGAGTACTTTGTTCAAGTTGAGGTATTATATAATATGTTCCGAGATAGATTACACGGAGTTTTAACTCCGTATTTATTAATTCATATACAGATAAGTAATACAATACGTTAATTTTCGGGCAATATTGTTGTACCATTGTAGTATTCTATATGGCAAATGATCAAAAACATTTTAAAAGCTGGAGGTATAACGTGTTATGTGAACTAAACGGAATAGATTTTCGGTTTGGTTTAGCATTTTTATAATTGGTTTTTAACTACTTAGGGTATTTTTTACAACCATAACGAGAATTAAATCCTTTTAAGTGAGGGTACTTTGAATAAAACTCGAGCATTACTATACGTGAATAGTGAGTATAAAGTTAGCCGTTATATATTTTGCTAAAATTAACGTTATAACCCGTAATCTCGAGTAATATATTTTGAAAATAATCCAAAAAATATGTTTATTTTCAATAAAACTACTAACTACGGTATTCAAAAAATAAATAAATAAAAAATTAACGTTAATTATAATAATATTAACAGCATTATAAATAACTTGCGAATCGGTTATTGATTTTATTAATAACTATAGTGTATACCTATATATACTATTTAAAAAAAAAAATTATAACAAACTGATAATTATATTTATATCATACTTTATCGTAAAATTCAACGACTCGCAAACTCTTTGTTCAATATTAAAGTGTATAATATGCGTATTTATAATACATTATATAATATAGAATATTTATTAACTATGTATAACACTCAACGTTTTAAATGATTAAACGAAAAAATCACGGTATATATAAACTGGAAATGTCAAAATATACTTGTACATATTTTTAATTTATATATACGTGCAATATTATAAGCAATAAAATAAAATTACGGTTGGTAACCTTATCTTTTAAATATCACTAGAACAAGAATTGATTATAACATTAAGTTGCTAACATATAGATGCATATTATTTTGTTGGCATATATTACAACTTACTAATAACATTTTTATCTAGACCAGAAACGTGTTGATTTAGATAAATGCAAAGCTTCGTTCAAATCAACATAACGTTTACATAAGCCGCTATTTGCATAGAAAGTGGACTAAAATTTTACAAGAATCGTGTCTCGGTTATAGATAGGTGTAAGTACGAAAGAAGGAATTCGGATGAATACAGAAAGGTATATACAAAATTGGATTTTGGTTAGGGTGGTTAGGTATAGATATATTCATAAGTCTTGGATTGACACTGCCAGTGGCTGGTGTAAGCATTTTAAGGGATCGCACAGTTGCCGCGATCGTACCATCATATTATTATGTAGGTCGAAAGACATTAGTCCCTCTAAAACCATTTACATATAGGTACGTGCTCCTTTTCGAGAATTTTTCTTTGTCGGCATAAAAAAAAAATAATTTCAGAAAAATTTCATTTTCTTCTTTTTGTCAATAGTATAATTATTCTTTATTATTTCTAAACAAACTCAGCCGAAAAGAAAATGTAATCTATAATTCAATGTTCTTGGAATAATAAAGTCGTATTATTTTTATGCTATAGGTACATACACGTTTATACTTGTAAATTGTTATGTTGAAATTTCAGATTTTACTATACCGTTTTATTTTTTTTACAACGCAGGTCATTTGTTCAAAATAATACACAATTGAACGTGAACAGTCAATACGATTATTGAAACATTATAATTAACCAACCGCAGTGTTCCCAAATCGTTTTCCAGCATAATAATACACATGCATAATATATAATTATATTGTTTGTGAAAACACCGAAGTTCAAAACGCAAAATCGACAAACGGTTTACCGTAACAATAATATACACTGTTATATATAGTTACTATTATAATTAATAACAATAACTGTTTGTTGATTCAACCAGTATACCTACTTGTTGTATATTAATATTATATTATACTATACGGGGTGTGTCACCGGGATTTACACAGAGCTATATCTACCGCAATAATATAGAGATGATCGGATTCTGATTTTTTATGACCATCCTTGGACAAAGGCTATTTTGTTTACAATAGTTTGGTAAATACTAATGGATTATAAAGAAGTTAAAAAATTTACTTTTTATTTTATAGTTTGAAATTTGAAGAAAGCCATTCTATAGGGGTTATTTTTCTGAAAATGTCGACGGTTAAATTTTCAGACAACAGTTTTATTGGATTTATGGTTTTAAATTACAAAAAAAAAATGTAACTTATTATCTGTCACCTCGTAATTTTTCTGACAAGGTCTGCTGATAATATGATTATTTAAAATTGTATAAATAGTACACGACATTCTTGTGAACTAGAAAAATGTACGTAAGAATCACGTTAATGAAAATTGAAAGTTGAACCGTCAACATTTTTAGAAAAATAAGCCTATAAAATGGCCGTTTTCGAAATGTATAAAAGTTATAAAGTCAAATGTTAATTTTGTAACTTCTTGAGTAATACACTTATAGTTTACCAAATCATTGTCAACAAAATCGCATTTTTTCCGAGGATGTTCATAGAAAAAAACAGAATTTCATAACCTCTATAATAACTCGGCAGATATCGCTTCGTGTAAATCCCGATGCGACACCCTGTATACCAGTAATATCCGTGTACCGTACGCACGTCGTGTACGAGAAATGCGTATACGTTTTACACTGCAGTATTTGTGTTACATACTTATTTTATTTTACCACATTACGATACGATTACTCATTATTAATGTAATGCCGTTAAGTTAAAATGTATAATCATTATCCTCGGCAATATAACAAACGTGCACGGTCTCAATGTACGATTAGCGAATCGATCGCCCCGGAATACCGCGGTGTAGCAATGAGTACACACAATAATATAACTCAACGATATTGTTTAACATGTTGTAATATATAATACGATTTTCGGTTTTGTTAGATATAAATGTGCGGAACTCTGTTCGGAGCGTAGTATTAGATCTTTGGAATATTATAACGATGTATTTGTGCTCGCAGAATGGCTCTGCGATTGAGAAATGTCGATCGGTTTTGATTACAAAAACGTGTGAACCGTTACACTTCGATGGTACATCGAATTATAATACTCGTCTCGTATTAAATAATATTGTGCACAGGCAAAACCATTTCAGTCCGAGTTTATGAGAAGAGAATGCTTTAATCCCTTCCTTTTAATTGCTATTGGTTTATGTACGAGTTTAATCTCGAACAATAGAAAACAACACGGGCGTAATTAAGCGGAAAAAACTATGAGAGAACAGGATAAAAAAACAACGAATGTCTCTCGTGTTCATTATATATTACCCGTACTTCCACCAGTCACCACCAGTTCTTTTTTCCTTTTTGTTATTGAAAAAAAATCCAAAAGTACGTTCAAAAGTAAATTTACTCGCTTCATTTTTTCCCCCGTTCAAGTCCTGACAAGGGTTGGTACAGTCTGTCTAATCCGTGTCCTTGTTCTGCACGCTCGTCCGTGGCAAAATTATGCGTTCAACTAAATCAGATGTACATTATGTTCAATTAAAAGTCAGTTCAATAGCGTAATACGTATAACACGATGATGGTTTTTTATTTTTTACACCCGCACAACGGTACGGTGCGATTGAGACGTCGTCGTGTTTCGCCGGTCGTGAAAAATATTCAATATCATCCCTTAGGAAAAAGTCTGAAAAGCACGACACCATTATCTATAAATTATTCGGTGCACCTTTACACGACACGTTCTCAGGTCTACTGTTACAGTGCGGATTCGATTCGATCGTCGCAGCGGGCGGCTTACCGTGCTTATAATATGCGAGGACGAAACCCCTCCGAATATTAATAATTTAGAGTTGTACAAGTGCGGGGCTTATATTTTACAGTCGTCGGTGATCCCCCCCTCCCCCGTCCCACCCCGGACGAGGAGACGAGACCAAAGCTGTCATAAGCTGTCTAATCATTATTTATTAACGATACGTTTAAAAATGCACGCGCGAATAATTTACCGCCGGAGCCTGTGCAAGGGAGCGCGTGCGCGCCAGTCGATTTGATAATAGCGACGACTGTGCTATATATATGCACGTAAATGCGAAATTACTTCGCAACAAAGCATGTCTTGAATATCAAGACGACGCGACGCACGGTCGGTTTATCATTTATTCTCCCCTTGTCTTATTTCTCCCGGCTGACGTATTACTGCCACGGGGATGCGTTTACTGTATAACACTGATGGGACGTAAACGGCGATAATAATTATTATTAACTGCAGGCTCAATTAATTTTAACGTGAAACTCATCCTAGTGCGAGCGGAATGAAAAAAAAAAGGAAAAAATTTGACGATTTGAGACGAACCGCCTCCGCACACACGATAATTAATATTATTATTATATTAATCATTATATTATATTTATCTATGCGCGTTCGTATGACGTTTATTTTTTCGCCCCAGTAGGTCGAGCAGTGTAAAAAAAAGAGACGATTTTATTTTTATTTCACATAATATATGTATATGTAATTAAAGTACATTCCGATTGTAATCTATAAACGATCCACTAGTTGTGATTTAATACTTATGGTTAAAATCTAATTAAAAACGTAAACGTATGAATTTCGTCGATGTTATCCGTGTAAAACTGGTCGCTGCGTGGTGTTTGTCCTTTGTAGAGAATTGTTCATATAGAAATAGCCATAGTAATAACTAATAACAATATAATGCACGTATACACACACACTCACACGCACACTCACATGCACACGCGCGCACACACGCGCACACACGCACACGCACGCATACAAATTAATCATACGCAGCTGTTAGATGTAATAACATTCTCTGAAAATAAGTTGTAGCGGAGTTAGTATATCCATCATAATGATGGAACATATTTTGATTAATTACTATGCGAAAACTTTATTGATACATTAAAAAATGTCCTAACAAATTTCATCGGGTGCTCGTACGTGAGTGCATTAGATCTTTATTATTATTACGATGAATAATAAAGCTTTTTTAATTAGGAAGAAAAAATATTCTAGCCATTGACGTGATCCATGTGTCGAGGAAGGTATATCTATTATCTATACTTAAAAAAAGGGTATAAAAGCTTTTGTGCTGTAGACGTTCATATTTATCCTAAACATTTTTAAGTCTGGATGTAAATAACATTAAGGCTTAGGCTCACCGAGCACCATAAAAATTCCATTATGACTTTTATACCTAAATACTATGTGTATTGTATTGGTTTCATGACACGAATTCAATAAACATAATTATTGTTTACACGTGATTATGCGATGAACAAACCTATATGATGTGTGGCACGCGTCGAACAGTTTTATAAGTTGCAATTGTTTTTCGAGCTTAAACTTCGCAGCCGATGTTAAAATAATTCATCTCAATAAGAATATATAATAAATAATTTTTAAAATACATTAATCAGTTTTACGTGCTAGATTTAGCAAGAATCAAACCGTTTGGATGGCGTAGCCGAATGATTGAAATCGAATAAGGAAAACCGTTGGAACAGACGTGCAGTGACCTTAGGAATTGCGACATAAAAGGGGAATTGTGATGCCCGGGATGTAGTAAATTTTACCACCTGGAAGTATGGTAAAAAAAATATCCTGAATCGATCGAGTACTTTAAAGGACCTCGTAAAATGGTCCATTAATTCCTGGAGGATTTAAAAACTGAACAATCTTTATACTTGATACCATAACACCATATACCGATGACCACGGTCGAGTAGATATATTGATTATTGCAGGTATTCGTGGCCAAGCAAGCTAAGTAATCGAAAAAAGGTTTTTCGTTTTGGTTTCGGGTCACGGTTAGGAGCAAAATGAAGTTACACTCCAGGTCATACATTTTTTCGACATAAGAGCAGCCGTAAAAATTTCTAAAAACACTTCGAAGTCGACCCTAGCTTTTTAACAGAATCTTATACTCTGAGGTTTCAATTTAGTTTCTTTTTTTCTACAGAGTAAATATTCATTACGAAAATAATAATTTTTTTCAAATAATTTTTTTCTGATCTCAAGTCTAAGTGATATGCAAAATGGCGAGTCAAAATAAACCAAAACAAACCGATACATACACGCACTTAAACAAGGAGTCTGACATAGTCAAATACTTGGGATTAATTCTAGACAAAAGACTGACATGTAATAAACATAATAAACATATTCGAACTAAAATACCGACTATAAATTATCATATGCATGTGCTTAGACTTTGACCCTTTTTAATTATAAGTAATGTGCACCACTCTAAACACCAAATTATATTTATTTATAAAGCTCAACTTAAACCGATCTGGACGTATGGACCTCAATTATGGTGCAAGGCCAAAAAATCTTATACTAATAAAATTCGAGCGCACCAAAGTATAACACTTCGACGACTTTCCAATGTTCCGCTTTATATTTCTTATCTAACTGTTCGTAATAATTGTCTTATGAGAACTAAAGAAGAAGAAGCACGCGTCTTCTACATTCACTTCTCCTCACATCTCAACCCTCTCATAAAAGATCTATCTATCCTTACAGTACCCTGGAAACCTTGTCCACAGATTTTAAAAGGAAGTGGTATCGTGACCTTTTACAAAACTTTAATATCTAACGTTTTTCTATAAAATAATCAAATTATTAAAAAATATTAAAATGTATTCAACCAGTCAAGAGTCACTAATGGGCGGCTGCTTGAATCAACTATTTCACTTTGTAATACTTTCATCATATAAACTTGTTGAGTTTAAACGTTAATGTCAAATAAAAATTTGAAGAACAAGAAAAAATAGTTAATAATAAATTCAACATAATTATTTAGAAAAAAAATTTAATTAAAAAATGCATATTATAATATATGTATCACATTTATATAATACAAGGCGTAGCGCATTTATTCGAGCAGTATCTGAGTGATAGTATTAGTAAACACAATTGTAGTAGCTTGCGTAAATGCAATTTAAAATGATAACGAGTGCCTAGTTCTATAATTTATAGAATACAAATAAGAAAAAAAAAATGAAACGTAATATAGGTTGTGCGGTAGGTATTCGTTAAATATAATACATTGCCGGAAGATAGGATGTGGTGTGAAGTTGGAGGAGTGTTTTTAATTATTTTTATGCTTGCACAAATATCGGATTAATCGCGTATCACTACATAATATTACTATTACCGTTTTTTTATGTTATATTATTATTATTAGTTTTTCTCGTAACAAGTAAATTTAGAGTGGGCATTCGGCCAGTCTTGCGGGAATGGTAAACATCGGTTAATTTTATATTTGATATTTCACAAATATTAATAGATGGATACCTATTTAAAAACGTGTCGTTGGAACTGTTTACCGAACCACGAGTAAGAATAGGTGCTCATCGTTTTACAGTAATTGATGAAATACTTTTGATAATAATTTGTGACGACTCGTCGGTCCCTTAAACAATACGAGTATTGTACTCGTAATGGAGTTGATACGTATTACGTGGGTGATCTAAACGTTCCCGACGGTTCTGACACGACGAAAAAACGTTTAACGAATCCGCGTTATTATAGAAACGCAAGAATTTACTAATGGAATTCCACGTTTAAAACTTTTTTTTTAATGATGACAATTTTCGTTAATATTTGATACGCGTATAAATGTACATAACGCACGCGCGCGCACACGCACACACACATACACGAGAGTTCACGATTGTGTGCGTTTGTGTGTGCATCTTGTCTGCACACGGTTATTAACTATTTCTTTATTTATTTTGTAATTTTATTATGCGCGCAAGATCGGCGACGGGGCACGAGAACCATGCGCACATAATAAATAAGCATATACCTACACGTATACGGTCGCGTAGATAAAAGTTAATATACACGTACATGTATATATATATATTTCTTCTACAATTGAATATTATATGTTATACAGGGTGATTTTTTGAACATTAAAACACTTATTTAGTATGGTCCATGAACGCGATTTTTAAAGAAAATTATAATTTTGATATTTTAGGTTACAAAGTGTATTATCTAACTACGCGTAACATTTTTGTTTGTGTTTTTGATTCCGAGTGAAACGAGGAAGCTATTGGTTTCGCCATGACGTATATGTGTGTGTTTCCTCCCCTACCTAATAGTTGCAATAAACTGACAAAAAGTCACGAAAAAAATGGCAAAATTTGCGGTACGCCGGTTTTAAACAAAATCAATTTTGTTTTTCGTTTCACCATATCACCATTCGCTATGGGTGGTATGATTTTAAACATATTTCGACTTTTTTTTTAATTTATAGATATTTGGAAAATCTGTGTGTATTCATTTGCTTTTTTTTCGGAAAATTTCGATAAAATCATTTTAGTTTGCCAAAAAGTCTTGGTAAATTAATACAAAATTCCTCTTACGTAAGATATATCTTGCTTGTTGATAAAAAGAAAAAAGTTAAGCATATATTAAAAAAAAATTTTATGAGCGTTTAAATATTAAATTTTGACAAAAATGGACAAAAAACACGATAATCCTCTGCATCTCTGACTTATAAATTCATAAAACATTTAACTTAAACTTTAAAGTAAAGATCGAGGTTAAGGATTAGGCAGAGGAGTGGTTACCAGTTGTCCTACATATAGAAATATGTATATATATTAAGGTAGATCACGTATTATTTATACATAAATATACCGGGTGACACACATACTTAACGTTCTAATTACACCCTGTAAATACATATATTTATTTAATATTTACAACCCTATTGCCATAAAGTTTTGTATAGTATACACGATAGGTGAAGATTCAATCACCTCTGACGCCTAAAATCTATAAGCCAGAAAAAACAACAAACCTGCAATAGATGACCACGTTATATTCATAGACTTGAGTGAAAAATTATTCTGTACAGGCACTCTGTTTCTCTGCCATCTTTAGGTATATATGCGTGATACGTATTGTTCAAAAATATACATTAATTTATTTGTTTACAATTTTTCAAAAGCAATGCATAACAAATAAATATCTACATTTCTGGAAAATTTTTTTTTCCATTAACATTTTTGTAAATATTATTTTATTAGAATTCAGTTGAATTACCGCATCCACGTCAAATCTCTCTAATTATTAATGACACTTGGCATAAGTAGAGTATTTTGAATGTGAACTTGTATTATAGTAATTTCCTTGGAAAAATTTAAAAATAACAACAATGTGTAACCATTTCATGAAGGCGAAGTAGAATTTACAGGAAATTAAAGTAATACTCAAGAGAATCAATTAACGATTCTGTGTTTTCGAAATGACTTATATGCATTTTATTAAACTTCTTATTTTTTACGATTAGTTGACAAACGGCAATCTTAAAGACTGCATTTTCACTTGAAACTTTAAAAAGCGTAAATTTGATTGAAATATAGGAACGCTATATTTATTATGTTTGAACATTGGAATATGAAATGGACGTAAGTAAATAAAACAGTTTCGTCGAAGAATTTCGTTAATGATTAATTTCTGACTATTTTGTTTAACTTTACGGGTAATTATTCACTCAATATTTTGTAAAATTAAAACAGAAATTAAATTGACATATAATTATGAACGATGATAAAAATTAAATGTGCCCCAAACAACGATATTGAGGTGATGGAAATTGTTTAGTATTTAGTTATGAGTGACGATTTATTACTTGTGACTAGTATGTATGCAACACATTTAAAACAAATGAGTCATCCTCATGTCTAACATTAAACATATACTAATAGGTACGTTCGGTATATATTTTTTTTCTTTGTCAATCGCACTGTATAGTGTCTATTATACTGCCATTTTGAGCAGACAATTCTTATAAAACACAAAATGTAAACGAAATTTCGAAATTCGGTGCCAAGTGTGCGTACAACGTCATACTGTAAATCGAGTACGTATATTATTAAACCGAATGACACAACAGTTGTTCGTCAAAAATAATATATCGTATATATACAAAGAAAAATGTCACAATGTTTTTTCTCTTTCGTGTGCAGTTTAAATTCAATTTGATTTACATATTGAAACGAATAGCGAGTTGGTGAAGACGTACGTACATGTTGATTTGAACATATTCCTTTCGCTAGGAGGAAATGGGTGCTTCGATTAAGAACCCGAAACACGTATATAGGTATACGAGCTCAGCCGTTATACTCATAAAAAGACCAAATAAAAAACAATGCGTGCTGTAAACGTTATTTTTAGTTGACGAAAAAAAAAAACCATCTACAGTGCGCCTATGTTGTATTATACACACTGTACCTGCAGCTGCTATTGTAGTCGCAGTGCATACTATAGGTACCTACACATTTTGTACGGTAGCGACCGATGACGAAATGCTTATTGTATTCCGTCTAATCTTGAGGTTGGGCCGACCTTGAATAATTACTGATGACTAAGTACAGCAGTTAGCTCGGTTGAAAAATAAAAGCATAAGTCAACAATTGAAATATATATATATATATATATATATATATATATATATATATATATATATATATATATATAAATAAATAACGGAATAATAATAATAAAAAAAGAGAGATGACATAATCATGGAAGCGTGAAGCCTCTCGCACCGCGGGGATGTATAACGAACCATTTCCTGTAGAAATATAATATAATATGTCTCTCCGTGCACACACGACCGATGACGTGATGCGAGTAGATACACGTTCGTTGTACACACACATACGCATATATACAAAGTGCTTTTTTAACCATGCTCACCCCCTTTGTTGGCCGCTAAGTTGCTTACATTTGGATTTTCTTTAAAAATCTTTAGGTTACCATAAAATAAAAATAAAAATGTTATCCACTATATTTTTTTATGCCATTTTTGTTAATGGTGTCCTGTGGTAATACAAACTTTTTTTTCAAATGTAATCATTTTTTTTCACACTTTTTTTCATTGCGGTACTTTATTGAGGGAATTTCATATGCATTTTGATGTATCGAAATTAAAATTTCAACGAGTACTTTTAAAATTACTTTAATTTAAATTTCGAGGAAAATATTCTTATAATGCCTAATATTATGATATTATTCGTAATTAATTGTGGTTGCTAATTAGTAATTACTATTGATATACTGAAAAATATTAGTCAGTTGATTTTTCCGGAATTTTTTATGTAAAATAGTCAAAATTCGGACCAGTAATTTTGGAATTAAAATTAATTCAAAGGGAAATCAAAGTTCACAGAAAAATGACATCAATGAAATACCGTAGTGAAAAAATGGTGTTCTCATTTGTAAAACTATTGTTTGTATCGCCACAGAACGTACTTAAGGTGGCACGAAAAAAATAATACATGATGGATAACGTAGTTTTTATGGTAGCTCGAACGTTGAATAAGAAATTTCGAATTTAAGCATTTTCACGGTGAAAAAAGTGGGTGAGCATATGTCTAAGAAATCATCCCGTGTATAATGTACACGTACGTACGCAGCGTTATCCACATATATGTATCTGTTTACAATTTCCTATACATATTCCGGTCGTACATGTATGTATGTATTCAGAGAGACACTGTGAGAGAAAACGCGATTATATATTTTCATCGAACCAGCTTTGTACGTACGTAACGGTAGTATACACATCGCGGGTTTATTGCGATCGGCGTCTTAGGACTCGTACGTACACGACGAAAATTCAGAATGACCGCGTATAGGGGTTGTGTATAATGTATACGCATAATATGTGCACGAACAACCCCGCAGCATCGTCGTATGTGCGAACTGCTACGTAACGCGTTTTATCACCGTGCGTCCATAAAAACTGGGTAAAGGCTCTCCCGACAAAGACACATAAACCCGCTCACGTACGCGCCGCAACGCGCGACGGTGAAAATGACAAAAATTTGTCCGAACAATATATACAGTCCGATCATAATAGTTCGGACGTTCCGGTTGTCAACGGTATAAGGTAACCGCGGTTACGTGTCTATACCCGTACTTTGTGCAGTGAACACGGATCGTGCGTGTGTGCGCTACACTGCGTAATGTGTACGCGTGTGTGCCGTGCACGTACGAGTAGGAGTATATGTATTTTCACGCGTACATATTGCGTAACATATGTGCGAGTGTGTGTGCGAGTGTGTGTGTGTGTGTGTGTGTGTGTGTTTGTGTGTGTGTGTGTGTGTGTGTGGGGATGTGTGCGGTTACGGTGTCGAATCCAAAATGTTTAACACTTTGAGCAAGTTGATTAAAACATTATCGCCGGTGATGAGATGAATTTTTTAACTTCTTGAGTATTTTTTGTTTCCACGGCTGAAGAAATTATGTAAATCGCAATGGAAATGGTTGGTGACGAACAATATAGGGACCTGCAGCGTTGTAACAAAAGCACACGCAATACCCGTTATTATACTTGACGATATATTTACCAATAATACCAGCGATATTGTGCGTCGCTCACGGGTTTTTGTTCGGGACCACAGCACGTAAGAAGTCATATCGGTATAAACTCTTTTTACCTGACATTGAACGGTTGAACTTTTATCGGCGTGTTATTTTTATTTAAATCCAAATAAACATAGCCTGACCAAGACACCGCTTTTTTTGTATCCAAATGGGCGGTACTCGCGGGACGAGACGTCAGGTGACTCCGGAACTTTGTGCGGTGTATAAATGTGCGAGTCGGTGGCGAACTTGAAGTTCATATCCCGGGGAAGGCTAATTAAAATTTCAAGATTCAATCACCCGAAGAAATGGGAGACGGTAAGTTTCCCACAGTAGTTAATGTACCGGGTTTCTATTCTATACAATTTATATGCGTACGATATTTAGAGTGGATTCCGCTTAATGTGGTCACCGGTTAACATGGGCGTCCGCGTAATATGGGCGAATGGTCTGGTCTCAATTCCAATGTATACGAGTATAACCAAGGTTAAAACAAACTGCATATGGACACTCGGTTCGGCTTATGTGGATAATATTTATTTTATTATAGGTATAGAATGAAAGTGGCTAGTTGTATTCTTGAAAAAATTGAGGAAAAACTAATTTTGATTCATCTGCAACTGTTGACCAAATACTCGTATGTGGCAAAATAAGCATGCTGCAAGCCATACAATTCGTATCGGAGAGCTGGCGAGAAATTAGCTGCCCGACTGTGATGAATTGTTTCGCTCATTGTGGATTTTCTAATTTTGTTGGTCCACAGTCTGAATTGACTTCAGAATTGACTTCAGAATTGAATGAACAGTTTTTGATTGCTCAAAACCATAAATTCTCCGTGATTTGATTGATGATAATGAAGACGTTTGTGAACTTATAATAGTACAAAATGTTTTTAAAAAAAGGGAAGTTGGATACCAATGAAGAAGAAGAAGACAATAAACCGGATGCTAACCCAATAGTTGTGGTTTTTAAATGCATTGATTTGTTGCAGACGTTTTTCATGCAAGAGGGTACCTATCGAAAATAGTCTGCTTGATAAGCTTGAAGCGTGTGCCAATTTGTCAACCAGATCCACACTAAGCAGCTTAGACAACGAGCCATTACAACATATTGTACACCTTCCACATCTAAATATTATTTTATTTAGTGTGTCATATTATTCATTATTTTTAATTTTGTGTTTTTATTTATGTATAACTTTTAAATTTATGGCTCACGTGTGAAAACTAAAAACTTTTTGAAATTAAAAATGTTTATGTTTTTGAACTAATTTCAGTTTATATGGCTAACCGCTTAATGTGGGCAAATGGATTTGGTCCCGACGTCTCCACATTAAGTGGAATCCACTGTATTACAAATTTAAACAACAAGTGGACGTACATTTCATAAATATGTATTCGGTCAAAACCATTACCACATACGAGTCATCTATATGTGCAATAAATGTACACGTTTATACAAAGTACACGCTCTGACCATACGTGAATGTTTGGTGTGAACGCGTGCGTTTCTAAGCACTTCTAACGCGTTCGGATTTTGTTAAATTATACCAACAAATGAACCACCCCGCGATAAATATCTATCCGAATACATTTTCAAAGGCAAACGCCCGAACGATCGTAATCTACGATATTAATTAATTATATTATTTATGATTCAAGGCGCCCAAGTCGAGATAGTTGTTTAAAGTTGGCGGATTTAATTATTGGTTTTTTCTTTTTCTGATGCGCTTAAAAGAGTATTTGTGTTAATTAAAAACGGACGAAAATGGTTAATTAATGTTTGACGAAAATATTCCGATGAAAATGGTCTTCGTGCCCTTTTATAAATATCTTAAAGTGTTATATTTAAATCTTAAAGTTTTCGAAAATATTATTTTGTGGCTAACTCTTGAGTGACTTAAAAATTTTCTTCTTTAAAGTTATTCGCGAATAATGTCTTTAACCAACACGAAATATATATAATTGCATTATTTTTTTAAATATAATGCAAATGGCTACTCCAAATTGTTAACAAATGATATTTTTCACTTGTTTTGTTGCTAAATATATTGATTATTGACACTCCTTCTCATTTCGGAGATTGTGTTTGGAGATTAAAGTCAGTTTGACTAAAGAATAAAATGAATGATCAAATCTGTTCATTGTGTATTATTCTGAAATGGAATATTTTATTTTATCAAATTAAAAATATAAGATGGATAAATTTTCACTTTTCAAACACTGTATTAAGGAAAACTGAAATATAGAAATTCAGACTTAAATTGTCATTAAAAGAAATATCTATATACATAAAAGTTAATATTCTATTCTTTGATATTATTATACAGTTCTTCGATTGCAATCTGTTATTCGATAAATAAACTACATTGTTATAATAACAATAAAAGAGTAACGGATATTCCAGTCATTTTAAGCTCCTTGGATTCATCAATTATATAACACAATACATATTTAATTTAACAAAAGTTTTTAATGGTGATTAATGATTAAAATTATTTTCAACTTTCTTTGGTTTCCCCCTTTTTTATTTTATTACGTTTTCAAATGTTAGAAATGTAGCTGTGTTAATTAGGTTTAATTCGTTTCAAACAATATCAATAAATTATAATAAGTTTCCTCAATAACTATCATGTATTTAAATGTCTTACGATTACATTTAGTTAATTTGTTGTTAGCTTTTGTCTTTTGAGTCATAACTCATAAAAATAAAAAATAAAACACAATAATTTAAAACACTTAATGATACAGAAACTTTAAAAGATATATATAAAAATATACTAAGAAAAGTTTTTTTTTATTATTTATTATTATTGTGTGTACTATTGTCTTTTGTTCGTTAAAAAGTTACTAAGTCTATTATTTTGCTAATGCACATCGTGCATTAAAAAATGGAAAATTCATAATATTATACGTAAATGATGTACTGTTGTAATATAAATATCGAACGGTCTACGGGTAGTATAGATAACTTATAAGACTCACAAAATATATGAATTTATGAAGGTAGTATATATTTAAAATTAATGAGATATAGCATGTTATTATGGGTGTCGTAAATTCATATTGTAGACTATACATTATTATACTGCACTTTTAGGAAATAAAAAAGAATATTACTATCCACGAAAGAATATTATAACACAATGGTTAAATTATATATTAGCTGTAATATTCCAAAAAGTAATTTGTGAAAGTTTTTTATAACTTTTTTAAAAGACATACACGTGTTATAGGTAATATAAATTTCAAATGACAAATGATAACGTTGGTTACCTATATGGATTACGGACAGGATGCTGCAGTCGTGTGTTGAGCATTTGTTTTCGAGTCAGATTTATGAAACGCAGATGACTCTCGACCGTTCGAGTTCTAAGATGAACGTAATAAAATTCGAAATATTGTGTTTTCCATTTACCGAGTCTTTTAGTTTAATAGAAACTGTTATTTGTCATAATGTAATGATTTTATTCCGGAAAAAGAGAGTAAATTGAACATTTGAAGTACATAATAATATGTAAGATCAGACCATTGTGAAGGATTTAATTAGAAAAAAAATTGTCCCGCAACAATAATACATTAAATATCTACATTTGAACTACTCGTATAAGTGTAAAACACGATAGGTATGAATAAATGTTTAAACATGTCTTATCATAAATTATGATTTCATATCACATGAAAATATAGAAACTATAATATACACTGCAGATCATTAATCAATATCATAACTTAATGTTTGAAAGGATATTAAACAGTAATTAGTATTGTACTTAATTTATTAATATAAAACAATAATAGAATTGTAGAATTATAGAATCTATTAATATAAACGTTATTATTATAATTATAATAACGTTTATGAACGATAGTTTACCTTATATGAGACCAGTTGATGACAAATTATAATTATTAATATAATGATGGAATCACCATCGACGAGTTCCCGATAAACAAATATCATTATTGCAAGTTTTTGGGAATTAATTTTATTAACCATTGAAAATCTTCTGAGTTATATTATTTTAAACTTGAAAGCAATGATAAATTGATGTTCTCGTTTAACAGTTCTGAAGAAAGCTTAAGTTGGCCTAAAAAAATTGTCAAGATTTTGTGAAAAATGGGTTTGTCGTTAATTTAAACGGTTTTTTCGTACGCGTCTATATAATAACTTCTATTCAGGGAAGATATAAAAATGTATTAAAAATATATGTTTTTTTTTTTAATTTTCCAATTGAACGGATACATTTTTCGGAGAAATTGTACTGCTTTAAACGTACACTCAAAAGATTAACTTTTACTAATTTTATAATATTTTAATGTTGTAAAACAAATTAATACCAACTATTTGTCATCGCTCAATATTTAAAATACCTTATACATATAGGCCACGTGGCTTTTGTCATTTTACTACTCGTATTTATAATTTTTGAGAAAAAGATTTTTGAAAAATGTTCTTCTTAGAAACTTATATTCTTAGATTAGTCGTGATCAATTGGTCACTGGAAATGAATAGTCGCCAGTGAAATTTTTTTAAATTTCGGATAAATTTTGGATCCAAACAATTTCAACTGAACAGACTAACGTTTCGATGAAAATATCAAATGAAACTAAACTTGAACTACTGAGTAGCTCCAGCATTTTTCTTAAAAGGATATCCGTCTAAAATTTAGTAGGGGAGGTGGTTTTACAAAGAATTTGATTGAGTAATGTAGGACTAATTTTGTAATTTCATTCACCGCCACGGACGAAATTAAATAGTCATTCGCGTTTTATCCTTTTTTAAATTTCACTGTTATATTATTTATTTGTTTGATACACAAGACGCATGACTATACTTTTGTTCGTTTATTTAATTATAACATGTATTTTTAAGGCTTTTTTCTTCAATCTGGTGTACTATTTTAAATTATAATTATTACTAAAATAACAGTAAGTATTTAATTGTTTGCAAATTGTTAGGTTATCGCTAGACGTTAGTATAATACATCAAAATCAAGTAATCAAACAAACTTCGGAGAATTAATTTATGAATATATTATGATGTTATAATTTATTATAAAATGAATATACAAAGGATTTTAAGGAAATGTTGATTATTAATTGAACTGCTAAATGTGTGTTGTATGCGTGTTTTAAATATTAACTTTTCGAAATCACTTGATGGACAGACCGAGTTCGTTATATTAACGTTCTCTTAACTATAGTATGGTATGCGTATATTTAATAATCACGATTTCTTGTGGCGTTTATCAAATATCACGTTTTTATGTGAAAAAGTTATCTGACGTATTGGTTTTAAAACATGGTAAAGAGATAATATTGTAATCATACCGCGGTAAAACAATTATAATTTTATACCCAATTAACTTACCGACTGCGAGGAGAATGAAACAAGTTATAGACACGGGTTAACAGTAGGATTTTTAAAGTTCAGTTCGGTCCTGAGGGGAGGATAATGACAGGGATACATGGATATTAGTGAACGAGTAGGGCACTAAAGTATTAATGCAATTGCGAAATCGTTGTGAACATTTTGGCATCTGCACTAAACCCAACCTGGATAGGAACGAACGGGTTGAGTGTTTAACGAAAAATCTAGAATATAAATTTGGTACAGTTAAAGTGTATGAGAATTATTGAAGTTATTCGAAATTCTCTCAACACCTACTTCTGCTTTTGTTTCTACAACTAGGGCGATATACTAATTTATAGAAGGATTATATTTTTGCATGTTCGTTTTGCCGTTTCGCAATGGTATTTATTCATACATTTATTACATGCTACTAGGCAATAGAATCTTTCGATTGCGAATCATTTGTAAGATGTTGTACGCGAAAGGGCGTGGATATGTTCAAATTAAATTCGACGGGGGAGGGGGAGTTTTTTTTTTGTACTTTCATAAAATAATAAATGCCTGACGGAGCTTCGAACAGCAAAGAGTTCTTCTTATATTATAACAATGATAGCATATTGTATTAAATAACTTGAGATTATATCTGCTGTATCGGACCACTATACACTTATATTTCATTTCAACCGTGGTACGTGCATTGTTCAGTAAATTACGGTATGGGCTGACCTAGATTTAATTTCAGAAATAATAAAAGTATATTCGCGAGAAAAGAGTTATTGGAAATTTAATAGACCAAAATAATATATAAGCCTTCCTAATACCATCGAATTTCGAAAGAAAATACAATAAAGAGAACAATGATATCGCACGTATGATTGTCTGATCATGGAATAATATTTATGACTCCATTACGTTTTCTCAAATTTTTCCCATCGCGGTACCATAGTCTATAATATATTTGGAAAAATATTCCGAAATGTGTCTACGTAACAATCTTTAAGATAAAGAACTTAATATTGTCGTTTCCTATCGAAAGGCAGTTTTTAAGTATCGGTTAGATGAGCTAGTCACAGTTCACAAATGTTTTGTTTCGACGGCCTAAACATAATATTATACGCAACAGCCCTATAGATGCGTTGAAAAATCGGACATTTTCGTTAAGTCTGCGGAAGATGGTACAACACTTGTATTTCACCCTTCTATCACGAAATAATATATTCATAGTACCGTTTTAAAAAAATGCATAGTATCCATCAATGCACGCGTGCCCATGTATTATGTATATTTTATAATATCTCATTTTTCGGCGCAAAAGCGTGCGCCTTCAAATCGGCTGTACCATACCGAATGAGTTTGCGTAATACATTATTGCACATCAAATGCATTATTCAATAAATTATACGCACTTGCAATGGCACGCGCCTATACGTGTATTATAATATAGGATACGAACACGAGTTTCCGTCTAAGACGGATCGGCAGTGTGATAAGGCACTGTACGCGCGCAGTTCGAGTGTAAGAAATATGGTTTCCATTATAACAAAATGTGCTCGCACATAATAATGTGCGTATAATATTTCGTGTTGACACAAATGTTATTGTTTCGGTTGTTATCTTTTATATTACATTATACTCTTGCGGTGCGCGCGCGCGATCAATCGCGGAAAGAGTTAACGCGGTTCAGCGGCCGCGGCACATGGTTTCGTGCGATATGAAATGGATCGGTAGGATTACCATCGTTGTCATTTCAATTTGAACCCGCTAGCTCAGTAGTTCTCAACCTTTTTTGATTCATGTCACCTTTAGCCACTATAATCAAACACTGCGTCACCCCAACATTGAAATAATAAATTTTGTATTTATTATAAGAAATAATATGATTGTTTTCTTGTTAAAATTCTGCGTCACCCCTAAGCTAGGTCCATGTCACCCCGGTTGAGAACTACTGAACTAGCTGCTAGCACATGACGTATCGGGACATCGTAAAATCGTTTTCGTTTCCCGCAAAGATCGCCGCGGTGTCGTTTCAATATAATACGGTTTACCTACACGCTGCTGTTCCCTGTACATTGTCACCGGGATCACCGTAAACTTCGCACGTTCGCTAAACAACGTGAATTAGGTTCCATTATTGCAAACAATCGCTATTGTCACTGAACACGCGCATTCACTGTTCTAATAGTGTTTAGTTGATATCCGTATTCCGTACGCGTTGAAAGTATAGGTACCGTGAGTGCGTAAAATGCGCAAACCCTCCGTTCGCACAAACAAATTTAACTTTGACGATGTGCAACACTAATTTTACGAAAACAAGGTTTATTGCGTTTTTGGAATACTCGGTTGGGAAAATTCCAATTGTATCAAATCAAATGTTTTAGAAAAATAATAAGCACGGAAGTAACGGATTTACCGCAAATACGGATTTCCAGTGTACTGAAAATACCCCTGAAATCATAAAAAATATTTTGTTCCACGCGTCTATTCGAGATTTAAAAGTTTTTTAATAGCAGCAATTTTAAAAGCTAATTTAGAACTTTGATTTACAGAATTGCGGCAATGATTTTTTCCTCGAGGGTGATATATTTACCAGAAAAGAGAAACCCTGAACTAAATAATCCATATCAAAAGAAAAGAAAAGTCGGTCTTATTTCAAAGTTATTTTTTATTATTTTTTTATTTTTTCTTATTCTAAAGGTATATTTTTTGAAATGAAATTGAAATTATAAAAAAACACATTTTTATTATCTTAAGATAATAAATAAACAAAGATAGCTGATACATGAATTTCCTAACCTCCCATAAGAACGGCATAGCGAGCTTTCGACGTATCGCGGTATACATCACGTGGCACCCCACTCATTTTAATTTAAATTGTAGAATAAGAAATTTCCGTTAGAGCTATTCACTGTTTTCAGAGTAAACACGAAAAAATAATTTACTTCTCCGAAAACGTTCAAATATAAAACCTAATTTAGCTCAGTGATTTTTGGAATTCTATTTCGGAAAAAATTAACTATGCAAATTAAAGCTATATTTTTTTGTAATTGAAATGCGAATGGAATGAGTTGAAATTACTTTTTTATACGTGTAAGTTATTTTTACTGGGTATGTGTGGGTTTATGAGTTATTGTCTTAGATAAAATATTCTGCGTCTTACCGTAATTTGGACTTTTTTTATTGGAAGTTTGTACCGTTTCATTTCCGCTAACAATTCAAATGTGACACATGTGTGTTCGCTCCGATTGATTCAATTTCCTCCGTGTTTCCTGCATTTTGAAAAACAGCCTTGAACAATGTTATGTTTTCACACTAATCACGGACAAACGATCCACGTGGTTTTGTTTTATTCACAATGCATACACATGCATAGCTTATTTATGGTAATTTTTTTTAACTAATCAAAAGCAACGGTATAAAACAAACTGAATTTATATATTATGTAAAAAGAAGAGAAAAAAACGAACCCGTCATTCGGAGTTTTCCATTTTTATTATAATTTAAAAAATAATACAATAAGTTTTTTTTATCAAAAAATTGATCAAATTATATTTCAATATAACCTTACTATTGCTACTATTGGTTTGATATTTCAATAAAACATGTAGTACACTGCTCATTTAAATGCAAAGGACGTTTGTCAAATATACCTAAATGTTTGATATATTTGTAAGCTATAAGTATATACATTTTATTTTATGATTATAATTTACATTTATGCTGACACAAATAGTCAATATTGGTCGTTTATAATTTAACTGAAAAGAACAACACGATTAAAAATACAATTTCTGATTAGTACATAATATTTATTCAATTAATTGTTTTCATTAAATAGTTTATTTTTATTGAGTTTTCAAAAACCGTATTTTTTATTTATTTGAAAAATAAGCTCAAATAATATTATGTAATAATGTCGTTCAAAAGAAATTAACGTTACAACTTATTATTATTTTATAGACGGACTGTCCAAGGGATATAGTTACTGAGGCTGTATTTATAATAATAAAAATAAATAAATTTAAATATTTTATAGGTATTAGTAGGGATCTTCATGACAGTACTTGGAAGACTAACATGTAATTAAGACTGTATTATTCCGTAGAAGTTTTGAATTCCACTAATTCCGCGGTATTTGACATAATTTTTTCTGTACGTTTATTTTTTTATTTACAGAATTACATGAATATCAATATGTCATGGGGATAATAATAGAGTGATTAAACTACAAATATAAATTATATTTATAAATAACTATAGTTAAAGAATTTATTATTATTTTATTTAAAAAATTGATAATGCATATACTGCAATTTGTTAGGTTTGTCAGTTTAACTTAATTTCGGTATTATTAAACTTCCTTGATTGCGGACTATCCTGAATTATTCAAACTTGATAATTTATTCCTTCGGAGGAATCATACATAATACCAACCACAACGAAAGTATATTGCGAAAAAAAAATTTTAGTCATGCTGTTTGCAGCATCTATTTGAGCTTTGCAACGATCACGATCATCGGCTTCTTCGATCATCCTTTTCAACGCATTATCTTGTTGCGTCACACAATACTACTTTATTTTGCTCACTCAATACGGTTGTACGTACGTGTCTTCGTATTCAGTCCATTCTAATCTTCTTAATATCGAATACGGTTTTCGTTTAGACAGTTGAACAATCTCTTAATAATTTCGCGGATCATTATGGAACAAATATTGTTTTTAATTGTATTATCATAATTTTTGTTCACGTTTGTATTTGATGTCGATGGTGTCAACGGTTAAATTAGGTTTCTAAAAACAAATATAACATTGAAACGCTTATATTATTCAACAGTACTCGTTTTCGCGAAAAAAATAAATAAAAATGAAAGAATAAATATTATGCAACGAAAGTGTTATGCTTTTAGGTCTGAAAGACGATAATTTAATGTCTAAACTTTTTGAATTAGTCACCGTGATTTTAAGTATTTTGATAATAATGAGGGATATTATCAGCAGTCCTTACTCCTTAGCGTTGGCCAACAAGATAATGTTCATTGATGAAGCAGTAGTTATATTGTCCTTATATATCTTAATCATTAAACGAATAAATGGACACGCCTACATTACACATTGTATTGTACAATTGTTTATTTGAATCATTTAAATTTGTATCAAGTGAGGGGTTTAACGAACTATTTGAATCCACCGATATGTCCTCGGCTTATCTTAATCTAATGTGCAAAATGTATACTATATAATATCTTCTAAAGTTTTCTCAGAACATACTTGTTTTTCAGAGGTAAAGATTTATTTTTTGGAATTTTCGAATTTTATTTCTAATTTCTAGGTAGAATGAAATATGAAGAAAATATTTTACGATCGGTACAGATATATATCCCGAGATTGGAATTATTTATTTCAAATTCTGTGACTGTACAAATAACGTAATGTTTGCATGTCTCCTATTTAATATTGAAAATGTAAATACGAAATCATGATCGTATATATTCGAAATGCTTTTTTCTTGTCAAAAATAAAAAACGTTGGTACAAATCTATGACGTGAAGTGATCAGACTATATTATTATTTTACGTTTTATATTTTCGAGCAGTATGGGTGTGCGTATTTTATATTGACTGTTTGGGTTTTTCGATTTATCGCTTGTGTACCATGTACGTAAAAATAAATATAAATCATACGCACATATTATGTCTGTTTGGTTTATTGTATCTGGTGTATTGTACACGTATAATAATAAAACGAAATAATACAAATCCGGCCGGATACATGTTTTGAGGGAAATACGCAGTAGTTGGATGATGGACCGTTCCAGGGACGGGTATATTTTGAAATTTCAAAGCAATGATAGATCGGGTCGCATTTGAAAAACGACTCTGACCTAAGCTCGGTTCGTACCGGATAAAATTCAAACAAATTTTAAATATTCCGCAGAAAACAAAGTTGGACTTAATACGTTTATACGTGCGTACCCTATGTATAGATATATTACGTTATAATACTGTCCGAATGTTGAAGACCTATAACTCACAAAACTGTACCCTAACAGTGTCGCAATTGTGAATTAGAAACGAGTCGTTCAGAGTTATGCGTGCTTTCGGAACTTATTTTTCAGAATTTTCAACACGTCCGAGCTCCGTTTATCAGGTACTACGTACCTACTGTTATAATAGCCGATTTATCGTTGTTTTATTCGAATTTCGAATTAACAAAACATTACGAGTATTTTGCACTTGGCTATGCGGTTTAATTCGCGTAACCTACATACGTATACTCGATAATTTACGCACATATACGAGTGTATATGTGCGTAAATTATCGATTTTCTTCTACGCGTTATTTACGAAATAATAATTAAAGTATTAATACAACTATATATATATGTATAAATTACGTGTATACATCAAAGGCGCGATGTGTAGGTTATACCTTCTACTCTCGAGAAACTGAATTATATTTAAAGTTCCTTGGCACATTGTTAAAGCCCTTTGGTCGATGAGTTATTTCTACAAAATTATACGAACCTTGAAAACATTCACATAATTAATTGTTCGTATACAAAAAGTTTGCCAGTGTTTCTCTCTTTCAAACTCACGCAAACCACGATGTATACTAAATAGCGAAAGAAAAACGTCTTTTTATTTATAGCTTCTTTTGAACATTAGCGATACGCTATGCCGTTTTTACAGTTATGGTTTTTATTGCTGGTACTGCTGGTACTGCTGCTGCTGCAGACAGTCTGCAGCAACCCCTAACCGTATACGGATCCATAGCGTCGTCTCATTGTACAATTTATAATGATGACAAATCGCAGTCTACATAATATACTCTAAGGCTACACGCATAATATACGCGTTTTATTATTATCGTAATGCGCACAGTGCTAGTTCCGCGAATACAACTTTATAATGAATATAATATTATAAAATATACACTTAAAAGTTCACGAGAACCGTTTGGATCGCTAGCGATGGGATAATATTCGTCGAAAATAGGACGGTTAATTAATTGTATAAAGTGCACATCCTCGTTGTGTACACGCACTCGCGTGTTTCTCGCGACTCCAGGTTAAAAAGTAATAATTATATTAAATTACCCCTAAGCGGGTACGCTCAGTACGGCCGTATGAACATATAATAATAGTAACAATAATAATAATGGTAATACGCATATTTATGTACGTACGTTACGTTCACGTGTACATGCGTGTAATGACAAAACTGTTCAATTCAAGTAAAGTGTAAATTAAAAACTTGTTCTAGCGAGAATGAAAACGAATAAAGTTTTGTTAATACGGTAAACGATTGCACCGCTTCGGGCGCGATAATTATTGCAAATAGCGTAAACGATGTATGTACAGGCACTTTTCGTCGTACCTTTGCATCGTTCGCGTTAAGAATCCTTACTCGAACGTACGGTTTGTATAGGTGCTCGCCGTTTCGGTAAGGACGATATTGTGCAACAGGACATGCAATACGGACGGGCGCGTGTTGCACCACGACTGCGGGCTACACGGAGCTATGGACGTACCTATATCATACCGCGAGTGTAAGATTCAACAACGTTTTCCGTAGCCGTACGGTGAACCGTGTGGGAAAATAACGAAATCATCGACCAGGGACTCGCGCGCTTTTATCGTTCCGCTCGTACGACGCGTTGGTTTCAAAAGGTTTTTTTTTATTTTTCGTTCATTTACCGTAACCATTTTTCCGGGCAGTAAATCTGCGCTCAATGTTTTACGAAGCAATTTTTTATGCCGGGAGTTCAAACACGTTTGGCACTTAGCGCAGGTCACTTGTCGATTTTCACGTATTTCGCAGACCACTACGTTATATGCGCATTATACTTCTGGTCACGGCTGACGTTTTACAACGGCCGAACGTTACTTCGTACGCTGGCAGTGCGCTGTGTTTTAATATCGAACTGCAGATTCTCAGATAATATTTGACTGTCGTACGTACGTACGTGGAGGTAGGTACCCGATACTTCGCCATAATCAATTTCGTTGAAAACGATACGAGTACACGTTCACCGTCTACTTAAACGTAATTTAAACTTAAGCGTTGTTAAAACCACGCGTTTCCCAGTACGAGTACTCGTATTATAATAATATGCCGTATTATGTGTGCATAAAAAATGTGTGTTGTAGCGCGCATTATCGTAGTGTTTTCTTAATAAGTGATCAATTGTATCGCGTAAGTTTGAAAAAATAATTGAATAGGTAGGCAGGTATACCAGCTGTTTGTTTGTTGTTTTTTATTTTTTCATTATCGTTCAAGACTTCCAAGACATTCACGTGTAGTACGACGTATATGTAAAGACACGACAATTAATTGTTTTGTGCACGGGGAACGAGTTTTCATTTTTTTTTTGTTTTTCGGTAAAAGTTTTCCTCGCATGGCACGTGAAAAGTTTTATCGCACACATCAGAAATCATCAGAGTTTTCAAGAAATGTTAACCGAAATATCGGTGTACGAACCCTAACAGAATTTCGAAACGCGTGAACATTATTAGTTAATCCCGTATACATGCTCTTGTTCACCTCGACGTAAAATGTAGTGAAATATTATTGTACAACAACTCGAATGTGATAAAACATAACTACATTTGCCGGTAAAACCACCCTCGGCGAAGCTATAGGCGTGTTAACTGAAAATTGCAGTCTCTATACATGCAGAGAGATTTTTTAACAATGCTCACTTTTTTGACCGTAAAAATGCTTAGATTTGGATTTTTTTTTAAATGTTCAACTTACCAACTTATAACCTATGTGTTTAATAACTTTTTTTTAAGCAAACTAAAACGGTGTCCCGTGGCTTTACAAACTTCGTTTTTTCAAATAGAAATACCATATTATATACGCATATCTTATGATTCAGTACATTTTTCTGTAATTTTTCATGTAACGTTGTCAACATTTAGACCAACACTTTTGGAGTTATTCAAATTTAAAATTGCGCATGGAAAGTGTAAGATTTGCGTTATCTCGAGATAGTAATTAGTGATCACATGTAATTAGAATTTATATCATAATATCAAGAATTATAATTTATAATACTATATTTTTCTTAATAATTAATTAAGAATAATTCAAAAACTACTCGTTCGGATTTTGATTTCTTTACTTTAAAATTCACAGAAAAATGCCCTAGATAAAATATTACAGTGGTAAAAGCGTGTTCCTGTTTGATAAATAAAAGCTTGTATCGCCATAGGACATTCTTAAGGTGGCACGAAAAGAAAAAGTTATGGAAAACATAGGTGATATGGTAACTTCAACATTTAATAAAAACATATCATCCAAATTTAAGCATTTTTAAAAAAGGTGGTGAGCATGAAATCACCCTGTGTACTTTAAATTCGGTTAAAAAGAGACGTTTGCCTATACACTTAATTTTTTGCAACTAACGCGTTTTATGGTCGAGAAATTGGCTTTAAAAATAACATTTCCGGGAAACCGTGTACAATAGCTGTTATACGCTTTTTACATGATAGTCGTGGTTTATAATCGACTTTTAGACTCAGGTTCCGCCTGCGGCCTGCCGTTATACAAAGAATGGTATACTACACGTCGTGTTTCGCCTTTTGGTCTTTGGGCAGGTAAAAAGCTGTTCACTTTATAAGTTTCCGAAAAATGTTAATCCATTTTAAAACCAAGCAATATGCATAATATAAAATATGGTGTTTTATCTCACCACTAACGTCTCGTCAGAAATAACAATCGATTTTTTTTTCTTCTCCGCGCAAAATGTTCACGTAGGTAAGCATTTAAATTTCAAACGGTAAACTTCACGTATAATACGAGACTTTGTTGCCCAACCATTAGAGTAAAAACATCAACAATAGATATTTTCCCGGCAACATAACCTAAGTATAGTCGCCAGGGACGTACGCAGAAAAAAGTTTCGGGGGGTGTTTTTGAAAATCAGTTGCTGTTTTTTTTTAATAAACATACGAAATTATTTTAAGAAAATTATCTTTACTTAGTACTTACAATACTTTTTTATAATATAAACAAAAAAATTACAATACTAAATCTAATTTTTGTGAAGTTTTAGCCATTATGTTAAGAATATCTTGACAATTAACTTCTATGTCTCTATGTACATTTAACAATGTTAAACATTCAATTTCTATGTCTGCTGGTGCCTAAATAGCGCAACAATCAACATTAGAAAATACGTTAAAATATTAATAAACAAAAAAATAAAAACTAATACGCACCTCATTATTCTCAGTTCGAGATTTTTTATTTGTTGAGAAATAAGAAAGTAGAGTGTTTCTTTTTTTTTACGATTACATACTTTATATTAGTATAATAATATTAAACACCAACTTGAGTTTTTTTTTTTTTTTTTTCATATATTTAAGTAATTTACAATCTATACAACATTATGTACAATGGGCAAATTTGATAGTTAATAATGTGAATAACAGAATTTAACATTTAAGGGCAGGCACTCAGCAGCACCACCCGAAACTTGAGAGTTAAGAAATAAAACGGTATAATATTGTCACTTTTCGTGCCTCGTTTCAGATACAAAACAAAAACATGAACTATAATGTCGATAACAAAATATAACAGAAACGTCATTATTCATTAATTTTAACACTCTAATTGGCAGTAATTGTCCTGTCTGTATAGCTTAGGTATTTCCCATGTCCGTGTACATTTTAGAATTCTTTTATACCCACGTCAATACACAGTAGGTATCATTTTATTTTATTTATAAATTTGTTAGTATGTATTATATTTTATTTTGCTTTAGTCGGTTTTTCACAAACACAACGTAATAATATTATATCTGTCTATTAAAGTATAATATAAAAATTTATACTAAAATTTAATAAATAAATAACCATACAAAAAACCAAATATTTCGGGGGGTGTTTGAACACCCAAAACACCCCCCTATGTACGTCCCTGATAGTCGCTGTATCCTACGATATTGACTCTTCCGACATAAACAGTTTACCGACCGAAAATAGAGATATCGACAATGAATCGATGCACTATTTATTTATTCGTCGTCCCGTCCGTATACATATAAATATAGTCAATGCACTTTCTATATATAGGTACGGACTTAGTCAATAAAACCATTCAAATTATGTTTGTAAGTTTTGTTATTATTCTTGTATGTATTTATCTTGTATTTTAAATTATTTATTAACAATCCCTTCAGCGTGGTCGTAGTTTTTTTTAACGACATGGATAACCGTAACCGATTTTGAATGTAATTTGTTAACAACTGTTGCGTTTTAATCATTTACGATTGAAATATCTTGGCAAACATCGAATAACTTCTTTTTCTTATTTTTATTTCACAACAACCCATATCCAAGGCGTGACCACGTCATAACATGTGTGATCTATTAAGTTTACTTTCTCATGTAATAAATATCAAATTTGTCGTTTCTAATTGCTTCGCCATAATGTACCCCGAACGCGCATTCTATGCGGCGCACCCGCTTACATAGCGTCCCCAGTTTTCCAATAGACATCCCCCCCCTTTTGATTTTTCTCCGAACAACATTGCATTTTGTTAATCACGATTCGATCGTAACATATATTTCAAGTACAGCGGAGCTTATTTTTTTTATTTGAAAAGCATTTTACTTCACATTTCAATGTATATACTAGTAGCGTTGATTATATCCTCGTCAGTCACCAGTTTGGTTAGTCTGTTGATATCGCTTCCCGGGAGCCACGGCGGAGTCCGCCGATTTTCGATGAGAACAAAAATTAAATTTTTAGAAAAATGATTTGTTCAATCATATAAACATCATGGCTCCTATACCGTGGACTATCCGTTTGTTCTATGATCAATGTAGTAGGCACCTACTCACTTTAGAGACGTATAACGAATATTAATCGTCCGACGTCGTATAAAGACGTCGTAGACCACTACTATTCGGTACCTACAGGTTAGGTTTGGCTAATTTTTCCATAAAAATAAACGCCGCAGCTCGTAATTTAAGATACTGTTGTTTCTGTTTCCGCGATTGTATGTATAAATATAGTTCGATCCGTTTCTTTGTTCAAACACCGTATGTTTTATTTATAATTAAAAACAAGGTCTTACGTGGCGTTATTGCGGGGCGCGAGTGGGCGACATGTATACGTACACGACACTCGCGTAATATCTTAGCGCGTATATACCTACCACGTAAGTTTCCGCTCGGCGTGCGCGTGCTGTTAAAAACTTTACGCGTTTACGTTTCGTTCGTAAACACTCGTTATCAGACACAAATCGACGGCGGTCGTAAAACAATAAGACACGCACGTGATGTGTGGCACGGCGTCGACGTCGAATATCGTGTCTGCAGGAGAAAACCAAGAACATAATAAAATCGCTACGGACGTGTACTTTTCGGGTCTCGAGTTCGCACTCGCGGCGCGCGTAATATAATATATTGTATTTGCAATATTTATAACGCGACTGACCGCGCGTAATGGTTGCGGGGATTTTAATTGTCTAATTAAAATGTACGGAAGTAATCTGAAATGCGTAATTAATTCGGTGCACGGCGATGTGTTATTAATTAACGGGGTGAAATTATTTTTCGATTAACACGGATGCGTTGTGCACACGCGTATTTTATTAATTATTTAAATAACGTGCTTGAAGGGTCGAACGGCGGCGCACCGCGGGATGTTAACACTCGGTGGTAACCATCCGCGATCCCTCGAAACGCGTGAGGGAGAAAAAAATTATTTGCGTTATCAACTGACGAGTTATGCCGGTAACGAGCGGCGAAATGTTGAGCGAAATCAGGTTGAACTGCACGGGGTGTGATTATACAGCCTACAGAGGCTTACAATTTTTTTTGTTTTTTTTTAATACTATCTACAATCCATACCACTTGGGCACAATAAATAGATGTGATACAGATAGTTATATACAAATAATTGAAAAATGCTTACAATTAAAAATTCTAAATTTGTATTGAACCGCCAACCAATGGCTAATTGTTAAACTGTAATTACTAATTAATTTTTCATTATTCTATTATATATATTATATCTATGTAGAACTAAACTGTACCACTGGGCTTTATCCTGTTTTTGTTCATTTATATTTATTTGAATAAAAAATATCATTATTATAACAATGTTTTCATACCGTCCTGCGGCAAATACATATTTTATACATTATGCGTATTTCCAAATAGTTTAATTGGGTGTATATGTAGGAATAATTTCGCGTTTTTTCTCGAGGTCCCACTATTATATAATATATTATACAGTCTGTAATTATAATTATATCGAGCGTAAAAATACAAACAAGCTTGATTTATTCATTTTATTTCGACTGACCTTTAAATAATGGTTTGTTGTCGTAAGTCTTAAAAATTATCGATAAATTGGTCGTAAAAGGGAAAATGTTTACCACGGTGATACCCGATTTTGTCTTGATCAGCAGTTTCTGACTGTCAAGGATAACGGATTTATAATAACGAGTATTTTTTCTTCATAGACTTGTCGAATTCGCGCTGTATCTGCATAATGTTTACTACAAAG
The DNA here is from genome assembly GCA_949715065.1 of Periphyllus acericola. Classification (NCBI taxonomy): domain Eukaryota; kingdom Metazoa; phylum Arthropoda; class Insecta; order Hemiptera; family Aphididae; genus Periphyllus; species Periphyllus acericola. The sequence continues at coordinate 9,275,872 of OX454271.1, forward strand.
TTCACAAGTACACGGAGTGATGACGAAAATGTCGGAAATAACTGTTGAGAGAGTGTAATTCGACTTTTTTGTTTTGTTTGCAAACATTATCATAAAAAAATTATTTCAGCATTAGGTATTTATTTTAATTTACATGACATTTGAATACGATTGCGTATACAAATATACATATATATATATATATATATATAAATAATTGTGCATAATGGAAATCGTAACGAACATAAAAAGAATCCGAAAAACTATTTAATCGGCCGGCAACTTTGGAACATTACTGCGCGCTGCTGCCGCTGTCACGGTCGGTTTTCCATTTAGATTTAATGAGAAAGTTGTTTGTACAAAACGAACGAACACCCCTAACCCGTAGCGTATGACTGAATAACGACTGAAGCACATTATTCTGAGAAATAATAATGACGAGTAAATATTATGGAAGGACAATACAATTTAAAAAAAAAACAATCACAATTATATACTTGAAAAAAAAAGTAAAAATAATAATAGTAATAATAATAATACAGACAATACTGATTAATTAGCTTGTATATTTATTGTTGTACACGCGTTTCTTGTCATAAAGACAATTGTTTTTCAAGCGATTGACGCCCAATCATCTCAGTGATTGTCTGTGTACCGTGTTGCACAAGAGTATATTTATTATTATCTGATAAAATGGGGTGAACTCGTAAAATTTGTTTGGATTTTTCTGTACTTCCATGGACGTATTGTCGACCATCCATTGATTACTATTTTAGTAGACACTTGTCGTGTTATTTATTTTTCATATCCAGTAGAGAATAGAGATAATCGATATAATAATGATACTAGTGGGGCCTTATTAAGCTATAATTGTAATTGTTATAAAAACTTATAAGCGTACACAATAATGGTGAGTATAAAGTCTTAAAATACTAAATGCGGTGAATTATTTAATTAGAAATATAAAAAAAGTAGACTTCATATAAGAAAGAAAAAATTATAATATTCTATATTTGGAAAAACCAATCGTTAAAGAAAACGCATGTTCAATTAAATATATTGTTTTTGTAATTCTGAATGAATAAATTGGTGACTATTTAATGATCTATGAAGACACATATATATAGGTAACTTTTGGTACAGGTTCACACAGGTTCACAGGTTTTTGATGACAGAACAAAAAAAAACATTGTAAGACCAATACTTATAACTCGCTTAACTCGGAATATACTTGTAAAATATAACGAAGCCATTATTATTGATTATAGATAAAGTTATTTTGGATCAGCATAAATCTAGCGCAGAAAAATAACTCAAAATGTGGATACATGAACAAAAAATAAAGAAATAAACTCACAGCTGAAAATGTTAAAAAAAAATTCTTAACGTTATAAAATATATAATGTAGAACCAATGAACAATGAAAATTATGGCAAGGATAACTACTTGCATTGGAATTGATAGAAAAGCAATGCAAAATTCATCCTAATAGTAGTGCACAATAACCAGCGCATATACTAAGGAAGTTTTAGGGGTTGTAACCTCCCGGAAATAGTAAGAAATGCAAAAATATATATATTTATATATTATTCTAGTTATATTTTTATACCAATACGTCTTAAAAACCGGTAGTTTTTGGTCCTGTAAAATATATAATAGACAAGTAAAGGTAACTAAATTAAATCTTCCGTAATTATTTGTTAATAATAATGGTTGTTGTCTTAGCGTTAGAAAACCTTAAAACCCTCCCAAAATGTTTAGTACGTGCCTGCAGTATTATAAACGTGTAAAACAATATTATGCAGTACATTTTAGGGGGCAAAGGGTGGTACACGATCCCCTAGGGCTTTATCGTAATACGTATACACCTATTGCGCATAACTAATATTTTTTAATATATTTCCGCCTTAACGAATGACTTTTAATATCAGACCATTGCAGTAACACGTAATGTGATAAACTACTAAAATTAAAGTATATTGATGGAACGTATAATATGCGATTCGGTCATCGCGTCGAAGCTGCAGTTATTTGTCATTGAAACTCGACGTGTACGGAAGGCCGTGGTGTTATAAATTATTGTAATCCGCACGACCCCTGCGGACTATCCTAGACCTTTGTACGCGCGTCCGCTGTACACCGTACCCGTACGGCGTAAAGGTCTAAAGTGTACACGTATAAAATATAGAGATTTCGTCGGGACCCGGAGACACGTTGTCGTGCACTATAGGTCCCCGACTTTCCATTATAAATGATTTCTGCTGTACGTAATATATAATAGATCGTTTTTTTTTATCTGACGAAACGCGAATATACGTATTCTCGTGCAAGCCCTGTGCGCGCGCAAACTACCCGCCATTATAATACACTATAATACGTTATGCCATCATCGTAATATAAACGGTGCCGTTTGCAAAGATTTACCGTTTCTAAGGGGCGACAGGAACGCGCAAAATCTACTGATGCCTCACCTCACACAGGCTGCACTTTTAATTAGTATAAATCAATCCCCCGTGTGCTCGACCCGCCGACACCCTTATTATGGAAAAATATTCATAAATATAGGACGTCAAACTGTACTGTCTGATATAAGATTTAGTGTTTTCGCGCCGCGCGCCGTAGTTATATCCGTGAAAACACGGTATACCGACTTCTGTAACGTAAATTTTTTTTTAAAAAAATACGTATTTTCCATCGAAAACGAACCCCTAACCCATATTTTATTTTTTCGTTTGAAATATTATGATTATTAGGCAAATAATAATAGTAATAATAATAATAATATCGCGTGTTCGTGTTCGGTAACACTAACGGGAGATTAATCTTTTATATTATATATTGATGTTTAAAGAAAGCGTTTGTATTAAGTGTGTGTGTGCTGTATACATTAAAAAAAAAGCGAACACGCCACTGCGTAGCCGACGTAGTGCACGCGTGGCTGGTATACGTGTGTAGCAGGAACCTAACCTTGCGACGCGGTGACGTGAGTCGTGACACGGTGTTGTGTTGAATTTTCAGATTTTGACTGAAGTTTTCACTTCTATACAACTTCATATTATTATGTACTAAGTTGCCGAGTACTCCATTAAGGGGCGTACTGGTGTTGCGCGTCGTGTAGTCTACCGGAAAGAAAAACGGAACACACAAAGAACCTTTAACCGCTGAAAATGTCTTGTTTTTCTCCCCCTATGATCCGTCAGGAAAATAAATAGAAATACACTATGAGCTGCTGTTTCGCTGCTGCTGTTGCTTTGTAGAAATTGTAATGAAAATGTAAAAAAAAAAGAGAAAAAAAGACGTTTCAGTTCGTGAACAGTCCATTTAGTATACGCGTGACGCAGCTGTAATGAGCAGAGCTATAATTATTTCTTCGTCGCACTGCAGATGATAGCTGCAAGTTGTTTGATTGTATAGACGATTCTCTTACAATTGCATATTTATTTGTTTGATGGACGTGCATAATAGACACGCGCGAGCGAGCGCTTTTAACTATTTGTATTTGTTCTAATGAAATAAAGTCCATGGTATTTTAAATTTTTTTCCAACACAATTACAAACCTTAACTCTTTAAAATTAAGCTAAAAAGTTCATTTCTCTTGTATACTCAATTTACTGACTAGTCAGCTCATTAAATTGTTCAGCTTAATAAGCAACGTGATTATTTAACTTTTTCTAGTTTATCTGAACACTATCGCAGTTGAATTAAGTTTGAATTAGTTAAGAGCACTACCTTTTATATCTTGTGACCAACCGAGTGTAAGTGTAAGATGAAGTGGTGAACAAGTATAATATCACTGGTGTATTGTAATGGACGATGATATCGTCGTTATTAAAAAAAAAAACTAATAAATTAATTGATATAAGCTGAAAGTTTGCACTTTTGACGCAAGTGCTTCAAATCATTTTTCAACTAATTTGAGTTACTATTTTTTCTTCTACACGCATTTTTAATGATCAACTTATAACTTTACGGTATCTTATGTTGAATTTATTTTTTATTTACATTTTACACATATACTTACATATATGAGTCTTAACACAAATATAATACGAGTACTATAATATAGCATGAATACAAATATAATTATTGTATCCGGAAGCTAAGCTAGTTTTGGAGATAAGGTTTCTTAATATCTACTTATACAATAAAATTATTAATTTGAAGATTATGCTTGATTTAGTGATTATAAAAATATTATACAACTATTAAAAGTCTTAATATTTTAGCATAACATAATAAACCCGACAATCTTAATTTGGAGTACAATCATTTCATATCTAAGATAATAGTTTAATATTTTTATTTTATAAATTTGAAAGACTGAAAATAGACTAATATCTATATTAATTTCCATTGCCAACTTAATGCTATCATCGACCCGGTTTCTTTTACCGAATTCTGTTTAGCATTTAGGAATTGAATACATATTAGTCTGTTTTGCTTTTGTACAATTGTCATGTTTAAACCTAAATTGATTGATGATCTTAAAGTCACGGTTAATTTTTTCGTTAACTCGCATGTGTCTTTGATATACAGAATTTAGTATATAATTATTGTTATTTTCTCTTCGATACATGCTACAGCTTTCTGATTTCCATACTCGTAGTTACACGCCGTACGAAGATAGAAACGATTTTCAAAGATAATCTTTACCGCGACGTAGCTTTGATAAAATAAAATTGTATTAAGCGGCGGTTTGAAGGTTTGAAGCGATTTAAGGTTAATTTATCATTTTGTTTTTATTTTTGGTACATTTCGTAAAATCGATTGAGCAACATAGATATGTAACATATTTACTGTCCATTAAGGATATTATTACAAGAACATTTATTACGGTACGATGTGTACATGCAATATCATACTTCTTACATCGTATAACGCATCGTACTCGAAAGCATTATCAAGATGTACCATTAACATAATGATGGTCGTGCAACTCGCTGAAAGACAATAAATAGTTCTTTTAAATTAATAGCAGAACGAAAAACAACAATTAATGTTCATCATCAATATATTCGATGAAATATTGTTTAACGAAAGTCGTTCATTATGAAAAAAAACGACATGTCGAATATATGTCGGTACTTGATTTTTACCCAGAAAGCATTATTGAGTTTTTATGAACAAGACACTCCACCACCGGCGAGAACCTACCTGTACAGGGTGTCCCACCGGGATTTACACAGAGCGATATCTCCCGTGTTAATAGAGATAATCTAATTCTGTTTTTATGAGCAACCCTGGGCAGAGGCGACTTTGTTGACAATAGTTAGATGAATATAAGTGTATTATTAAAGAGGTTAAAAATTAAATTTTTTTCATAACTCTTGTGAAACTCAGACTAGCCATTTTATAGACCTTCTTTTTCCTGAAAAGGTCGACTGTTCAACTTTTAGTTTTCATTGGATTCATGATTTTCAATAGTATTTTTATTTTACAAAGAAATAATTTGAATTATCATCGCCTCGTCATTTTTCTGATATGGTTTACTGACAATGTTATCACTACTAAAAATTATGTAAAAAGTACATTATTTTCTTAGAAACTATAAAAATGTTAGAAAATTAACAACTTAATGAAAATTGAAAGTTGAATCGTCAAAATGTCCAGTAAAATAATTCCAATAAAATGGCTTCGAAATTTATAAAAGTTATTAAATAAAAAGTTTATTTTTCAACTTTTTTAATAATACACATATATTTACCAAACTATTGTCAACAAAAGCGTCTTTGCTCAGAGATATTCATAAATTAATAAAAAATTGAATTTGATTATCTCTATTAACGTGGGAGCTATCGATCCGTGTAAATTCCGGTGGGACACCCGGTATCTAAAACGTTTTCTATAAGACGTAGATGAAAATGTATTTCAAGAAAAAAATGCATTGAAATGTTCACTCCGTTCCAAATATAAAATGACACGATTATTTTTCATACCGTGTATGTAATTCGTGCGTTATTCACTGATTACATGATACGCGTATACCTATACACGATCAATTAAATACAAAAATAACACGTTTGACATTTATGATAAAAAAAGCCAAAAACGATTTCGTCACACGTTACGCGTAAACGTCTCTTATTATATTTATCAAAAGCAGTTATTTGTATCTTTTTGAATGACAACTTCACGAGTAAATGTCTCCCCTCCCACCACTCCATACATATTTCACGAAAACGATTTTTCATGCATATCGTATATAGAATCCGTATTTATTTCGCCATATGTATCACCTGTACATAAGCTACAGTCGAACGAATATTTGAAGTAAACTTTTTTCCTAAAATCGCACAAAAGAGAGTTTTCTTTAGAATAAATTATACAAGTTTCGGACGGTTTTTGAATTTTTTTTCTCGTATCAAAAAGTATATTATTCATCGTCTTTTAAATTATTTCGTTACATTTTCGTTCTATACCGTGCTGTTAGCAGTTATTTATACAGTGGATTGTTGCTAGAAACCAATGAAATGAATTTGATTTTGATTCACTCCGTATTGTATAGTATATTATATAAGTCCAACGTTGTACAAAGAAATACTAATGTACACACGTCGCGGATGCTACTGCAGGATATCTCACGAATATTTACTAATTGAAAGTGCGGCGGTATAATGGAATCCACAATCCATCCACTTTGCACTATTATAGTACATCTTGATAATCTTTGTGTATTAATGTGATTGTGACACTAATAAAAAATAATTTCTACGACTTATGAGTGCGTTGTACCGAAATCAAATAGAAAAAGAGAGGGAGAAAGTAAATTGTTGGTAAGTATTGAACAAACATATTGGACTTATAAAAGTGTTCATATCCATTAAATATATATAAGTTTACAAGGGATCCCACGAGTATTCTACAATTTTAAAGTGTTGAAAGTAATGAAAACTCCATTAACACACCACTTTAAATTAGCAAATCCTCGCGGGACACCCTGTATTGTTGTATATATATATAAAATGTTGTAATTATATCTTTCCACTCTTCTATTTAAACATGTAAACAATTAGATAGTTGTATAGTTAACAGTTTTAACACTATAAAAGTATAAAGTATAATGTTACAGCCATCACTTTCACTCCATTATAATAAGTGTATTAACGTGATTGTCACTTGTTCGTTTAACATTTATAAGTATGAATACACGATTGAATTAACACGACTTATAGGTAATCTTTTATGTAAATTGTAACAAATTGAACTCGCTGTTTGTCTGTTGTTTTGTAATTTTTATGTTTTTAATTTCAAAATAAATCTGTTGTTCTTATTACAATAGAGAGCATGATAAAAACAAAGAATTATACTTGTGGAATGGAATTAATTTAACTGAATAAGATGGAAGAGATACCATATACTAATGAAATTACTTTTCCCGTCTCCATTAGTCATCTAGGAGCATTACAAAATGGCACGTGATTACCAAAACGAGTTTCTCAACCATACGAGTATATGTCATATATAGTTAACTATAGTATAAACAGTGGTATTACAAGGGATTTTTAAAGAGGAAATTAACAAAATTAATTTAATTTGTAACCTTATGTCTAGGACCAGGTTAATGAAGTACTGACTAGATATTATTACCATAGGTACTGAGTTTCCAAAATCATCATGGTTGTTAAACTTCATAGGTAGCATGACCTCGGGCAAACAATCAATACATCTCGGTGGTTAATTATTTTACATCACAAGAAATTATAGTGTATATTAAAAATAAAAAAATACTCTTATATTTATCGATAAGCTGATTGACAAATTTAAGTAGGTACACATTTTAAATGAATTTTACTATTTTGAACAAAACAGGTATTTTCCAGTTATATTTCGAAGAGCGACCTCTTAAACTATCTTAAGAGATACTTGAAAGACATTGAGACTCGGCACTCGTGTATTCACAGGCTTCTACTCTTATGCATAACATATAAAGACTCTTGGAATATAAAAATAATGATAGTGAATTCACAATTAGTATTGTGCGTTACATGTTCAATAAATGATTATTATTTAAATATCAAAGAACCGTGTTCGTAATTTTGTACGTCTTTTGGTACGGATTCAGGCGAATAAAAAATGTACAATACGGTCAATAGAACGGAACTTTATGTCTCCTCTGCCTGTCAACGCATACCTCGCTAGATTTTTTACGCTCAACCTGTATATAGCTAAGGTTGCTATCAAAATCAATTTGAATTTCATAGGTTAAAGGGTTTTCCTCGGAAAACATTGAGTTTTATTATTTTATACTTTTATAGTTTCCCCGGTTCGGAGTAAAAATCGCTCATCGTCAATTATAGTTATTTTCAGTCGCACATAGACGTGTACAGTAATAACAGCATAGTAGGTTTGTGCGGAGCTTACGAATTTACACCCCGAGTAAAATCGATAGTTTTCCCGTATTATTCAGAAACTGAAAATTCAGTTAGTTACACGCATTGCACGCGTAATAAAAGGCTAAAACAACAGTGTGATTTTATAATTTATTTAGTTTTATATCCTCATACTGCCCTCGGTCGAGCGCGTTCGCGTAATGGCACCGAATCTCGCGTAGACTTGTGTCATATATAGGTATTTGTATAGGTTATTTGTTCCATTATTTTTACATTTTTGGTATGTGTTTGCATATAATACATTCACTACTATATCATACTACTATATATATTTAAGTATTTCTCTTTCCTCTTTCCTCTTCACAGACCCCATTGTTGTCACTAATTTATATTAATATTTTCGTTGTACCCCGAGCACAAACCTGTAATAATTAATATAAATATATAACAGCATATATCACTTGCATAAAAAATTTAATTATACGACACAAGGTTACTGAAATTGTAAAATTTATAGGTACTTGGTATATGATTCTATTCAACGTTGACCTACACTCGAAACATGACTCGGAATAATTTTCATACAGGATGATTTTCAACGTTAAACAGTAGATTTAAGGGTTTTTAAAAACATTATTATTACAGAATTTTAAGTTATTTAGACTACATCTATTTTGGTAAACCTTTTTATTTTTACTATTTTTTTTTATCGTAACTGCGTCCCATTTTATCCCATTCTGCAGAATATTACAGTTTAGCAACTCTTGATGAATTCGAAAATTTAATCAGTATAGAGGTCAAATATTTGTCGCTGTTTAAAGTTTTGATAATCAGAGTCGAACAACAGTTATCGTTATAATGATCCCGTTAAACGATAGTCGACTATCTGCTCATATAAACCTTAATTATTTATAAACAGTCAATCCTGGTTTAATATTAAATTTGTATGTGTTGGAATTCGTACTCGGAATTATAAAATTAAAAATGCGTGTTACCATTTAAAAATATTGAAAATATTAATATTTTTTTTTCGTAAATTTCGTGTTATAAATTACATTCCTATTTAGTAGAAATTATATGAATATCATTTTTTTTCTTTAAAAACCCCTTTGAACTAAAAAACTTAAAAACCACCTCGTGTAGGCTTTTGGGAAATTTATTTTAAGCAAACGTCGCGTCGCTAAGAGTATAATTTAAATTTTATAAAATATCTGCAAACTATATATTATAAAACGCATTATTTTAAATATGCCGGAATATATATTTTTAATTATGGTACACTCTTTACATAAGATTTTCTAATTTTTCTGAATTTCTACTAATGTCAACGCCTACCAACTAATAACATTATTCGATCATTAGTATTATGTAAGAAGTAAAATAAATCAGTTTTAAAACCATTAAGATGATTTACTGTTCCATTATAAAAATAATTACTTGTACAGTATGTCATGAAAAACATAATTATTTGAAGATGATGGATGATTATTTTACATCGGATAGTATTACTATACATTTTCAGATAGAATTACCTAAAAAATGCAATGAGTAGCAAAATTATTATTATTTTATGATAAAAATAAACCCATGTCTAAATAAATAATTTATTTTACGGCATTCTCTACGCTGGAAGACAGTTATTTGATAAAAATAAATAAAAAATAACAATAGTACTAAAACAGAGAGCACCGGATTTATTATTTACATAAATAGTCATGAGGTGCAATCTTTTCGGTTTTTAACAATCATAACTTTGCTAAATAAACTCTAAGACTATACAAAATCCTCAGTAAGAAATTTAATTGATTGTGCTTTTCGTGTAAACACAGGGAAGTTTTTTTTAAATAACATCAAGTAAAATGTTATATTTTTATATCCCTGTAAAAACAATTTATTTTTGTTTTTACATTTTTGTTTTCAAAACTTTTAATCTGTTAAAGTATTCTGCGTTTTCTTATAACTAAAAAAATACAGTTTAAAAATTTCACCCTGCTTAGGACTTATATACCTAACCATGTAAAGGACAAAACATGCCTACCGTGTACGACTAATATACCGACTACGTCACACGAGGAAGAGAAAATGCTGCACAAACTATTGGTTTTTGTTTAAGAGGACGACATACCCGCATACGTTGTCTCCGCCTTACAAACGTACATGACAAATCCGCATTCAGCAGAACCGATTTTGTGTTGTTAGCTTTAATATTACAGTAAACTAACCTATAATCAAATTTAAAGGGAAGAACACTATATGTGTGGTGACAGGATTTTCAAGATATTTTATTTTTTACGCGAGTTGTGAATGTGCAAAATATTACAATTTATAAAAGCCCATACCACGCTTCAAAATTAAAATACCGTAAAAAACTTATGTCATCGTACAGATAATTGTCTTGCCTTAAAAGTTTATTTATCGGTTAGTTTACTCTAGTATTAAAGCTAAAAACACAAAATTGGTTCTGCCGAATGCAGATTTTTCATGTTGTACATTTTAATGACAGCTACAATAAAACTTTAATCGAAATCGACCGAAAGCCATGATAAACGTCAATAAAACCTTGACCACTACAAATATTCGATATCATATTCTATACTGCGAATACCTCAGATAGAGATAATAACTCTACAAACTAATCACATCGAATTTTAAACAATATATAACATTTTATACGTCGAAACACTGGAAACGTAATAGTATTGAGGAGTGATTAAATGTATATTTGTTAGCATTTAATCAAATAATTTAACAATAGAGTTTGTTGCTTCGGGAGTAGCGTATTATCTTATTGCTATTATAGTGTAGAGGAATATAAACTATGAGCTAGAATGTATAGCAAAAATTTTGAGAAATAGCCAACAGTACGACCAACTGCAGCTTATACTTCTCAGAAGGCAAAATAAGTGTTTGTAGAATAACAAATCCTTGTTGAAAAATGTCCACGAATGGTTTGACACATCATGATATACGACCTATTATTCCTGTATCATTCGACAAAAACAAGATTGGCTTGAGATTTCCAAGACACGAAATGGATATAGGGTTTTCAAGAAGAAAAATACTGCGTGTGAACGAAAAGTGCTATGTTGAATTCGAATTTAAAAAATAAAATAAAATATAGATTGTCGTTTTAATTAAAGATATTAAACACTCATAGCTTTTTGTCATATAGAAGATACAGATACGTGATAATAAATAATAATGTTGTATACCTTGGGTGTCCAACCTTTTAGAGGGACTGGGCCACATTATGCGAGTAGAAATTGTCTCATACATTTTATCATATTACATTTTACTTATAATTTTACCGTGGTAAATAGTGCGTAGAAATATATTTACAATATATAACATTAATAACAATAACACAATCATACTTAAGTTATTCGCATATAAAGTTAATTTTGTTTTTAATATGTTGTGGTTTTACACTCTTTAAATAATTTTTTTCTCAAAATATATACGAGTATGATTAATCGATGGTTTTGAATTTTAAGTAAGGGCCACCTTAAATTCTACCACGAGCCCCGCGTTGGACACCCCTGTTGTAAACGGTTCGATTCAAAGAAAATAATATTTAGGAAACAGCAAAGCCATTACGTATTGTCAATACGAAATACACTATGAACAAATTGAAAAACATATATCTCAAAAGATAACGTCTGCAGTGTAAGATGATAGTATTTCAGCACATACGAGTATTAGACGTTTTGATTTATATTTCTTACATAATAACTCATTTCTAACGTAATACGGCGGGAAGAGATAACAGAACAAATATAAAAATTAAAACATAATATATTACGACGTGTGCGTACGTATTATCATTATAATCGGGTACTGCGTGCACATATATATGTGTTTGTGTGTGTGTGTGTGTGCAAGTGACAAATAACGAAATAAAACAATGAATCGATCGGCTTGTATATATACATATTGTTCAACGACATATATTTCGCTTAATTTAATTAGTTTCGTGTCGATGTTGATTGTCATCGCGTCGATGTAGAACGAATGTGTTTGTGCGTGCGTAACGTGCGTAAATATATATTCGGATGAATTCAAATAAACGCGCACGGGAATGATAATAATAATAAAAATGTCGAAACCGTTGAAACCATATCTGCAATTTATTATGTATTACATATTATATTTTGAATATTTCAATAGACCGTGTTGGTGTTTTCACATTGTGCCGTCGAATTTCCATAACAATCGATGGTGTGTGCCAAACGGGATGAACCTGACGCAGCTGTAAACCTATCAGTCAATGTGCTCATACACACACACACACACACACACACACACACACTTGTACAGGAGCTTCATTACAATAACGTACGTCGACCCACGCACGGTAGTATTCGACGACAATTACGTTTTGAAAACGTTTTGCAGCGAATAACAATAATAATAAATAACATTAATTATCGTCATCATTTACCTGTATTACTACCGTTAAATCATTACACAACAATGAAATAATAATAATAATAAGAATAATAATAGTAATAATAATGTATAGGTACGGGATTCCGGATCGGATAAGAGGGCGTTTCGGATAGGCAAATCTAGTGCTCCGGCGCGTATTTGTCTCCACCCCGACTGCCAACAGTCACCACCGCCGCATGACAATAAAACATTTCTCGTACCCCCGGTCCGACGACGACGGGACGTGCTGCTGCTATGCCCCGGTGACCGTGCACGCAATACGGCGCGCACCGTACATGTATACCGTGGTATAAATACAGCTCATCACGTCGCGCCCCCAGCAAACTCCCCTTTCCGGTCCCCGAGCCACCGACCCGGGGCTCATCCGTCGCGGCTAATCGTCGTAATAATATTGCGTAGTGCGCACGACAGTATTGCCGTTATTATCGTCATTATAGCCATCATCATTATTATTATTATTATTATTATTATTATTACAGTAACGGTTGTGTACGCGCGTGCCGATAAATACATAATACTTCTATAGATACATATACTTACAAGCGGTATGCGCGCGGGATTTGCGTATACCGAACGCGTGTAATAATAGTTATAGCGAAAAGTACGCGCTTTGAGAGCAATAATGAATTCCGGACCCCTGCAAAACCCCGAACCACCCCCCACGCCGTCACTCGCCAACAGCTAACCCCCCCCCCCCCCCCCCCCCCCCCGCGCGCCGCCCCGGTGAAAAGGTTCGCGGACCGCCCCGCCGCGGAAGTGTATGGCAGCGACGAGCCCCGCGCCGCCACCGACGGACGACCCGATGGAAGGACGAGAGAGCGCGGCACGAATTTTATAATTCACTGCCCGGGGCTGGCCGCCGTCTTCGGGGTTTTCCCCGGGGGTCGCGTGAGCAACGGTGTCCGCGCGCGTGTCTCCCGCGCGTGCGTGCGTCAGCGAAAAATCGATACGGTCGACTGCGGCGCGTCGGCGGCTGCGTCGCGCTCTGCCGGCCGGTCCGCGCGTCCGTTCGGGTCATGCGACGACAGCCGGCCGCTCCTGCGCGCGTCGCGCTCACATCGTCGCGGTCGGGTACGCGCGCGCGGCGTCCGACGGGGGGGAAAGCGCCGTCGCGTAAGGATTTTCCCGGCTGCGGCGGTGCCCTTCGACATCGATTAACCCCCTTTGGCGGAACCATCCCCGAATTTCTACCCGCCCGTCCGCCCATCGTTCTGCCGCCGCCGGCGAGTCTCTAAACGCCGTCGCGCTCGTACAGGGTGTGCGCACTCCACCGTACAGGGTAGCCGTCAAATGGACACCGCTACGAGATCCCGTATAGGGGAGTGGGGGGGGGGTACAGGTATACCCTTCGTTCGCAGTTTTTTTTTTAACCCCCGATCACGTGTAAATACATATACGTACGATGGAAACCAATGATTTTTGCCGGCGCACAATTTCACGTTTAATACCAGGCCCGGGTCGTTTTGACGTTTATCGAAGAAGCCGCGCGCGACCCCCGGGAAGCTGCGCTCGAGACCTACATACAGCGTAGGCCGTACAGGAGGGGTTACGCTTGGCACGCCATAGAGGGTGTGCGAGACCCCGGCGACGTAGTCGTGTACGCGCTTGCGTACAATATTTTCCATCGATATGGCGCACCGGATTTTTCGTACGAAAAACGCAAAACCGAGAGAGAGAGAGGCCACGCGACGAAGCCCGTGCATCCCACGTCCCGGAAACCGCGTTCAAGACGTACCGCGTTAGTGGTGAAAATCTGTTGCTGACCTTGCGAAAAATAATACCGTTTATACCGACGGAAGAACCTCGTCGAATTCGTTATGCAAATTTTACAAACCCGGGAGTCGCTTCGAGTTTACCCTGTACAACCCTGCACGCGAGTATATATATATATATATATATATTTGGACGTTTTGTGCGTGCGCGTATTATCATAATATATATATTATATACACATACACAGTATGTACGCACTGCAGCGCCGCCGTGTTTCCCGGGCTGGGTCGCAGCAATACATATATATATATATATACGAAATACGGGGTCTATAATCCCTGTTCGCCACCGCCTAACTATTTATCCTTCGCTGAACCATGTACTCGCAATATCATATACATGCACGAGGTATATAATACATATACCCTTCGCATTGTTATTATGTATATATATATATTATATATATATATTCCCATGACCGGCATTCTACGACGACGATCATAGCTCACGCATTAACGAACGCGACGCGACACCACCGTCTATAGATATATCCACCTAGCTGTTATATATAATATACGTGTACGCATTGTGAATACAAGCCGATCTCAGCATCCGACGGTGAGTAGGTGACGAGTGCAGGACGGCGGACGAGGAACATTATACGCGCTGCGCGAAGATAATAAATCATTATTGTACGCGCCATGTATACACGGGTGCGCGCGCGTGTAATATTCTGTATAAATATCCTCTTCGTCCTGCTGCAGCACAACTCCTCGTCCTCGTCCTGGTCCTGCAGCTCGTCTCCGATCGCGATTTAACGCCACCGCCGTGCCGTCGAGTTTATTAACGGGACACCGGGTGAGCGATATGAGTGAGGAGCGGAACAGGAACAAGAAGGGAGAAAAAATCGCCGACGTTCGCCGTTTTCTATACAATATACATGTTATACGATGTTATATATAATGGCCTCGGGAAAAGATTAACGTTGCCGCTGCCGTCCCTAACGCGCGCTTCGAACAAATACGTATTATTATGTTATTAGTGGCTCGTGTATATGTGTGTGGCGTAAAACCCGATATTATAAAACACACATAGCACATTACTAACGTATCGAATTCATATACAGAGTGTTGGGTATGGATTATTATTATACAATTGTAATAAACGGGTTATTGCTTCGAGTGCACACTTACCGAACACCGCACTCTGTATACACGGCCACTATATACGACGCAGCGGTGCCGTACATATATCACGCGTTACGTGCGTATTGTGTACTCGTTGAAAAATATATTATTACACGTGATACACAATGCTTCATTACAACGTTATATGCGTGTGTATATGAATGCGTAAGTCGTAGCATGATACGTGAGCGCACGAATCGGGAACGCATACATGGTATATACTATATATATACCTATGCGTGAGTATATACGATATTATTTAACCCTAAGCGAGTGCGTGCGCGGCGTTTATGCCCGTGCAATAATTATTATTGTAATCCTTTTTGGCGGCAGGATAAGCACAAATATGGGTATTGCTGCGGCAGTGTTTATTGTCGGCATTACGCAGTTTACCTGCCTCGCATGTTTTTCATCTGTTTTACGGTACCATGTGTACTTAACGTTAATGCACACACAATATAATATATACATATCATAAATTTTGTATTTTGTAGAGCCTGGCCTATAAATATTGGTGTACAATATACCCTATGAACGAATTCCGAGTATTAGAGATATCGCGCACGGGATATACTGTATATATATATATATATAAGTGAACAATTATAACGCATATTACAGTACTGCAGTTTAAATAATATATGTAGTTTCTCTAAAGGACATTTCTTTTTTACACACACATGTATAGTTGTGGTTAAATAGTCACTGAAATCACATTATATCGTTTATACGAGTATGCGATTTCTATATAATTATAATTATACATACATTGTGTATTTGCACGCAGAAAAATGTCACTTACTTAAAAACACATACCGGATAAATGGATACATTTTCTACAAGTCTCTTGAACGTAGTTATAAAACGGTTTTAATGTACGCGTACGGCGTGTGTATGCGTGTGCGTGTGTGCGAATATGTGAAATGAGCGCGTATGATATAGTACGACTTCCCCATAGGACAGGGTAGGGCGCCTGGGGATAGGGGTAGTTGGAAGACTCGCGCGTGAACTCCCTAGTCGTATATATACTTATATATATATAAAACAACCAATATCGCGTTTATTTGTGCTCGACGCTATTATAATATCTCGCCGCCGCAGGATACCGCACGGCTATTCGTCGCTTCTACGAAAGTTATAATAACCGCGAGCGCGTTCTCGAAAGAGAGCTCTTGAAAACCACGTTGCTTACCGATCCTTTCCGACGGTCTTTCTCTTCGATTATTAAAATGTGTATATACACTCTGTTTCCGTCGATAATAAATACAAAACATAAGTGCTTGCTTTCATGTATATATACATACGCGCGCGCGCACACACACGTACAATGTAAATACACACACATACATCTACAGGCACACGTTGCGAGTTTTTACATTCGACTCTAAGTGTTGGCGGTGGCGGTGGCGGTGGCGGCGGCGGCGTTTCGCGAATATCGATTACGGCGGCGGCGGCGGCGGCCGTGTGAGCGGAGAGGCGGCGTCGGGTTTGTCGAAACGGACATGCAGCGCCGCCGGATGAAAATATTGTTTTTGACGTTGGGAAATTTGTTTTGTCTTCTGCATAATATATACGTATTTATACCTATTGTCGTCTCGAGGCGATACGCGCGCGCGTCCGTTCGAAAACAACGATCGGTTTCGCCGCGGTCCGAGGTCGTTGTTGCAGCAGCTCGTTATATTTTACGTATATTATGGTACACGCAATCGGCCGAAACACGAAAGATATTATAATGTGATATTAAATTGAAAGCATTATGAGTGTGGAGAAACCCGTTGACGACAACATATACCCGTGACCAGCGAGGTGTTTTTTATCCAATATTATAGGTATATTTGCGTGCGCATAATCCACTCGTCATTTCTATGTGGTCTATAATATATTTCTGTAAGGGGACCAAAATATTACGTAGATTACAGTATTTACACTGATCACAGACCGATTTCCGTCAGTGTTGTTGGAATTTCAAACGGTGTTTAGAAACCGTGCGCAACACCTAAACAACGCCCGCGAGAGCAAAATATCGTTTTTGACAGTATTGGTATAAGGCTATAGTATTACGTTTTTTTTTTTTTTAGGATGTGCGAAGATCTTATTGTGAAAAAAAGTATGTATATTGTTATAAGATCGTGAATTTCCAGTGATATGAAATCATAAGACATTTGTCGCGGCTTTGGAACTGTTGAATTTCAATAACCGGATGTATTTCAAAAGCCTGTAAAGTGTAGTAGAAGATATTGTTAGAAGTGAGAAAGACAGAGAGAGAGTGAAGACCTTGCCACTCTTGCCAAATGGTCCTCTTGTATCAATGTCTATGTGTGTTCTATTATACCATAAACACACAATATTATGTATTCATTTCGACGTACAATATACATCTACGTGTATAACAGGTCAGGTACACGTACAATAATACGTACCTAAGCGCGTGGTGTATTGTAACGCTGCAGAGATCAATATTGAAAAAAATAGTCACACATACACACACGTTTGAACTTTGATTCTGGCAACACTATATAACGCTCCTTATCGTACATCGTGTTACAGCGAGACCGCTCGCTGTTATTTTAATGTTGTTGTAAATATTATTATGTGTATGGTTTTTTTTTTGTTTGTTTTTAATTTGTTTTGTACACAATAATCTATATACACGTTATTAATTTTTATTACCATTACATATATGTATATGTATAATGCAACTATAAAGTTACTTGTGTGACACCCTCTCGATGTGGCGATTTTATAAGCTAATTAAATAGACGACGGGGGGGGGGGGGGGGGGTGAAGGAGCTGTTTCTGGCACGATTCACGCAACTATATATAGTTCTTCCCTACGCGAGAAAAATATCGGCGATGTATAAATGGGTTGTTTTAGGGTGTGTTTATAGATCGGAATGGATAGTTTCATGTTCGGCAAATAGGAAAATCATTTTTCCAACGAATGTACAAAATACGTTAAGCTAATGTAATCAATAGCAGAAACAGAACGTTTAAAAAAATATTAACTCGCATTACGATTTTAAAACAGTAATAATATTTCGATACTATAATAATTACACTCGATTTGCGTATGAATCCGCACAAATTACGTCATTAGACTTTTGAACGCTTAACAGTGTGAATTGTTACTGATCAGTGATCACTGATGAATAATGACAAATATTAAAATATGCATGTATACTTGTATATTTATATATTTTTAATAACAATAAATAACCGAATGTTATAACTAAAACTACAGCGGACGAGGGAAAAAACTATTCGCCCACACGAATTTTTGAAAGATAAAACTCAAAACGTCTCCCCGAAGAAATCCAGACTACGCATCTGCCACATATAACGGCTCGGAAAAAGTTTATATGAACAAGGATTCGAATCAGTGGCGTATTTATGGGGTCGATCGTGAAAATTGATTCCTCCCTTGAGCCGTGTATGTTATTATATAAAGGGCAATTTGTGTCTGTTCGCAATCGTAGGGAAACATTTGGATCACCCGTAACCATAGAAACAAAATATGATAACAGTATTACTATAATCACGATAACTGATTGTTTTTCTCTAATCTCCGAAGTGTATAGTGTGTACCTTGAATCGGTACTCTTTCATTCTTTTTCACTCTTGATACCTATAAGTCTTTAATACATTTTGAAAAATCAATAAATATGCGGTGTCCCGAAGTCTGGAAAAGTGAACACTACTATAAAACAGATACGGTTCAAATCTTGTATGGAGCAGTAATTTTTGTTCGAATCTTTTAAACAGTTTTTTAAACACTGTTAGATCCTGCAGGTTATCGAGGATTTTCGATATAAGATTTTTTTATTTTTTTTTTAGCCATGGAATAATAAACTGTCTTTGCGGGTTGCAAGATTATGCGTGCATTATGGCTTCAGTAACAATATGTATAGGTATACTGTATGTAGTTGTGGGCATTAAGAACCTATATGACCTATAGTATAAGTAATACGCGTTTTCACCTACTTGAATCCGAGCAATAATAATGATGATAAAAATGTCAATTGAGAAACGAACGTTCCTTGTCGATGGATATCTCTGCAGGATACGCAAGTGATTTAAACAGGCGAACAGTAGTCACTCTTGTATAAGTTATAATCACACGTCAAAATTGTTTTCAACTCGCAACTGCAGCTCTCATCATTTCATATCTCCAAGTTATTTCTCGCGGAAACGACAATCGACCCTTCATCTAATTACATGACACACTCACATACTCCGAAGAATAAGGCGCGCGATAAGTAACAAAAATGAAAATGATTGCAGTTATATCATTTTACGCAGTCGCGAAAATAACGCAGCTTAAACAAAGAAAAAAGTTGACAGTCAAATTGTAATATACTCGTACATCAGGGATGGACAACTGGCTGTCCGCGTACTATTTTATCCAGCATACCACGATACGTTACCATTTAAAGTGTAATACTCTTCGTACTAATGTTTAAAAATAAAAGTTACTCGACGAGATTTTGAAAAAACGTTGCGCGTTATTCAGATATAATTATGTATTTAATATAGTACGTCGTATTAACATCGTTTGTAGAATGTTTGCATTAATTCTCATCTGTTATCGAACTTAATATCATACTTATGTCACTAAATATCTAAATATGACATGATGAAGCGCGATGGAAAAGGCATGGGGTGGAATATTCATAGAGGCGTACTTTTATAATAAACAGTATAAATGGCACTTTTACAAAACAAATTATTTATTTATTTATTTATTTGAATAAACGCCTTGTAGGCTCTAATTATTTTGAAATAATAATAAAAATGCTCCGAAGGATATTCAACTTGTATTATTGTACTCCTAAGAGCATACGAATAAGATGGGTATATTGTTCCGTGGTAATACAGGGCAATTATTTTGGTATAAGAGCCATGTGTAAAAGAGGCAAAGGGTGAAGCTGTAGTACGCGGCTATGGGTAAAACGCCGTGTCCTTCGTATCCTTCGCGAGTCGTGTACGACATAAGCTGTGCCGGTTTTGGCGTGATACGAGTAGCTTATTTTTTGTCCGCCGGCCCGCTATAGATTTGAATAAAGGTCTAAAAACTGGCACTCTGTGTAACTTAAAGTCGCGCAGACGTGCACAACGCCTATAGGACGACATTTCCAACAATAAACCTGAACAAAAGCTGCGGTCGAATATTTTTTTATGCTGGTTCGGAGGTTCGGGTATAACGGTCCGTGCACACGAGACGACCCGGCCACGTATCGGGTACTCTCCGTCATGGCGCCTCTCGACGAGGGTCGGGGCCGTTAGCGTTATTAAAATACGTGGAGCGTGTGCCCTCGCGCAAAAGCGCCGACGAGAACGGTACGCGTTGCCAATGCGGCGGAAAAATCACAATTGATGCGACGGTGCAAAGGCTCGGGACGACGAAAAACGACTTGGAATGTCACGGTTGCAGTTCGGCGGCCACCATGCAATATCGCGCATTCCAGTTCACTCGGTCTCGATTGTACGCAATCGCGCGGGATTTATGTGCGTACTCGTACGATATATAATAGCGAAACGGGCTCTACTGCGCGACTCGTACGCGGGGGAGCGTAATCGTCGTCGACAACGCGTGCAAGTCGTTTGGCGGAAAAAAAAATAAAAACAAAAAATCTAATATCCGTTTATCGACGATAATATTATTATTGTTATTGCCGTGCGCGCATTGTATTATGGTCCTGTTGTTTGCGTACTAGTATGAAAAAAAAACAAAAATATTGATACGGATCGTTAGTTAGTTGTGTACGGCTCAAAGTTCTCTCTGGATTGCTGACCTCACGTCAAAACGAATACTGATCATATACGTATGGGGTCGCGAGAAATTCTGTCTATCGCTGGCCATATTTCGAAAGAATTATCGGTTGCACGTTACACATTACACGGGGGTCACACCAAGGACGGATACATGGGGTGGGCAGTAGAGACAATTGCCTTCCCCCCGGTCACAATAAAAGTGATTTAAAAGTTGATCAAAATACTTTTTTAAATATGGTATAGTAGGTATTGATTGATTTCAATTTTAATTAAGTTTTACATTCAAAATTAAAAGTTGGTGCATTCTAAAACAATTAGACCAACCCATCACCAGTATTTATGTCGACAGTATGACAGATTTCTGTACACAACTAATTTTTGATTAATAATTAGACTGTTTCTACTAATTTATATTTATTGCCCCCTCCCCTCATTCAGGACCTCTGTGCCCGCCCTTGGGTTACACACACACACACACACACACACACACACACAAAGGGTTCATTACTTGAATTCCGGATCATGTATAGGTATACAGATTATTGGTTTCATTAACTTATATACTACTAAAGTGCCGTTCAGTGTGGGTGTACCTGCACAAATTGTCTCCAGTTTGCTTGAATGTAATTGTTGATTTTCTACTGCGGTCATGGGGTCAATAACATCGTCGCCTTATACCACCAGTATCACCGCAAGTATAGATACAGAAGCGGACTCGTGCAGTGGTTGTGCGGGGAGACTTAATTTCACCTCAGAGTTGTAAAAGCTTCGTGTACAGATCTTGCTGCGGGTAAATGTTAACGCTGATAAATGTAACGTGTATTTAAATTAGGTTAAAAATATGATGAACATAATATCTTCTCCTAGCTCTTGTATAATATAATATTCAGGTATCCAATCCTACGGATCAGTAGATCAACAAAACAGAAGATATAATTGAGCGTCTATACTTCTATAGGATCTAAACAACAAGGTGGTGCCATACATAAATATATGTGTATATGATTGAGTATAATTATAATGTAGTATGTGTATATAATAAAGAGATAGAAATTATTCAAATATGAAGAGATAAATAATAATTAGTAGTTATTGTGCTTGTACGTAGTTAAGTATAAATGGTATTATGAATGTATATGGCTTTATGTTTATTGGAAAAATATAATTTAGTTTATTCGTAACTATAAAATACAGTAATAATATTTATTACTAGCTGAATTAGCCTCACCCGAGAGATATTTTACTATTTTAGATTCGAGCAATAAATTTACTATTTTGATGAAAAATAAATGTTCAGTTGAAAAAGAGCACATTCGTCATATGATATAATTAAAATATATAATAAACAAAATAAAATATTTTCTAGGTGACCAAAAAATGCAAAATATATACTTCCAATCCTCTAGGATAACAAAACTCTAGAGCACAAAACTGTTTTGATCCTTAAAAATGCGATTTTTTAAAAATACTTTCATAGTGCGCCTCCATACATCAATAATTATTTATAGTATTCCCTCAAAACATCGAATTAATCGGTTGTGCCAAATTTTTTTAAAAACTCTTCTATATTGTACATATTTAGACTTTAGAGTACCTATAGAGGACCCGCATATATCAAATTTTAAGTTCACACGTTTTGTAACATTTTTCAATTTTTGTGATGAAGCGATCAGTGTTTGAATTTTATATATATAGACGAGTGATGGTGGATTGTATGTATGATTATTAAAATTGAGTATTTTAATTTTTAAATATTATCTGATTTTCTGTAGACGAACTGGAAAATTAATGAGTTTTATTAATTAAAAAAGGCCTCAAGAAAAAAAATGTCTGAAATTCAAACACCAAACACGGCTTATCGATTGCCAGTTAAAACGATTTAAATAGGTATTTAATAATACATTATTATAGCTGTAGCCTGTAATTATACGTTTTGTCTAATAGTTAATATAATAGTTAACGATGAAAGATAACCTAATCTATAGAATATGTATTTATGTATTTACTTCGCTAAAATACTGTACCTTTCATTTCTGATAATATATTACAATTTTAAATACGAACAAAATTTAATGTTTGCTATCGAATTAATTTTACTGGATAACGTGCATCAATTATAGACGATAAATTAAGTGTATTATTATATATTAATACGTGTACAGTGTACACGATACGCGTGGAGGTCAGTGCAGTATTTGACTCAGACGCCGCATACGCTCTGTGACGAGGAAGATTCGGTCGTATTTTAATGACATTTTTTTTTTTTGCTGTTTGACCTCTAGAGACCGGTAGGGTTTTTCGTATTTTAATGATGTACTTATACGTAGCCGATGTGTTTGTCTTATTTTCAATTATTTGTTACAGGTACATCATGTAAACAATATACCATACAGATGCGTACGTGTACGTTTTTTTTTGGCACCAACAAAAGTCTAAGCATAACGCATACATATTTATTTCACTGGGATTTCATCGAAAAGAATAATACGCGCGATTACCACCCAGCAGCCGCGAGTCGTCGAGATGATTAATTCTCGCATAAGACAGCAATCGAAAACAATGGAACACAAAACACGCACAATATTATATAGAATACATATTTTATTACGACGAGTCTATATATACTGTTATTGTTATTATTATATATTTTTTTTTTTTACATAACATGTTGTATTGTCAAAACGGACATTTTAAAAACTCCAACGGGGTGATAGTGGGAGGGAGAAGAAACTAATTTTTAAAGTGTTTTTGATTGACTTTTAAATTCTCTTACTCAGTTATTTGCCGGTCGTTTTTTTATTTCGTTTTCGACAAATATATTTTTTTTTCTGCTAACTGAAATTGCTAAGACGAGTTACGAGATTATAGATACTTGAAATTTTAATTAAATATTTATGTCTGCACTTTATGAAGTTTATAATTTTAAAAACATTTTTTTTTTTTTTCATTTGAATATATTAAATATCTGCAATCTGTAGTACACTCTTTGTAATAACCTCATTTCGGAGGTCTGTACGGAGTAACCGTTCTGAGCGCGGCTATACAGTTTTCATCTAAAGGAAAAGTTTTGTTTCGTTTTCATTGTAATTCGATGGGGAGAAAAACATATTTTCAAGACCATTCGAACTAGAATGACGATCTGCACGGCGGCGGCTACATCGAATCGTACACGATAACGCGTTCGTTCAAATACTCGGCCCGTCTGATAGACCGCTGCAGCTCTTTACCCGGTGACGCGTCGCAGAGAATCGGCCCGGTCGGACGATAAATCCGTTGTCTCTCGACAATCAACGATTTTCAAATTAACATAATATTTCCTGTCGTTTCTTTGTTTGTTTTCCACTGTTTTCCCGGTAAAAAGTGCATTGTTTTCGGGAGGGCACATATTTTCGGTACTTTTTCAATCGCTATTTTCCAGTGTTTTCAGACCTCTGGGGGAAAAGGGTAGACATTTTTACCGTTTTGTTCGTACGCGGTTGTCGAGTTTCCGTCGAATCGTTGCGATCACCGTTTCGACAACAGAACAATACAACAATAATTTATGTTATTACCGCGCGCGTTTCGAGTTTTCCTTTTCAAACTGTATCCGACGGTGAATTTGAATGTGGCACGGCGCGCGGTTTCATTAACAAACCAATTAAGTGGTGACAATCGACCGGCGAAATTGTCGCCGTTTCGCGCAGTCGAACAACACAACATTGACGGGCACAAGTGGTCCGAAACAATACGAACAGCCCCGGCACAGCTGCTGACGGTGGTGGTGGTGGCGGCGGCGGCGGGGGCGGGCCTCGCAATGAGGCTCATAAATAATGTTTTGACACGACCTGCGCGGGTGCGTTCGCGTGCCCGTCGTACGTGTCGCTCCCTCCGACACGACACGACCGTATGGAATTTTACGTTAAATTTTTATTTTTATTTTTTCATCATAATTATTGTTGTTGTTCATTTCATTTTTATTTTTTCGTCGCGGTTAGACACCTCATCGTATTATATCGCGTACACCGCACACCGTCGCACCGTCGTCGGAACGTGTGTACGTCGTGCGTGTAGTGCGCGCACTAATTATTATTAACGCGCGACGGCAAATTACGAGTGCGTAATCACACACATGCGTGCGCGGGAAACGAGGCTACGTCGATCGATTAGGAAAATAATGAAAAAAAAAAATGAATAAAAACATCCAGTCGACTTACCGACTTCATGGCGCACATCATCTTGACCGAACTGGTAGCGAACAAATGGGCCGATTGATTCGGGTTCGGCCGATTCCATGGCACAACGGGTTGCATGTCACCACACCACCTTTGTATATTATATATATTATATACGAAGTGGACGGCAGTATAGGGTGAACGGGCACGCAAAACGGAATATTATTATTATCGCGTTATGTTTGCTGTCTTTTTTTCAGCCCCCATTTCCCAATAATTATTGTTGTTTTTCGCTTTCCGACGAACGTCATAAAAAATAGAACCGGGAGGGGGGGGGACAAAATATGTCAAACGTGAAACGACAATACGTTTTTTATAATAGTACGTGTAAACAGACGAAACCATATAATATACGGCGAAAACATCATTATGTAGTGACGCGATGCTGTCTTTACTCAGAGTCAAAAAGAGTGTGACAATATATATTGTCAAGCAATATAAAATGTATATTATTCATTTTATCTGTTTGGCAAATATAAACATATTCATGTGTTTATATGTATACCCTTAACAGTAATTTCAATAAAACAATAAAAATAACGTCGTACACCCTTCTTGCCTTTTCAGACTTATAAATATTCTAGTGTATAGCGGTTTAAAATCCATCTTCGGTACCGTCCACCCACTCACGTGCAAAAAATCCATGAGAAACGGAACTCGTACAAAACTTATGTTACCAACTAATCAATTTACGGCCGATTCGCCGAGGGGTTTGGTAATACAATTTATTATAGTTTCAATTTTATATAACGCTGTGTTTCATAACATTATTTAACGTTCTAGTTAGCTATTGCCACCCCTTAGTCCACGCTCCTTACCTACTACGAAGAATCACCTACACAATTAAACCTGCACTTTTATCAGTTTGTTTCAGATTTTTCTTACAGAATTGAACTTAACAAGAAGATCACGTTTTAGTTGTGGTTTCATTATTATAATAATTTTAGTTAAAGTAATGTAAAAAAAAATTATTTATTAAATTATCGGCCAGGTTAAGTTATAACATAATTTAGATATATTATCTTATGATATTATAAAGTTTAATAATGACAGTAAAAGTAAAATAAATTATATTATACTATATTTTAATAAACGAACAATAAGTTAAAAAAAAAATTGGACACCCAGAAAGAATATTTATCATTTGCGTGTATCCATTTTGAAAAGTGGAATATGGGACCATTAATAATTGTTTCAGGGTTGTTTTTCAGTAGTTATATGCTCGTATTTAACTGCACTTCCGACAGCATTTCCACTCCCGTTAGAATAAATCTTGAGTATATTTCACAGTCGAAACCATCTCCGATAACTAGCTGTTTGCGGTGAAATAGTACTTCACATCTCGGTCACGAAATTTCTCGCGTTCGAGTTACCAGCCAATTAACAGTCACCGCGGCAAATAGCAGAAGCCGAACGTTTTCGGAAATCGATGCGCGAAGTACTCGTATATAACTGCGCGGGATAAAACAGTAAAACCCCCGAGTCTCCCGGCAGCGTATAATACAATATATTATACTATATAGTCATTAGATATTTTTTGACGAACGCGAAATTATGTAAGAATCAACATTCGACATGATCATAATACGAGTATGTGATAATGTCACGAATGCCGAGCCAGTTGACCAGTTGAACCACTACCGGTGAGGTTGAGCTCAAAAAGTCTTATTGATTTTGTGATTTCGACAAATATATATTTGATGATTATATAATACGAGTAGAAATTGGCCACGCTTGATCGGAGGACAATAATACAGCAGCAGTGCGCTTGTGAAGAAAGTTAAGAGCCATGATAACCCTCCGACATACGAATTCTTCGGGAAAAATGTTTTAAAATTAGTAATATTTTTGTTTGCATGCGCGTTCCGTATCGGTGCGTCCGTGCCTGTGAAAGGAATGAAAAAATATGTATACAGGATGATATTTTAGACGTGGTCACCTCCGTATTTGGCCGCAAAAATGCTTTGATTTGAAATTTTTTATTTTCAATGTTCAAGTTACCATAAAAACTATCATTTCCACGAGGTTTTTTTATTTCATGCTTCATTCATTTTTTCATTTTTATTTCATTTCATGTAAGACGTCTGTAGTACGTCCTGTAGCAATATAAAGTTTTCTAAATGAGAACACCCCATTTTCACTGCGGTATTTCATCGAGGTCATTTTTCTATAAATTTTGTTCCGAAATCAAAATTCAAACGAGTATTTTTTGAATCATTCTAATTTAAGTATTAAGGAAAATAACATTATAATACCTAATATTATGATATAATATTTTGTAATCACATGTTATCGCTAATTGCTACTAATTCGAGATAACTCGAATTTTAAACTTTTCAAACGCATTTTTAAGTTTGAATTATTCCTAAAGTATTGGTCTGAATTTTGACTACATTACATCAAAAATTCCAGAAAAATTAATCAAAAAATGTTTTGCGTAAAAAATATGGTGTGCCCATTTGAAAAACAAAAGCTTGTACGGCCACAGGACATACTTAAGGGGGCTTGAAAAAAAAACATTGTGGAAAACATAATATATATGACAACTTGTACATTGAAAAAATAAATTCAAATTAAAGCATTTTTGCGGCTAAAAAAGAGGGTGGGCACGTCTAAAAAATCGCACTGAACAAAATTGATTACCAATTTAACGCGGGAATATAATGAATAAATAAATGGGGAATATAAATTAAGTACGAGTTTCCGACTCACAATGGTATATTATAGTATATATAGTGTTCATTAAAAGCCGTTCTACATTCGTGATCCGATCAGATATTGCGCTGCAGGTGTATACGCTGTTTCCACAAAACGTGGTGCGAGTTCTAACAAATTATACAGCTCTATGTGACCTCGGAATGAAATCCAGTGTGATATATTATACACAGTATACACGTTTGAGTACGTATTTCTGCCGGTAATTGGTGCGCGTATATAGCGCCGGCGCGCATTTTTATATTGTTTATGATAAAAATAAAACGTGAAATGTGCACCGTAACATTTACCGTGATTTTGGATTTGATTTCGATGTTACGTAATTTATTGATGTAGGGGATGTATGGTTTTTCGCGATAAAGTCGTCACTCACGAGTTGCAGAAGTACTATTGTTTTATCATGGTCGTTCTCCACGGTCAGCAAATTAAACACAATGCACTCTGAAGACAATCTTTTAATATCTAGCCGCGCTTTCATCACGAAACAATGAAAATACAATTAGTCAAAATAACATTGTGACTGCGGACGTGGCTAAATGTTCATCGCGAAACGAAGTCAAGACAACGCGAGTCGAAACGTCGGTCCATGAGGGTTATACGCTTTTTGAAAATGCGCAATTCAATGCCAGTGCGATACCTGAAAACAGAGTTGCAGCGCAGCAGTATGAAAATATCAATATCAACGGTGTCGAATATCAATCGATAGATATTTTACATCCTTGTCGTTTTTACGCAACATCATATTTTTTTAAGCGCGTTCCGAATAAGTATCAAGTGTCAACTGTTATCCCGGCAACAACAGCGTGATATAATAATTAATAGAAATTAGTTCTATGTGTACGCGCGCAGACGTACCTCACTGATTTATACATCTAATATTCTACCATTTCCGCACCCAACCATCATAATATATTCATAATACCTATAGTATAGGTACGCCGCCGATAACCTCGACCCAAAGGCTTTATGGATAAAATATATGCTTATCTGTAAACATCAAATTAGAAATTCCTGATCAATAACTAATCTCATAAATCATAATATATATTGACTGAGCCGTATGATGTGCCTTTGCTAAGATTACATGGATGACTGCCCGCCAATCGCTCCGCCTCTGCAGACGTTTAGCCCCTCAACAACTGAAAATCTTAAATTAATACACATAAACCATTCTCGCCTAAATGAACCCAAATTATTCGCGTTATGATAATATCATGAAAAAAATTTAAGATCCCGGTCCAAAAGATGACATGTAATTATTTTACTTATTTCACACTAGTGTGTCGGTGTCGTTTAAAATACAAATTTAATTAAAACCATAATTCAAGTTTAATCACGACCTACGGATGATGGGTCACTTTGAAAAATTACTAAAAAAAACTCATAAGCCCCTAGAAATATTAAAATTTTTTTTTAGAAAAAAAATAATTCGTCCCTTATTAGTCGTACACCACTTAATCATACTTATCATATTCGTCGTTACCATTTAATAAAATAACTTTATGAAATATAGTTGCGAACTTGCGAGTAACTATATATGTATTACCTTCGGGAGACACTTAAAATAGATACATTTGCCTTTAGAGATTATTTTATACCCTACTTACCTCTACTTGAGGCATTGTTTGTACAGTGCTTACCCTAACATAAACTGTATTGTTAATTATTATGAAGTAGTATTATTACGAATTCTAAAACCCATCCCATTATTCACAAAGGTACGAGGTGATCAAATTAGAGCCATAATTGAAAGCATTTGAGTAATTTTTATAGTTTTGATCCTTGACGAGTTCGTCTGTACTCGATGGTCGTTTTGGTGAAAAGTACGTAGGAATTGTGGTTTGGAATGAAAACGAAGCCTAGAGGAAAAAAAATGTTTGTTCAATACCAACGCCAACTTTTAGCGTTTTTCGTTTTAAAGGGTTCGACGATTTTGTGTCTATAACCAGGTACTGTTGAAACGTTATAGTGATTGAAAAAAGATGATATAAAGCTTTATTTACTTACTACTCATAGAATTTTATGTTTTCTTTTTTTTCTTTAAGAGTCCTTGGTTTTCATTTCTGCAACCAATACTCGCCTGTTTGCGATAAATTTCCACGGTGAATTTTGAAAAGAAAACCTCCACAAAAGTATATTCTACGTAAATGATTTCCATAAAAAGAACACGTGTGGGAATCCATACTACACTACACGTTTTGTGGAAGAGATACATTATTCATTAACATGTTGGGCTTCTCGGCTACACGCAGTTTCAAGACGCGTCGTATTATAGTTTGTATGGATTGCGTATTCCGCTGACACTAGAAAAAAAAACACAAAAAACTCATTTCAAATAAGACGGGTATTTTTTTTAAAAAAAAGATGAACATTTCTATTAACGTTTTATATTACCTACCTACATGCCAACCTATACGCACGCTCGCAATGTTGCACGATTTCGCCCACGAGAATATTATTCATTTGTCTCGCGAAACGAGTTGGTATTATTCAAAAAGCATAGGTATAAATCATTGACGCGACAACACGCGGGAGTGATCATATTTTTTTAAAATGCTATTGTGGCTGAAAACTTTAATATCTTATCATCAATATTAATCACAACAAGTAACAATTAATGATTATTACCGATGGACATTCAAAAACGAATATCTTTCTTTATTTTACATTGTCCATTAGTCATTATTATAGTATTCGTTATTGAACAATTTTTAATTTCACCAAATTGTAATTTATATTTGGTTTCATAGTAGGTACATCATATTCATTTTGATCCTTGTCCCTCCCAATATAACCTAATGTCACCGACGAACCCATTATTTTTATGTAATTACTGAAAACATTGAATATCTGGCAACGCAGATAAAAATGTTAATTATGTATGTACTACACGACTGAAAAAATATCCTACAAAGATCAATTTTTTGGTTTTTTGACGAATCTAAGTTTGTTGTCTTTTCGAGCGAGTATCAATAAATCACAAGACGTGTATTGATCAAATGAACCGACTCGCGCTAATTTGCAATAAATACGTTGTACATTGTGCAGCCGCTAAATTTGGTGGTGGAGCATGACCGGTTTTTACCATACTCGAGTACCTACCATTTTCTCATCGAAAACCGTGATGGACTCAGAATAATTTATCATAATTTTTTTTTCATTATGCTTTTAGCGCCTTATCAGCCTGTTCAGAGTTGAATAAACAACAATTTGCAGTTAAATAATTATTGTATCTCGCGTACACGAAAACGCAATTAATTTATCCGCGGCGCATCTATAATATTTTAAATTTAACACTTTACAAAATTACAACATTATGTATCTGGGCGATTTTAAACGTATATCATACTGACGTTCGTGTAGCGCGAACGTGAAACACGCATAATTTATTCATCCGATATTTCATGCGCCTATATATTTGTGAGCACACAGCAGTGCAGCACTACATAACACGATGAGAAAATCGCACAATGCACATTCTACACGGTGAATACGCGCGTAGTTGAAATACACAAATTACATTCAGTCGTAAATACCAAAATCTGTACATATAGCACTACGCATATATATGTTCACCGCAAGAATGAAATTATTTTTATCACATTATGTACCATCGCCGGCAATCGGCACGGTCACATTGACGGATTACTCGTTATCGCGGCGCAAGACACAGTATTTTCTCGCAACGCAAATATTTAAACAAGGATTGTATGTGTTGCGGTACGTGTGATTGTAGGATTACATTTTTCAAACGCACATACAGCATGATCAAAACATAATAGAAATCGCAAGACGAATTCTTCTTTCTCGTTGTAACTTGTAGACGTGCTCAAACGCTTAGCGCGAGATCAGCGAATAGCGCGTGTTTAATGGCCCGTGGATTGATATCCTAACGCTAAAAAAAAACAGCTTTTTCCAACACTCGCGAGTACGTTAAGTTCGTCAGTCATGTAACTATACTTCATTCGATGTCGAGAGTGTACTACACTTGATTTAAACGATACTTTCACAAAAAACACTAGGCAACTCGCCAACACGCGGTCGGATTAATGAATTCTCATTAGATCTCGATCTGGCGTGTGATGAAGAATCACGCGTTTCCAACGAATAGAAAAATAACGTTTTTTAAGTTTTTTCCAACATTTCCAACTCGTTTGATTGTTTTCGTGTTAAGACGGTTGCGTAATAATACCACGTCAGTATTAATATTCATTTGAAATACACCGTTTCGTTACGACTGTTGAGGACTACCCATATATATAAGTTCATTGTTAGTCTCGTACTCGAGTCCAATTTTGCTCCGAGACTCACTAAAACGTACCGGTCCTGCAGTGTGTCTATGCGTGTATATCGCAACGGTATGTCCTATGTGAACGCGATGATCGCAATACGACGCGACCAATACGATTCAATTATCGTCCGTCAATGCGATTATCGCGGTGGTGTCCTATGTAATAATATACGACGAATGCGATAAAAATGTATAGTGGCTTTTGCGACGGTGCACTAAACGGTCGTGTCCAGTATATTATCTTGTAAGTTTAAATCTATATAACTTATAAAGTTTAATTATTAATATATATAAGTAGTGACTACTTTGTTTGTTGAATATGTCTCTGCCATTAAGTATATTAAACAAAATGATTTTGACTGAAAATGCAACAATAAAGTATTTATTATATAAAATGTATGTAATAAATTCCAAAATGTATATTAAATAAATGTGAAATTATAAACATTTATATGTTCAGGTATAAAAAAATGAAAAAATCCACAGAACTTTACGTTTTTGGACTTCCGAAATTAATAACTCAATATTTGAAAATTTTAATAATTAAATATTATATTTAAAATATGTAAAATATAAAATTTAAAGTACACTAAATAATATATTAATCGTATAGAATACGGTAATTGTATCAAAATAATCGTAAATAATCGCACGACGCAACGACTAAAAACAAACTATTTTGTTTTTCAATCCGTGCGACTAGTCGCATACGAAAAATCGGACGCATCGGTCGCATTTATCGTGTCACGTAGGCCACTTTCGTTGGTTTTGGTTATCTTGTTTATTTTAAGAATCGCATTGGTTGCGTCGTATTGCGATCGTCGCGTTCACATAAGACAGGGGTCACCAATTAATATTTTTGTAGGGCCGAATCGGGAATTTTGAAAATTTTCGGGGGCCGTCAGAATAGCCAAACAAATATTTTTAACATATTATGTAATGGAGCAAAAGTATAACACAAATAAAAAATAATAAATTGAAAAAAATAAAATAAAATAAAGTACAAATTAACTGCAATATTATAATATAAATAGAAAGTCAGGGTACAATTAGTGGGAAAAATGGCAAGTAAGTTTGCTATCGAAGTTTATTCGTATTTTATCATCGGTTTCTACATTTTTTTCCTTGTCCGCGGGCCGCCATTTGGTGACCACTGACATAATATAGGACATACCGTAATGGTGTACATACTCCGTGCGTTCTGTCGAGCGGATATAAGAATTATTCTTCATCTCGCAACAAACAAAAACTGATAGGATTCGGTGCTCGTACGCGGTAACAATACAATAATAATATTCACGAGCCGTGGTTACGATATTTATGACTTTACGAGTGGCTTTGAACATTATAAAATAACGCGTGCGTGTGAACTGTGGGTGCGGGTCATCACGGTCACGGTTATCGTGTTACTGTTACTGTTTCGCGCCATCCTTATTACGGATCACTTAAGGGAACACCGTTTATTGATAACAGACGTTTTGAAAAGATTTCGGCTTGATGCGACTCGGCCGAACAGTATTGTCACGGAACATTAAACGAGTGTCCCGCCCGAGGAAAGAGAACGAGAGAGACACGGAAATACGGAGAGTTCGTAAATTAAATATCGTGCAACTACGTCCTACGCCAGTGGTGGGCAAACTTTTTTAATGGGGGGGGCCACAAAGTTTAAGAAATTCTAGAGGAGGGCCAAAATTTAGCAAAAATTCATTTTGAATCATAATATTATAAAAACATTACAGCATTACACACAAATGTTACAAATTACTTTTTACCTTAAATAATAATTAATTTAAAAACTATAATTAAACTTATACACATAAGTACATCGTACATATTATAATACGAAAACTACGATAAGGACGCACCAAACCGAGATCCGGGAAATATATTTGAACATAATATGAATATATGAACAAAAATATAAATTATATACCTATTATCATAGTATCTACCTAAACCACGATGTGAGGGTACGGCCGCGCACAATCCGCGCCAATCTATTTAAATATTAAATCTATTTTCTTCGATCATTTTCAGAATATTTCGGGAACTTTTTTATTCTATACAGGCCATATCCATGTCGATGGACCCTCGGCGGGCCGGAGTTAGCCCGCGGACCGTACTTTGCCCGTCACTGTCCTACACCGTATTACTGAAACCGATTGACGGTTCTCGAAATGTGCGGTAGGTATAGCTCCAGTCGTGTCCTGTTTCGAAGCAATAAATCTTTAGATTTTGAAAATTGTAGCCGTGTCTGTGTAAGCGACGCAATATGCGTATAGTATTTATTATTAAATAACCGCGTGCCGAGGCGTTTAATGGTGGTTAACCGCAATCGCTGATCATTGCTGAGGTTGAGCACCATCCGGGGTCGCTAGTTCCCGGATGGGTGACCACCACCCGGATTTTTAGCGACGAAGTCATCTCCCATTTACACGTACGTTCCAAAAACCGACCCTGCCCTACAGCTAGTAGGTTAGGTTACTGATGGTAATACTGGTTAACTATGGCCTTAGTTCTCGAAAATTAAAATAATAATAAAAAAAAAAAAAACTTACATATTGGTATATTGGCGGAGGTATATTTTATTCGTAGGAATTTAATGGCAGCGTAATAAATAATAATCATTAACAAATGAATAACAAATGAATACATCGTTAGTACATGTACTTACAACAGTTATCGCTTTTATGGAAACATTGTTTTTAAGTTGATTTAACAATTTTACCTACCTACACCTACCTAGTTTTCATTTTCATGCGTGTTGACTGTTGATTACCAACTTAATTGGTTATTTCTTCGGATATTCGTGCGGCTTGTATAATAATTATTACTTTATCAATTTGCATGAAAGATGTAATTTCCAACTCTTTTGAAAATTTTATTGAGTGAAGAATAAGGATACATAGGCGTACAGCACGTAGTAGGTATACTAATTTTTGCAATCTTAATTATTAATTAATACGAACACATATTTTCATTTTGCTGATATCATTAAAGATAAAGAATACCTGTGGCCTGTGCCATAAATATTTTTAATTTTATGGTCGCGGTCGTATGTTTCAGTTAGTTAAAGCCGGTAAATAATTACTTTCTTCTACTTCTTTAATGTTTATGTAAATTTAAACAAAAAAAAATATATTAAATAATAATTTTATCACGTAATGCTTCATTTACTATTTGAACAAGGTCAGCAAGGAAAACATAGCGTGTTTTGGAGGAAACAAAAGTTCATGACATCCTGATCGTTAACTTGTCGTTGGTAACAAATTACGTTTTACGTATAAATTATATTATATTATAGAGGTAAAAAAGGCGGAATAGTTAAAATTTTATTTGTATTTTTGAATACAGCTCATTTTAATGTTTCAATAAACTGAATATATATATTTTTTTTAAATAATTCATTACCAGTCCACACGCATATAATAACAATATTTTCATTTTACGATTGTTTAATAAATGCTGTTGTGAAAATTTTAAGAAAGTAAATCCTAAATTAAGCTTTTATAATTATAAAGTGTAACTGTAACAAGAAAAATAAAGTGTATCCAAATGGAAAAGGAATGCAATATTAACATTTATAGTAACCAATGACTAGAGACTAATACTATTATTATTCATTTTATCCCCAATAAATGTGTTTTACACTTTTACTGAAGAATGTACTTGATAGCTAAATATTATTAATCAAATGTTTATAGTAACTTCTATACTTTTAAACACGTGATTTCATCAAGAAAAGATTTATCATCTTCTCGGTAATATCTTATAAGTATTATAAAGTTATATGTGGGTATTATTGTAAAGCTACAACTTTAAAATTTATAATAAAAGTTCCTTTGAAATAAAACACACATATTATTAATTCCACACACTATATTAGCTTCGTTCTACTATAATATTTAACTAAAACACATACTTCTAAGTTCTGTTGGATGTGTTTTGTTTAGTCAATTTAAAATTGCAGCTGTTTTTATTTCACAATGGTCGTTTAAAAAAGGTTCCTCCAACGCATCGTTTTTGAGTCCATCTTATTGATATTTGCAACACCTGCTTTGCCGTGCGTGTAAACGAATAATAGTTTACCTACCCATACACCGGACACCTATATCTACCATAGCAGAGTAAAAATTTACAATCGCAGATTCGATATAATCCGATAATATTCAATATTTTTCACTCTTCAGTCCTAGGTGCGCCCGGTACACAATATTATGATGCTAGAATGCGTTATCGTGTTTTCACGATATCACATATGTAATGCGATTAGCATTTTCGGTTGGTACATTTTGCGAAAGTAAATTTCTGCAGTGCGTTTTTGTAATTGGATAATTTGTTAAATCTTATAATAAAATAATCTATCGTAGCACAAAAAATACCATAGTCGTATAATCCACAACAATGCGCGGTATAAGCCTATAATAATACATAGATACTCATTCTACGCATTATAGGATAGTTGAAACAATGTCTTGAATCGTGACCGTATTGTTACTGCAGTTAGTAGGCACTAGGCAGGAACGGTTTTTATACGTGTGGCCAGCGACTGAGGATTTAATGAAATATATTATTGTACACTTGTACGGTGTACGGACATAATTTGCTAAGAATGAATATTGAAAATAAAGTAAACAGCTTACATATGTCGTAAGTTAAACATCGCGAAATACTTGCAGTAATAAAAGCAATGATGTTTGAAGCATAGCATCCAGAACAAGTTTTTGAATAAATCTATGAGCTAACTAGTTTCGTAAATAAATGTGGTATGAAAAAAATGTCAATACTTAAAACTGTTGAAAAAAAAATTAATAGACGCCCACGAACCATGAATAACTTGATGACACTTGAACACATGAACTTGAAATTTTGATACAAAATCAACCAAAGATATGTTTGAAAATACAATCACACAAAGTTGATAGTTTACAGCGAAAAAACGACTGTTTGTTATTCAATATTTAGTCAGAATAATACGTTATGAAAGTGTTAATCCTTGAATTAAAAACGTTGTTATAAAACGTATAGCCTAAATATGTGAAAATAACTACTCGAGCGTTAAATGCTTGTATGGACTATACCTATATAATATAGTCATGTAGACTCTAATATAGTAATACCTTGAATGAATAATTATGATAGAGTTACAAGTAGTAAGTTGCAATAAAATTGTCTGAAATTAAACAAAAATATAGTGTATGCGTTTAGTATAAACAATATAATATTAATGACTCAAATAAACGTAAATTGTACAGCTGATCATACGAGTAGTTATATACTTCAGTGTCAATTTGGTGTTAGTAATATACATATATGCATTACAAGAGATTAAAAATGTACTAAAATCATATACAATTTCCCACTGGCTTCATTATAAATGTGATGCAGCTTATATGTACCACATTTAATAATAGGTATTTATTGCCTTTGTTTGAAATGATTAGACCCGGTAAACCCATAGTCGCGCTAAGTAAAAAAAAAAAAAGGGAAAATAAAAGAGAACTCCTTAAAGCGAATATATCGATAACACAACGTGCAGGTCGCCAGGTGTACTCACAGGAAGAATCAGGATTTACGAAAAATTTTGATTGAGAAAGCCCAGCGGGTTAATAGTTGAATAATTAAGCTTGCTGCTTCACTAATAACAAGTGAAATGTTATGTAGATGTTTCGAACGACCTTAAAAAATCGTTTCGAATAATATCAACGGAATTATAGCCAATTTAATTATAAATCATTGTGTCATTTGAAAAACAATTCGACCGGACGGCGCGACCTGTTTATCGATGATAAACGTGAATAAGCCCCCACGACAGTAGTAGTCGTTATCATGGAACAATTTCTGTGTGGTTCTATCACGGTCTTAGACGTGATCATGACGTTTCGAGAAAAGTACCACTATCTCAAGAAATCTTCTAAGACCGTGGGCTTTATCGACTGCTATCACAGATTATAATATTGTTAACGGTCACCGCCAGTGTTGGGAAAGAACGCGTTCCTGGAAAGCGTTCCTTTTATAGGAACGAAGCTCGGAACGCGTTCTATTTAAAATATAGGAACGAGGAACGGGAAAGAGTTCCTATTTTGAAGGAACTTGAAAGAAAATTTCCGTTCCTCAAATAATGAAAAAAAAAAATAGTTATTTTTAACAAGTTGAGTGCAACAGTATTTATGACGGGCATATAGTGTACGTGTACGACACCGGTTCCGTGCGCCATGGACCAATAAACGAAATATTAATGTCTTTTACAAATAATCTGTAATACCAAATAATAATAATTTTGTCGTAGACAAATGGAAATCAAATTAAATATATAATAAACGGTATGTAAAAATATGAATATTGGGTATACCATAGTCTGCGAACATAAATATACACTTATTGTTATTAATGTTATTATACATCTGAGCAAGATACACCTATACATTATTAAAATAAACGAATTCTATTTCGTCAGAATATTATAGTAACAACGAAAATAATAATATGATACTTCATGTACCCACCGACATCTTATGAATAAAGAGAACCCTCCCAACTGCACCACCTGTGGGGTCCAACTCACAGTTAAACATATACTTACTGAGTGCAGAAACTACCAGCAAGCCCGAATACAAATCCTTGGCACCACCCATCTATTTGAAATACTCAGCCCGGAAGCAACCACAACACGCAAATTATTTATGTTTTTAAAAAAAACCAACTTATATAAAGTAATATAACCTCTATAGTCTATGCATATATATGTATAAATGGTAATACTTATGTCTATTTATAATGTTAATAATGTAATAATAATAATATTGTAATATTGTAATGTAATGTAGACCAATGGCCAGTCGCCGCGGTCTTTTGAGATCAATAAAAAAAAAAAAAATAATATGATATTAATATATTATTATCGGAAATAGCACAGCCGCGTAATCGGCATCGCCGTCGCTGTCGTTGTCATTCGGGGAAAATTAATTAAAACTTATATCTGATATCATAATCATACGTTTAGCAAATTAGTTCTTCTCAAACAAAACAAAATGTCAGTATAAAAATATTTTTTCATCATTATTATAAATAAAAATAATATATAAATATTTTGACTAAGTAAATTGATGAATTGTTTTTCTTCATTTCCATTTTGTAGAATAGTTCATACTTCACATTATATATTTATATTTTATATTGATTATGAAATAATAAACAATTCTAAGTGAAGGAGTGCATTTTTAGTCAAAATAATAAACTTTTTACTGGGGAAAGTTTCAAGTCTACGATATACAACTTTTTAATTATAACAAATAAACCTAAGACAAATCATTTTTGTTAAAAATCAATGCTCCTAGAAAGGAGTGAGTTAACCAATTTGAGTGGTGGTCAATGGTGTTTTTTGTGAAAAAATTTTAAGTCAGAAATAATCGGTTAATTCTCTCGGTCCGATTATTTCTGACTTAAAAATTATCCGCAAAAAACACCATTGACCACCACTCAAATTGTAAAAAATATGTAAAGGAACGGGAACGTGTTCCTTTTTAAGAAGGAACGGGAAGGCATTCTTTTTTCGCGACAGGAACGAGGAACGGAAAAGAGTTCCTTTTTTACAGTAGGAACGAGGAACGGGAACGAGTTCCTTTTTAAAAGGAACTTTCCCAACACTGTTCACCGCAAAGAAATGATTACAATTTATTCATTTATCATCACGTGGGTAGACGATCTTGGTTTGTTACCGATACTTCTTACCGTATAATAATTTCTCGTTCCCGCTGTCGTCGTGACTACAACCCGTCAACTCATCGTATTTTGCACACGCGTTTATGCTAAATGTTGTACACTCATTTATCATAATGTATCCTTTTTATGAACAACAACAAAAATTAGTGATATCCCGACTAAACTCTGTGTAAAAAAACCCTACATGAAGAGTTGAGATATCATTAAATAGTCTTTGAATTATTGATAACAACTAACTTTCCAGCACTAGATTATAGTACCTTTTACACTATTTCCATGGTTGTACTCAATACAAATTGGGAATTCTATATTCCGGCGGCTCTTAGTGGCTATTATTTAAGGGGAAAAATTTAGGCAATTTCTATACTTGTGGTTGCCGTCCGTAATCTTTGTGTTAGTCGTAAATGATTATTAGTGTGAGTGCGGGTCTAAGAAGTGTACCGCCACCTTCCGCCAATCGTTCGGTCGTTCCGACACTGCGTCGCGTTCCGAGTATCGCATCGTTATCGTAATACTATTGTTGTGATTTAAAATTAAATCTAACCTTTTTAAAATTAATTTTACAATCATATTGTGATGTATATTTACTTAGTATATTCTTACTCTATGGTATAGGGACATCATGTAGAATTCACACATTTTAAATAAGTATGTTTTTTTAAATCATTTATTTTTTTGTCATAGAAGTGATAATATAATTTATAATAATACTAATAAGTAATGAGTTATAAGTTATAACTAATTCCTGATAGGTAAACCACGATTAAAACGTGGATCTAATATTTCGAGTAACAAATGATCATGGTAAAATGAAATCAGTTGTTGCTGCATTCTTAG
This sequence comes from Periphyllus acericola, assembly GCA_949715065.1. Lineage (NCBI taxonomy): Eukaryota > Metazoa > Arthropoda > Insecta > Hemiptera > Aphididae > Periphyllus > Periphyllus acericola. The sequence continues at coordinate 9,317,079 of OX454271.1, forward strand.
TTCGAAGAAAACGTCATCTCGTAAAATCTTTTGATACAACATGCCTGAAAACGTAAACGAGAACAATAAATTAAATATTTAGCATTATTGTACATGTATAAAACTGAATCCTCGTCAAAATTTGGGGGCAATAATGTAAGAATTGTGTTGTAAATTGTAATTAAAAAATGAATAACTGCAGTCTTGAAATGTTCACGTAGTACTTAGCTTATTCTTTTATAGTACAAAATATCCTTATACTTGGTTTCGAAAATATTGTTTATTACCGAGTGTAAAAAAAGAATATCTAATATTCCCATTAGTTATAACTAGTGTATACCAACTATATACAAAACTAAATTAATGTCCAAAAAAAATATCCACGAATTTTTACGCCGAATTTTGACGGGATACCTATAAAACTATAAACATAATTTCAGTAATTTATAAAACTGTACATACCTTTGGATGACCAAATGATGAAATAACAGTAAGATCTTTGTGTTATATGTAGTAGTCCTTGTATTTGAAAAAAATAATTATCATTTGTTTTTAAATTTAATTTTCCATCAGTTAATGTCGCAAATTTCAATTTTCCACAATGAATAGCGTCTTCAGGTGTGAGATCTTTAATAGTGTATGGACATTTGATTTCTATTAAACCGTCGTCATCGATTAACCCGTCAGGACTTGCAGCCTAAAAATGATATGTTTTATAAACAAATAAATTTTTGATTAAATTTTAGATTTTTTCCGTGGCGCAGATAATTTTGGACGCGTTTTTTTACTAAAGCGCCAGTCACTCATTTTTATAAATTAATCGTTGTTTGCAATTGCGTAAAATGAACTCAAACTACAAACTCATGGTAACAACTTACTAATATAATCTTGCCGGTAAGAGATTACTCGTTCGCGCATAAAATATTAATGACCGCTATCTTTAATCAATTCTGTCCTAAATATCATGTAAAATATAAAATTAGGATTTCGAAGAATAATCGATAATAAAACACAATAGATTTCATATCGCCAGTCTGCGGGAGAACGGGAAAACCATGTTCATAGCACACATACGCGCATGCACAAGTCATCAAAAGAACGCTTGAAAATATTTTTGTACACGCGCGACAAAGAATAATGCTAATAAGCTGGCGAAAAATTAACATACTTCTAGTAATCCAATTTCAATTTTGAAAAATAATTTGAATCTTTTAGTTTGTGCTCTATGATTTGTAGGAAATAGAATTCAGACATTCTGTGTAGTTAATGTAGTACAGTTACAAATGATTTTTCTTAATTTCTCAAAATTAACATATACTTAAAAGTGCCGAAAAGTCGTAAAAATGAAAATGTTTTTCCTACACAACATAGAAAAGAGGCAAACGAGTTCAAATTATTTTTCATAGTTAAAATTGGACTTCTAAAAGTATGTTTTTTTTTCGCCAGCTTATTGCTTTAAATTTATGAAAAATCTGATCGCTTAGAGCCGCCTTAAGATTTAAACGTAAGTCATCGAGCTAAGTTCAAATATTAGCAATAATTCAAAGACTTAGTTATTTAATGATACCACAACCTTTGGCGCTTTTTTTTATATTTAACGTTTTTTTACATGGAGTTTAGTGAAGTGTTTTGATAGGGGCTATTAAGTAACTTTTATCGTTTAATGTAACTTAAATTTTAAATTTATATAATTATGATTTATGAATATTTGTAAACTAAGATAACCCTGGGCCTCCACAAAAGTTTCTCTCAGTGACGCCCAATAATTATTTTAATTTAAAAAAAAAATTATATTTTTGTTTTTTGATGAACTTTTATAGATACAGGTAAAATTAATACGAATTGGAAAGGATTGCAAATATTATTGACAATTATTGTGATACAATTCAACGGACAGTAGCCACTAGCCAGTAGGTACTATTTACTATCCAACGTAAAGTTAGTTGTCGATTTAAGAAGTTTAATGTTTCCAAACATATTTGGTCTGGTATAAGTGAATATAGTACATTGGCAGCAACTGGGACGATTTGCACCAATCGAAAAATTCTGAAGTTGATATAGTTTTTTCCCTTCAGAAAAAAAAACGATTGAATTATTAATAATATTTTTTTTATGTGATACAATATAAAATACAATTAATTTTTTTTTTCGTAAAAATGTAGGTAGGTGTATTAGAAATTAAGTAATAATTTGTCCCTTTACACTTGTAAATACATGCGACTACCTACGACCTACCCCAATACACCAACAGCACTGTCTTAAATGTAATTGATAAGTTAAAATCCAAAGCACCAATAAGAGAAAGGCAACCGTTCACACTTTAATAATAATCGCAAGGACGTAACAGCTTATGGTTTATTAAAACTTATTACTTTTTTTTTTTTATTGCTTATCACAACTTATTACTGACTTACTCTTTACATTTTACCTCACAGTTATTTATAATGTTATTATTGTACTGTATACACATGAAAAATGCCAGTGAAACATGCCTCAATTCCAGTATTGGTTATAAATGATCAATATATAATTAGAAATATACGAAATATTTTTTGTTAAATCACAATATTTTTTTTAATAAAATCGTGCTCTCGGGAAGTAAAACTCGGAAATACCTAATGATGAAAATTACCTATTTTTTAAACTAAACAAAGGATTCTTTCATTCTAAATGTTTATATTTTATACTAGGAAATTCAGTTGGAAATAAAATAATTTTACGCAAAAAAATGTATTGGGGTACCTAATGCACTTGTAGTAAATTTGTGTCCCCTTGAAATTGATAAGTGGTTACATGATGATAATAATTAATATGTACTAAATTAATGATAAACGTGTGACATGTGTAGTACACAAGTGAGTGTGTTCTATAAAAGCTCACAGCATAATTATCATAATAATATCATTATAATGTACAAAACATACTATATTAAACATTGGAACTTTTTTATGACGGACAACACAGAGGAACAACCAAAATTCCATACGGAGGAATTAAAGCATATAGTTGTTTATAGAAACGTATATTGTAAATATAAACATAATTTTATATTACCCAAAATGGAAAACAATTGAACATACTGTGACTGTTTCAAGATTATTATGTAATGAATTAACACGAAATTTAACTTATTAGAAAATTTCATAATTGTTGAGTCTAATGTATGTCGTATGACATAAAAAAAAATTCATGATTATATTATTATTATTAGTATAGTAGTGGTAAACCGATGTACGAATCATACATTAAGTATATATTAAAGTTTTGATCTAAAAGTGCAATTCGGGTACACATTTTTTTTGGTTCTTTTTAGTGAGTAATTTTATTTTTATTCATTCATTATAAAATGTAACCATGTATATTGTACATATTACACAATTGTGAGTGTTGATAAAGCCAGAATACATTTAAAAAGATATGCAGTTATAGCTGATGTATTTCAAGTGTTTTTGTTTATTATTCAATTACATTTGTACGTAATAATGTCCACCAATGAGGTTATAACAAAGACTATTTATGTATATTTATGCCGGGGACTTAAAGAGGTATCCATTAATATTGAGGTTATACTATGTAATTATACTACCTACTGATGGTTAATAATTTATACTGTCAATACCGTTATTGAAAATATAAAATAATAAAATTGGTTTCTGTGTAATAGTTACTTTTAAAATACTCGTTATAACAAAGTATTCTATCTAAACAATATATATTTTGATACCTAATATTAATTATACAAATCATTTATAAAACATAAAAATAAAAATTTTGCCTAGAGTATTTTTGTATAAAACGTGTTAACATTTATGACATGTTTTCATTAAAAAAATCACGATCAGGTATAAAAAGAAAATAATAGAATTCATGAACATAACTTTCATTCGTATTTTATATGGCGTGACATCGGTCAAATTTCTTCAGATTTTATGTAAAATAACATCAGTGGACAACTGTGATGTACTTTTCTCCTTAAAATAACCTTGACACGTGTTCGGGAACATTTGGGTCACCACTTTTAAGTGAAAAAGTGCTACATCCTTCACTATGCAGGGTTATATTTTTTTAGATGCTTATTCGATAAGCGGGTATATAAATTTTATCGTGGAACCCCTACTTTTATTTCTAGCTTTTTAGCTAGAAAATTTAGCTTTAACAATAAAAATTATAATAATTTCATATAATAATGTGTATACTGTAATTTGATTCAAAAAATATTATAAATATAAATAAATAATAATGTAAAAATAATGAAAAAATGTCCATGAGAATAGTGAAATTGCTTTTTATTCTTACAAATATTCTTAATATTGGGCTTTATTGATGAAAGTATTGTATTATCATATTAAGTTCAGCATCAAAGTCTGTTGCAGTTTTTTGTTTTTTTTGATACATAGGTGGAGAACCCCGTTAGATAAGTATGTAGGTACACTTCGCATTTCCTCACATATGATTTTGAAGAGACCGAGATTTTATGAAGTATATGATTTTTAATACCTCATTGCTTTCTTAAAACTTGTAGATAACTTTTTTGCAGCGAGTGTCAGCCTATGTTTCATACAATGGCTACTTGAACAATTTTTGGTAATATTTATAATACGCTAACTATTACCTACACACTCGTAGCATATTTATCGGTATAGGTATAAACGCAGTTGTCCCATGGTATTCTATCCTCTTCCTGAAAAGAATTTTGAAGACCAAATATTTCTACTCTAGTAGAACGTGTTACTAGAGATTTGCATAAAAGATCCTTCAATTATGCACTTTCGTGCTAATACCTAATGTTGACAATTAATATTGCAAGATTTGAGATGAAAAATAAGTTCATTCTTTATATTAGCTGCTAAATCATTGATACATTGAACTACTGCATCATTCGAAAATGGGATTTTAGCTATTTCTTTTGCCGATTTATCATCTTACATTAGTTAACAATATAAATACACTAGAAGTATAACATACTATATCATATAAATTATTATTTAATATACAAACATTTTTTCCCCTTTCTAACCGCTACTAATCTTTAGACATTTTTGAAAAAAGCACCCAAGTTTCGCGGAACTCTCAAGTGATCTCCGTGGAACACAATTTAAGAAACATAGGTCTAAGGACTCTCTAATTCACCAAGGAAGCCACATTAGTTAATAACATTTCGTTTCAAACAGTTCTAAGAACTGTATTAATTTGGAACATTGTCCTTAGTACTGTAATGAACGAAATAAGCGTAGTTTTATAATTTATGAATCACCCTGTATACCAAATTGACACTGATTCGATATCGAATATCAGGTTACAACTATGACGAAAAATTATCTTTATATATAACTTGTCCTAACTAGTTGACCGGTTCATCATCGCACCATTATCATACGCTAAAAATAATTTTTCAAAAATCCCCTTTTTAAGAGTTTCCAAACAGTTTTGGGTTGTGGGCTGGACGTACAATTTACTCAACTTATGGTTACCTAGGAAACGTATTATATTGTTTGATATGTTAATTTTAATAATTACCGATTGAGGTTGAAGGTTTTTGTATTGTTTTTATATTTTTATATTTAGAGTACGTTTCCCCTTTAAGAGGGCGCAACAGTAAGGAAAAATTGTATACAAAATTAGTTTCCGCATTTCCAATAATATGGCTTATTGAGTGGTTTTAGAGTAAAATTACCTATTATCAATATTGTAGAGAAGAAGTTTTTCTAGGACTGTATAGGAGCCGAATTTTGATATTTCAGTTATTAAACTCGATAATTAAAAAGAAAAATATGTAAAATAACACCAATTTCAAAACTTAATACATGACATTTCAAATAAATTATCGAAAATCGGCTCCTATACAGTCCTAGAAAAACTTCTTCTCTACAATATTGATAATAGGTAATTTTACTCTAAAACCACTCAATAAGCCATATTATTGGAAATACGAAAATATGTTTTACGAGAATAATGTATTTAATTAGTCCGTCATGTGCTGCTTTCCGCCGTTCAGCGGTAGTTTTTGATTTCAATACGTCTGTCAACGGTCAATGTTCTATCGGTCGTTGTATGCGTTCCACTTTCAGTGTTGCGCCCTCTTAAGTCTACTTTACAATTACTATAAGCAAGTCCCAGACTTGAGAGAAAACTGTTTCTCACATTGGCAATCCTATGTAGCGCGTAAGCTTGCCCAGATAATATTTATACTAATTATTAGTGATATTTAAGACTGTTTGGTGACTTGCAGTTAATTTAAGACATACGGGGAAATGTAGATTTTTTATTATACTTATCATTACTGAGTATTCCTTGGTACGGTAAGTCTACTACCTCAGAGTTCTCTTCACGCGTACACACCCACACGTAATATATATTATATAAAAAACGTTGATTGAAGAATATCAATATACAAATGAGAAATTACTCATAAGCAAAGTTGAAACAGACAGCAGTAAACACTGACTAAATAAAAATACTCGGCATATGATTTATCAACACCGACCTTTTTTCCCCACATTTCCAGCAGTGATAAAGTTAAAAGCTGTTTCATCAGAACGTATTTAATTTACATAAAAAGTATGATCAATAAACCTAACTTGTTTTTTCAATGAATACATATTATTTTACTAGTCAAAACGTGAGAAATGTAACACTTAATTTTTTGTATACCTATATTTCTGCTAAAAACTATAGAGGGTTAGACCATTAACTTCTTGGTCCATTGGGTGTAAATATAGGTAGTAGAGAAGTAGACATGATGGATTATTTAATGGAACATGAAAGGAAATAAAATATTAAAGAAGATTGATTAAGAAATATTTACTTTATTTCCAGTCTTCAATTGTTAATATATGTTGTATACATGTTTTTTTCAAATCTTTTTCTTACCTACTTATTTATCAGTTTTTTTCTGCAAACGGTCGGTGGTTGATCTGAGCACGAACGCTGAAAATTTGAGTAACTAAAATTAAAATAATACATAAAAATGTATTTGATTAAAGTCTAAAGGTTCACTACCAATTTATTTTAGTTTGAAATTTGGCACACCCGTAAATGGTTGGTACTTTAAATATATAGAGGAAGAGAGAGAGAGCATGAAAAACGTGTATTATAAAAAAGATAATAATAATAAAAAATAAAGGTTGATAAACCATTGCCAACAATGGGGTTTCGTGCTGCAGACACATTCATCCTACAACAGTCTGCGGTGGTATTTATTTACATAGAAGGGCAAAAGGATGGGTTCGAGGTTTAGTAATCCTTTTAGTTTAATTAAGTGAATACCTTGTAATGGTGCAATGGATAGCATATTGCAGTGATAGCTAAGGTAGAGGTTTTAGTAATATTTCGAAAATCAATACCTTGCCTATGTTAAACAAACGTGCGCTACGCAGCTGATGGCGTTGTTGAATACATCATTTGACACATGATGTGACGAATGATTTCTTCTTGAAAGTAACAATTATGTCCTGAATTCGAGACAGCCTCTTCGAAGTAACTACGTAGTCAACCGAATGCCGTACAGATTGGAGCCTGGAAATTAAATTGTAAAAAATTGTTAATTAATTTGATATTGACACAGTTAACAATATCTGATCACACGGATACATAACCGTATCGACGTATATGCATATCAAGTTAGAACTGTGTATATAACATAATGGCTTGCTTAATGACCAACAAGAGGTAACATGTACACGTCAATGACGACCTACACAACATTAGCATGCCATCTTTAGTCCTTTATTTTACGTAAACAACACAACGCGACGGCAACAGTAAATCGTATTGCGTGACTTAATTTTAAAGTTTAACCTGTTATTAGGTACAGATCAAATGCCCTTAAACCACGACTGGTCAATAAAATTAAAAGTCACACACCTATAGGTTAAGTATATACAAAAAAATAATTAAGACCCTGCGAGTTTCAAAAAAAATTTGAAACCAACTAACTTAAATTTAAAATCATTTATGTCGTTACCAAAGTGTTGTATAATAGAGCCTTCACACATCACTATTAGGTATATTATATGGATACATCCCCCTCAAGGACGCAGAATCAGTATCATACAAAGAGAAATAGAATATCACCACTTTATCACTATCCCAACAAAACAATAATTTAATAGCGGTCTTTGAATTATTGATAAAAATGTTCTGCTAGTATAATTGAAGCTTGGAGACTAACGTTTAAATCTAAAAATATAACATTTCCGTTTTGTATTTAATATTTCAGTACTACCACGGAAATAATGTAAATAATGTGAACTTATCAGCGTTATCTCTAAAATGCCTAAGACACGTTTAAAATGTATCTTACAGGCGACCTAGTAAACATAACTGGTGAAATAAAAAAACTGTATGAGGTATAATAGTATTTATATTAATTTTATTTTTGTGGATGTATAAATTGCTTCATTTTTTTTTTATAATAATAAATTATGATATACAAAAAATTGAAAATTATAAAATACAATTAATGACTACATTTTAAAGAATAAAACAATATATAATTCGGTATTAGCTGATTGCATCTATTGAAACATCGAAACCGGTATTATACTTGTATATTATAATATTATAGGAAGTTATTAATGAAAAAGTTTTCGAACGCTTCATTGATTAATTTTTTAAATCAACAAATAATAGAATCAATTATTCAATGTTATAAAAATACAACTTTGTTTAAAATTCAAAAAGTTAGTGAGTTTTCATACACACAAATGCTATTGCACGTGCAAGGCTATTACCGCGTACATGACTTAGATGGTCATGTACAAATCAAACCAAAGGCTCGATAAGGATATTATTCTTACACCAACCGCATAATAAATCACATGTAATAACATTGTCACGGAACATATTTTGATTTTCAAGTTCATACTAATACTGTTATTATTCGTTAAATAATTTAATCTATGCTCAATAATATACGATATATAATGATATAGCGGAAGTCCTACACACGCATACCATTCCGATACTAGAAAGACAATTTATCAATTCAAAAGGATAGCAGCTCACTAGTTACGATCATATTATATAAAATACAAAATGGAAGGGATTTATCATACGATTCATCAACTATCATAAATAATACAACTCAGGCAATTCTGAAGAACCATTTTCCGTTGTATGGAATTAGATATTTCACGGATTATCATAATGCGGTACATATGAACGTTTCAATATATACACGCGCTAAGATTATAATAATCTAATAACATACAAAATATGGTTTAGAATCCATAAACAATGAGATATAGCACGATATTATAATAAACAGTTCAGTCATACAATACAAAACTAACAATAAGTTATCATTTTAAGTCATTAAAGTTACAGGCTAATAACGAACCATTATCGTCAGTTGAGGACGCTTCCACGTGACAATAGTATGGTTTTATAGTACTTCTTGAACACCATTCATTCTCTGGAACACCCCTTCCAATATGAACATTTAAGTCGTAAGCAATATTTTTTCCCAACTAACTTTTGACGTCCTTGTCGTTGGAACATTAAATATTTATGATTTTATCCCCAAACACGAGTTTGTTTTAATCAAATCACAAATAAATACTAAAAAAACTTTCGTTACGGTTTTACGATTTATTTTTAATTAAAATAAGAATTGATTGCTTTTATTCATAGAATTCTGAATAGCTGAAAATAATATATTATTTATGCAACAATACGATGTTATGGCACAGTTGTTACAATCATTAAAAGTATCTACATAATAGCAATCATTCTAAATTCCAAGATTAAATGTTAGTAGAGTACTTAAATGAATAGTTTAATATTTTCTCAGCCAGAAGAAAGCAAAATATTAAACATCACAATCTCATATATGCAAGTTCTTTTTAATTTTTGTTTATATGTATTTCCAATGTTTATTATTATATATTTTTGAATGATTATCAATCAAGAAATCAGTAACTTCTAGGTCTAATTACAGCTTTAACAACATCCTCCAAAAAAGTAAATATATTTATTTTAATCCATTAAAACTATCTGTATGGTTTATATCCACCCAACAGAAATATAATCAATTGTGTGCAACAGCATATTTTGATAAACATGATTATCTTCTTTGATTAAATAAATATGCTCCTCTATTACCATTTAATAAGTTAAAGAACAAGTTCACCGATGTGATATCGCGCTAGTCATCTTTAATAATATTTCATTCTTAACATTTTGATTCAATTATTCAATTGCACTGCCTATATCAAGTTGTAAGCCACAACTTCGACATATTGATAATGCTGAAAAATTATGAAAATACATGGAATATTAAGTAGGTTATTATAAGTATAAAACCAGGCAATCTTCAATGTAGCATTGATGTTTATATAAATATATACACATATTATATGTGTATCTAATCGTACACAAATACTAAACATACATTAGTTAATGTAAAAATGTCAATGAAACAGTAATGAAGATTGTCAGGTTAAAATTGTTTACCTTTGTTTTAACATATAATATATGTATCACAAAAATTTTCTTAGACATACCTTCAGATAAAATTAACGAAGAATTTTATTCTTCGTCATTTTAAGAGTGTTTAATAAATACCATATGCCGTAGTTCTCGATGGTCAATTCGAATGGTCTTCATTTGCCGTTTGCATATTCTATATCTAGGAAATGCAAATAGAAACGAGATGCAAGATGTTTTGGATTTCAAAAAAGAATATTAAGGACAAAAAAGAATTGACGAAAAGGTAATAGAAAAAATGTGTAGGGAAACTTTAAGTGCATTCTTATGCATTTTTTTTTTATTTTGTTAAATATTATGAATTCAAATTAGATTAATAATACTAAGGATGTTCATATAATTATTTACTTGTTATAAATTGATTATTACATAATACATAGATTAATATAAATATTTTCATCAAAATAATCAAAAAATGTGTATGGTTAAATTTTAAATATTGTATCATGATTATTAAAAACCTAGCATAACCTTTCAATGACTATTTTGGTATATTTTAACATCATGTATAGAAAAACCTACTAGGTTCTGCACCATTGTATTTTTAAGACTTAAATTTTTTTTTTTTTGTTAAAAAGTTGCTATATTTTACTTCAATACAGGCTAAACAAATTAAATAAAGACTACAAATTTAAAAAACCAAATGTAATACTTTCAAATTAAACTCAGATGCATTTCATGGGGCATAAACAGGGCGTTTTAAAACTGAAGATTTACCAATTCTGATATCTCCTGAGATAATGAAGATATTCATATTGTTTTTATCACAGAATCACAGACATTTAATTTCATTAAATTTGAAGATTTTAAAATAATGCGTTAATCCTCAGACAACCTGTGTATGTTCATTCAAATTTGTGGTTATATCTTGTATTCGGCATACAAAATTATGATCGTAAATCAAAAATAAATCGATAAAAAGTCAGTTTCTTTTAAGTAAAACATTCACCAGAAGTAGATGATTACAATTTCATTTTCAGTCTAATTTCATACAATAAAAAATTAATTACAATTCTCCAGTTTAGTAACTTGATACTTGATAATTTGAAATGCCATCAAATCCAAAATATGAATATTATATATGAGTCATTTACGAATATAATAATCAAACTAAAAGTTAATGGAATGGACTTATACAAAATATAAAATTAAATTATTCATACATTAATTTATTACATTAAGATCAGGGATGCTGCTTTTAGAAATGTTTACTATAGTAAACCGACCCAGTCCCAGAAATGACATAATTATAACTAAAGTGTATAACTTTTTTTTAAATTTAAATTATTTATTATTACAACAAATTCAGGTTTATGCCCAACAAGCCAAATCAATACAAAAAAACATTAAGTGTAGAAATGTTGACAAACACACGCAGCACCCTTTATGTTTAAACCATTTGATTACTGAAACTGAGTACTTCCACAAAAAAAAAGAAATGAAAGACCAAGAATTGTATGGTACAATAAAATAAACTGGGGTTTTGACTTACCCAGTATAATACAAATCTTATAATTTTTGACAGGATTATATACCATTATATACTACCAGAGATAGTTTTACAGCTTATTCAGGGTCCGTTATAGACAGGTCTTGCTGAATTAATCACTATTTATAAGCAAGATATTGTTTTAAAAGCACAAAATAATAGATCATCATTGAGATGGAGACATTTTATTGTAACCCAGATATATAGGGGCATAATCAATTTAAAGGAAACTAATTTCATCTTCAAAAGTTTACTTTTGTAAAATGAGATACTATTCCAGATTATGTAGAAAAAAAATACCTCATATGAACATAATTTTCTCGGATTAAAACATTTAACACAAAGTTATATTTCTAGTAAGAAGTATATTTAGGAATATATGTATAATTATATTAAAATGAATAAACTATTTTTCGTGCACCTAATTTACTTATAAGTTATAATAATAATAATAATAATAAATAATAATAATGAAATTGATCTAAACAACAAAAAGTTATAACCATTGTACTAATCTTTAAACAATTATATTCAAGTATTAATAGATTTTAGATAAGCTTCAGTTTGCATTTATTCTATTTATAACAATTGTCAAGATCAATTTAATTATTTACTATTGTTTCAATCAATATATAAATATATTTTGTTACAGAAATTACAACTTGCGATTGACACATTTCTACCCTTATCTTTCTTAAAAAATAGCGATATTTATAATTTTAATATGACTGATAATTTATATCAATTTTTTTTATTACAACTTTATTTTTTTTATTTTTTTTTTATTTTAAAATACAAGAATAAAAACTACCTAATAGAGATATGATGAAAAATGCAGATTATATAAACCATATTTTTGTTATTCATATATTTAAACACAATAAATATCTAAGAGTATGTAAAACCTCACAAAAGCGAAAATTTGAGAACATTCTATACCAAAGTTAATTACTACGGAAAAAATCCAAGAAAAATAGGCTTCTCAAACAGCACACAAACAAAATAAATTCAACTTATTGATCATCACCAAGCTTCCTAAGGTCTCATAAGTTAAATTATATTAACAATGCCTTTAGCAAAGTTATCTAAATTAGTACTTAATATTACAAAAAATAAAATAAAAAATTGTATATACAATGGATTTGAAATAAATAAAACAAATTAGCAGTTATGTAAAAGAATAAAAATACAATTTTTCTTGAGACCGTAGGCAACTATTTAATCACTTAAAAGTAAAATAATGTATAAAAACTAACTGTATTGTTACATTTAACCAATGTAGAATAATGAAATATTATGTTCATCAAAATAGCTATCAAATCATGTAAAAAAAAAAAAAATTTTTAAATATCTTTCAGTAATCAGAAATTTTACGATATGAAGTTCATCGAGAACAATTCATTGTCCTCGAATGAGAATATTCATAAAATAATTCATTTAGATACGTGTCAAAATTAGTTATTTTTACGTCAAGAAACATAAGCGGTTATGAAACGAATGAATGAATTATCATTATAGCTCCAAATGAAGAGACAACTATCAATCTTCAAACTTTTGTTCTATATGGTTTATTCTTAGAATCTTTATTGCAAGATTAAAATCTTCTACGATCCTGGCCGTTACGTCTGTCTTGACCCCACCTTCCGCCCCTGTCTCCTCTAGGGCCTGCGTCGAAAAGGCCTGGTGGCGGCAATACTCCTTGATTGTCACGTACAAAAGTTTCCACGAACGGTGTTGATTCCTAGCGGTTATCAAATAAATCAACGTATTCATTGGGAATTAGTCATGTAAACATTAAATTACCTAATAATAAAATAAAAATATTCAATGAAATAAGGCCATATTTAATTTTTCTGTGTTTGTGGAATATTTGAGATATTACAACAATTGAATGAAAGTAGATGATCATTATAGATATTAAAATGCTTCCAATTAAAAACCAAATTTACAACAAAATGAATATAAATGGAAAAATTGAATAATGGATTCTCATTCTGTCACGAAAAGACATTATTTAAATAATAAGATGAATCGGAGAATCATTAGTCATTACTTAGTCTTCATAAAATATTTCTTTTTATATAATTTGTATAAGAATAAATTCTTTCTATAAAATGTAACAGAAATTGTAATTTTTGAAGTGCAGATAAGTCTATCAATTAAATTGATGATGAGAATACTCATTTCAGCACACAAATTTCCAAATTATGTAAATTATTTTAAGTAACATCAATGATACTAAAAATTTGAGCAAAGCTTATATTGATCAATATAAATTAAATGATTAAAGGTATTGTAAAAACAACCTAACATATAAATTCACCTATCTTCTTCTCTCAAATAACCTTTACTACATGGGAATTTCTTAATTTAAAGAAATAGTACATATGATATTCAAATATAAGGATCAAATATTATAGGTCTTATACATTTAATAATTTTATAAACAGTTGATTTAAAACAACTTTTTTGTAAATGTACAGACATATTTTAATAATATTTCGAGACACAATTATTGTAATAAACAAGTTTAAAAATAATTGATTATGATTCAATTACTGAAAACTAAATAAAATGTTATATTTTTCTAAATTATTTACTTCCGTTAAGTTTTAAAGTAATTTTGAATATGCAATCAAATAGTAAATTATTTGGATTTTAATGTTATAAATAGTTCAATACTTAATAATTAGAATAGTTGAGCAGCCTTAACACCCTTATTAATTCAATACAGAGGAAATATAAAATAGTAGTTAAATACTTCCAAATAAAATTTTCTAGACAAAATAACATTTTGTTCAATACAACATACTAAAAATGATAAGTATGTATATTGTAACTTACATTACCATTGGTATATAAAATCAAATACCTAGTATTTTTACTTATTTATTTTAATTTATCCTTTTAATGAAGAATTTAGAGAATAACCTATACATGCAAATATTTGCAGACACTTTTATAATATTTAGTAATTTAAAATATTAAATTAAATACAATTTTATATTCAGCTGTTTTTTTAAATGGATTAAAATGCCATATGCCTTCCCTGAAAATTACGAACACAACAATTCACAAACAACAACTCATAAGACATCATGAACTTTGGTTTCATAATCAAGAGATAGATAACGACTAAAGCATTCATAATCCTAAGAAATGATAAATAAATGATAATTATTAACTCATGCTTCAAAAGACTGACCTGTAAATTTGCCACTTGGCTTTCCCCACCCTGTTGGGGAGAATAAGAAATAATTATTATGTATGTAATAACTTCTTGAAAAGTTTTACATACAAGATGATACTACAAAAAATAATATCTAATAGATTCAATTTTTTTTTTATAATACTTGATATTGTTTCAGCATATTAACTTAAATTAATTAGACCACAACTAATGTAGTTGATTGAAAATAATACTCTTTTCATATGTGTTTGTTAATATTAAGTCCTAAAAATAAAAATATAAATTTAGTACATTACCATTCCTCCTTGTGCTGAAAAAAATAATAATTAAAACAATATTAATATATAAATTACTAAGTATAATATTATTTCAATAAAAAATAACATGTTTTAGAAAATTAATAATATAAGATAATATAGACAGACTTCTTAAATGAAGTTGTAATTAACACTGATAGTTACCAGTTATCGCTTCCAATTCACGAACACTCATCCCTTCCACAGGCATGGGAGGTCCATCAAACTGAGGTTTACCTGGTGGTCCTCCTCTATGGTCCTGAAATCATAAAAAAATACATAGCATAAATATTGAACCAAAATTGTATGTATCATATTTTCTTTTAAAACAAAAAAATATAAACCTAAATTTATTGAATATTGAACTATTTATTTATACTTATAATTAAAATCAATCAAGAGAAAATGGTTTTATGTAAATTCTAAGACAGATTTTTCATCCTCATACCTGCATAAATGATGAATTGTCTTGTTGACGCCTTCTCATTTCTTCATCTTGATGATGCATTCTCATGCTTAAATCTTCACTTTGTCTCCTGAAAATATCTTCTTCTCGAAGCCTTTGTTCCTCTGCTTGACGTTCTTTCATTTCCCATTCCATTTTTTGACGTTCTCTATCCATTTCCCGTTGACGTAATTCTAAATTTATATATTTTTTTTAATAATTTTGAATGGTCATGATAAAAATTATTATTACGTTCTCGAAGCATTTCAGTTTCATGCTCATAACGAGCGTATTCCATTTGGGCTTCTAATTTTTCTTCTTCTAGTTTCATTTCCCGTTTTAATGCTTCTTCCTTTGATTTGTATAATTCAGCCAATTGCTTCCAGCGTGTACCAAATTCATGTTCAAAAGAATTAGGATTGGCAAATCTTGGACCAACATCTCTTTGTTTTTGGAAATCCATAGTTTTTTTGGGCAATAATTTATCAGGGAGACCATCTGAACTATCTACAAACTCATAAGTCTCAACTACACACGGACGGAGAGAACTAAACAAAACAAATATTTTATTTACATTTAAATATAAAAATAAAATTTTAACTTTTACCTCGTCAAAAAGAAACAACCTTCTGAACAACGTTTCAATGCATTACTTGCAGCATTTTTACGAGAAAACTCAATAATTCCTTCGCCTGTCGAATTACCTCTTTCATCCACCATAACTTGGCATCTTTCAATCTAAAATATATTAATAATGACTTATATTTTTTTTAAAAAAAAATCAAAAAACTACGTACGTCTCCAAATATTGAAAAAGCATATTCCAAAAGTTCATTGGACACAAATGGAGTTAGATTTTTTACTTTAATAGCAGCAGCAATAGGAGCAAATCGTATTTTCAACATACGCCCTTTACGCATTTGTCCATCTAATTCTCGTTTAGCTTTCTCAGCATTTGTACGATAATCCTATAAAAGTTAATTTAATACAATTTATTTGCTTTAATAAACAGATGTAATTGAATAAAACAAATTATTTACCAATCTGATAAAAGCAAACATTTTTTCTTTGTTCAAAAAATTTTCAGAAACCTCTCCATACGGTTTAAACATTTCTATAAGTTCCTCTTCAGTACAATCAACCAAATTTCCAATGTAAAGACGACATTGACTAAGGAATTTTCTTTCAGTACTATCTGCTTGAGGAAGTTCATGAGTAGGTCCCATAATTTGCATCAAACGTTCATTCCAAACAGCCTAAATAAAAAAAAAATATATAAACAGATAAAGTAAATTTCATATAGACATAAATTTATATAGATATGGTTCCTTACATCTGCTCTAGTCAGGCGGTCATCAATACGATTAGGTGGCCCTCCTCTAAAACCTCCTCCACCTACACCTCCACCACGTCTACCACCTCTCCCACTATCATTATGGTTGCGTCCGCCTCGATTCATAATTTCATTATCTCCTTGGTGATTATCACCCTGATTACCATCATTGCGGAAATCTCCTCTTGGCTGAAATAAAAATTAATATATTTACTAAATACACTAAAGGTCAATTCATGAAACATGAATAATAATATAAAAAATTATACCAAATACAATAAAAATAAAGTATTAGTTTATCTAGTTCTCAATTATACTAACATGATTATAATACCTAATCCTACAGAAAATTAAGTTATAAGCATTTAAAATTTTTTTTAAGTTTAATGATGACTATAGATGTATAATTTAGAAAATTATTTAATAAATGTATCCATGATGTCGACACACAAAAGAAACAATTCTAAGTGCTTCCTAGTAGGATTTATTATACCCTGGTATATCAATCAAGAATGGCACAATAATATCAATGTTTAATATTACAGCGTGGCGACAGGGAAAAGTAAAACTTAAAATTAACAAGAACTTCACTGTTCTCTACCTATTAAATAACTCATGAATAGGTTTCTAGTGATAAAACAAAAAAAAAACTATTATAAACTCTAGAATCTTATTGATAACTATTTTACTATAATTTAGGAAATTATGTTTTTTAATGTATCCATGATGTCGACACACAAAAGAAACAGTTCTATGTGCTTCCTAGTAGGATTTATTTTACCCTGGTATATCAATCAATTAAGAATGGCACAATAATATCAATGTTTAATATTAAAGCGTGGCGACAGGGAAAAGTTAGAACATAAAATCAACAAGAAATTCACTGTTACTGCCTATTAAATAACTATAGATTCAATAACACAAGAATAAGATTTTTAGTGATGGTTAAAACAAAACATACATATTATAAATTATATAATCTTAATGATTAATATATCAGTATAATTTATAAAATAATTAAATAAATGTATCCATGATGTCGACACACAAAAGAAACAGTTCTAAGTGCTTCCTAGTAGGATTTTTTTTTACCCTAGTTTATCAATTACAAATAAATCGGCACAATAATACCCATAGATGGTATTAAAGCGTGGGGTCAGGGATTAAAGTAAACTTAATAAGTATAATAGGTCATCTCATATTAAAAATATCAATATATCTTATCTTCAGATTTTATAATTATCACATGGACTCAAAGATCTTGGTAGTATATATTTATAAATAATCATCATATTGTTATATTTTTAATACATTAATGTTTACATACACACACATATATATATATATAAAAATTCTCACTGCTTCCTAGTAGGATTTATTTTACCCTGGTATATCAATTACAAATAAATTGGCATAATAATATCAATATATAATATTTAAGTGTGAGGGGACAGGGAAAAGTTAAAAATTGAAATATCACTATTATAAATTCTAGAATCGTAATGATGACTACATCAGTTTAATTTAGAAAATTATTTAATAAATGTATCCATGATGTCGACACACAAAAGAAACAGTTCTATGTGCTTCCTAGTAGGATTTATTTTACCCTGGTATATCAATCAATTAAGAATGGCACAATAATATCAATGTTTAATATTAAAGCGTGGCGACAGGGAAAAGTTAGAACATAAAATCAACAAGAAATTCACTGTTACTGCCTATTAAATAACTATAGATTCAATAACACAAGAATAAGATTTTTAGTGATGGTTAAAACAAAACATACATATTATAAATTATATAATCTTAATGATTAATATATCAGTATAATTTATAAAATAATTAAATAAATGTATCCATGATGTCGACACACAAAAGAAACAATTCTAAGTGCTTCCTAGTAGGATTTTTTTTACCCTGGTTTATCAATTACAAATAAATTGGCACAATAATACCCATAGATGGTATTAAAGCGTGGCGTCAGGGATTAAAGTAAACTTAACAAGTATAATAGGTCATCTCGTATTAAGAATATTAATATATCTTATCTTCAGATTTAATAATTATCACATGGACTCAAAGATCTTGGTAGTATATATTTATAAATAATCATCATATGGTTAAATGTTTAATACATTAATGTTTACATACACACACATATATATACTTATGTAAATTCCAAAATTCTAACTGCTTCTTAGTAGGATCTATTTATCCTGGTATATCAATATATTATAATATATATAAAGTGTAGGGGGACAGGGAAAAGTTAAAACCTAAAATATCACTATTATAAATTCTAGAATCATAATGATGACTACACCAGTTTAATTTAGAAAATTAATTAATAAATGTAACCATGATGTAGACACACAAAAGAAACAGTTCTAAGTGCTTCCTAGTAGGATTTTTTTTTACCCTAGTTTATCAATTACAAATAAATCGGCACAATAATACCCATAGATGGTATTAAAGCGTGGGGTCAGGGATTAAAGTAAACTTAACAAGTATAATAGGTCATCTCGTATTAACAATATTAATATATCTTATCTTCAGATTTAATAATTATCACATGGACTCAAAGATCTTGGTAGTATATATTTATAATTAATAATCATCATATTGTTATAATTTTAAGATATTAATGTACATAAATATATTAAATAACTATTAGTGCTTCCTAATAGTATTAATATACCTAGATTTTATTTATTATTTAAGTATAACATAATAATATTTATATTTAAAAAAAGCAAGGCAAAATTAATAAGCCCTTTACTATTCTCTACTTATTAAATAACTATAGAATAATACTTCCAATGATGGATAATGATAAAACTTAGCTATTTTAAATTCTAGAAACTGAATGATGACTATTAGTATAATTTAGAAAATGATTTAAAAAATGTATCCATGTTGTCGACACACAAAAGAAATAATTCTAAGTGCTTCCTAGTAGGATTTATTATACCCTGGTATATCAATCAAGAATGGCACAATAATATCAATGTTTAATATTACAGCGTGGCGACAGGGAAAAGTAAAACTTAAAATTAAGAAGAACTTCACTGTTCTCTACCTATTAAATAACTCATAAAAAATAACTCATAAACTCACGTAAATAACTCATAGGTTTCTAGTGATAAAACAAAAAAAACTATTATAAACTCTAGAATCTTATTGATAACTATTTTACTATAATTTAGGACATTATGTTTATTAATGTATCCATGATGTCGACACACAAAAGAAACAGTTCTATGTGCTTCCTAGTAGGATTTATTTTACCCTGGTATATCAATCAATTAAGAATGGCACAATAATATCAATGTTTAATATTAAAGCGTGGCGACAGGGAAAAGTTAGAACATAAAAATTAACAAGAAATTCACTGTTACTGCCTATTAAATAACTATAGATTCAATAACTCAAGAATAAGATTTTTAGTGATGGTTAAAACAAAACATACATATTATAAATTATATAATCTTAATGATTAATATATCAGTATAATTTATAAAATAATTAAATAAATGTATCCATGATGTCGACACACAAAAGAAACAGTTCTAAGTGCTTCCTAGTAGGATTTTTTTTACCCTGGTGTATCAATCTTTTAAGAATGGCACAATAATATCAATATTTAATATTAAAGCGTGGCGACAGGGTTAAGTCGAAATGGAATATCAATATACTGAAATAAAATACATATTGAAGTATATTATTCTCATATGTTATATTATAATTGTCACGTTGACTTAAAGATCTCAGTGGAAAAATGTATAAATAATCATCATACAAGTAAATTAAATTTACATATTTTTAACAGATATTTGTGTGCATAATGTCTTATACACATGAAACAATACATTGTTTCCTAAGAGATTAAATTTATTTTTGTTACCCATAACAAATCAATGAAACTGGTACATGAATATCCAATTTAAATTTATTAAAATGTGGCAGAATGGTTCATAATGTTAAATATATTAGATAGGAGCAAAGGGCTATATATATATATTAATTTTAAATTGCATAGTTTTTAATAATATAAATTAAAATGACCTATTAGTAATTACAGATTTCAAATATTTCCTGAGGGGTGGTTATTAAATGATTGTTATCAAAAGTAATCTGTATAATATACAAAATCTCATCGTAAAGGTATTTGAATACTACAATTTTGACAGTTATTTAATTAACTTATTATATTTAACATGTTTCAGATAGGAGCGAAAGACAATTGCATTAATAATTTCATTATATTTCAAATGAACTATGTTTTCATCATACAACATGTTTTTTTTTTTATGGATGGTATGGTAACCGAGATTATTACCTCTTCGTGTTCACTTGTCCATATAGTATGTTTTAGAGCATTACTAGACATTGTCATTTTCCAATTATACATGTTTACATTATCTAATGAAATTTAAACTAAGGCACAAAATGTTATACTAAATATTATATAGAAAAATAAATAAAAATATGTTAAGTGTCATATTTATAATTAACTGATTCAAGAAACTGTTCCGATCACATGGGAAATATTATAATTGACAATTTATTGTTTAATAAAATGATTATGTAAAATAATACTATTTATATATCTACATAAAAACAAACATCAATGTTAAAATGGTGGTGTAATTAATTTAAGTAATTTATTCAAATGTTCATGAATATTAATGTAATATGAATTGTAGTATTAGGAACTCTGTATAATAAATACATTTTTGGCTCATCTAGTACATGAATAGATGTATCGGCAAATTATTATTATTATCATTTTCATAAATAGTTAAATCAATATTTTAAATTTTGCAGAAGAAATAAATAATTGTCAGTTTTTGGCACAGAAAGTTGCGATACAATAGACAGTAGCAGTTTCTTTTGAAATGGCCTTGATCCTGGAAAGCATAATTGCTATAATTGCATAATACTAGTTTCACCCAACCACTTAGTATTCAGATACGGCTAGAACACTAATTTTACTTTTATATAAATATTTTGTTACATTTAATGTTTTCAGAGGTGGGTGGTGATAAAATGATTGTCATCAATGGTAATCAGAGTAATTTGATACTATTCTCATCATTAAATTTTAAATGGAACAAAACATAAATCTATCTATAATAAAAATATAACTCATAAATAACAAAAGTATGATTAAGAAATTAGAATTGTTATGTTTCAGATAGGAGCGAAAGACAATTGCATAAATGTTTTCATTAAATGTCAAATGAACTATGTTTTCATCATATAACAACATGCATATTTAAATAGGCAATTTTTTCAGAGGTGGGTGGTGATAAAATGATTGTCATCAATGATAATCAGAACAATTTGATAAAACTCTCATCATCAAATTGTTAATATGGCAAAATACCTTTAATACCAATAACAAAAACCTAGTTAAAGCTAAATGTCATCAATCACTAATACATGGTTATGAATACTAAATTTGTTATGTTTCAGATAGGAGCGAAAGACAATTGCATAAATGTTTTCATTAAATGTCAAATGAACTATGTTTTCATCATATAACAACAAGTATATTTAGAAAATAGGCAATTTTTTTCAGAGGTGGGTGGTGATAAAATGATTGTCATCAATGATAATCAGAACAATTTGATAAAACTCTCATCATCAAATTGTTAATATGGCAAAATACCTTTAATACCAATAACAAAAACCTAGTTAAAGCTAAATGTCATCAATCACTAATACATGGTTATGAATACTAAATTTGTTATGTTTCAGATAGGAGCGAAAGACAATTGCATAAATGTTTTCATTAAATGTCAAATGAACTATGTTTTCATCATATAACAACAAGTATATTTAGAAAATAGGCAATTTTTTTCAGAGGTGGGTGGTGATAAAATGATTGTCATCAATGATAATCAGAACAATTTGATAAAACTCTCATCATCAAATTGTTAATATGGCAAAATACCTTTAATACCAATAACAAAAACCTAGTTAAAGCTAAATGTCATCAATCACTAATACATGGTTATGAATACTAAATTTGTTATGTTTCAGATAGGAGCGAAAGA
The DNA here is from genome assembly GCA_949715065.1 of Periphyllus acericola. Lineage (NCBI taxonomy): Eukaryota > Metazoa > Arthropoda > Insecta > Hemiptera > Aphididae > Periphyllus > Periphyllus acericola. Next base: position 9,340,364 of record OX454271.1, read on the forward strand.
CAATTGCATAAATGTTTTCATTAAATGTCAAATGAACTATGTTTTCATCATATAACAACAAGTATATTTAGAAAATAGGCAATTTTTTTCAGAGGTGGGTGGTGATAAAATGATTGTCATCAATGATAATCAGAACAATTTGATAAAACTCTCATCATCAAATTGTAATTATAGCCAAATACCTTTAATACCATTAACAAAAACCTAGTTAAAGCTAAATGTCATCAATCACTAATGCATGGTTATGAATACTAAATTTGTTATGTTTCAGATAGGAGCGAAAGACAATTGCATAAATGTTTTCATTAAATGTCAAATGAACTATGTTTTCATCATATAACAACAAGTATATTTCGAAAATAGGCAATTTTTTTCAGAGGTGGGTGGTGATAAAATGATTGTCATCAATGATAATCAGAAAAATTTGATAAAACTCTCATCATCAAATTGTAATTATAGCCAAATACCTTTAATACCATTAACAAAAACCTAGTTAAAGCTAAATGTCATCAATCACTAATGCATGGTTATGAATACTAAATTTGTTATGTTTCAGATAGGAGCGAAAGACAATTGCATAAATGTTTTCATTAAATTTCAAATGATCTATGTTTTCATCATATAACAACATGTATATTTAGGAAGCTGGCTTCCACATCTAAAACATTATATATTGTATCTTTGAATTTTGTATAACCGCCATGCCTTAATTGTCGAGCTATTATTGTATTACAAAAAGCTAAAAAAAAAAAACCCGTATATTTAAATAGGCAATTTTTTTCAGAGGTGGGTGGTGATAAAATGATTGTCATCAATGATAATCAGAACAATTTGATAAAACTCTCATCATCAAATTGTTAATATGGCAAAATACCTTTAATACCATTAACAAAAACCTTGTTAAAGCTAAATGTCATAAATCACTAATGCAGGGTTCCGATATTAGATTTGACATGTTTCAGATAGGAGCGAAAGACAATTGCATAAATGTTTTCATTAAGTGTCAAATGAACTATGTTTTCATCATACAACATGATTATTTCAATTACATTTAAAAAAAAGACATTTTTTCAGAGGTGGGTGGTGATAAAAGATTGTCATCAATGATAATCAGAATAATTTGATAAAAATCTCATCACTAAAATTTAAAAAAAAATTACTTTTACATTAATAGATACATTGATCATTAATTATTAAATTTACTGCAATCATAGATTAAGTATGTATATACTCAATAAAATATTGATGCCTAATTGTACTAGTTTAATTTTATACACATATTTTATAATTATCACATTGACTCAAAGATCTTGGTAGTAAATATTTAACAACAACAATCATACATTTATTTAAATTTATTTTATATATTTATAGATATTTGTGTCCATAATGTCGACACACATATGAAATAATTCATTGTGTTTCCTAATAGGACAATTAATTTTCTTTACCCTATAAATATCAATAATAAAATTGGCACTTCAATATCCAATTTGAAGATATTAAAGCGTGGCGGAAGGGTTAATAATATTTAATTTCTATATGTCTTATACAGTTAGTACATGAGTATAATTAAACATCTTTCAGATGGGAGCAAAAGAATATTCTTATTAATACTTACAATGACTTATTAGTAAAATTAATAGTTACAAATCTTAAATATTTCTTTCAGAGGTGGGTGGTGATAAAACAATTGTCATCAACAATATTCAGTATAATAAGATATAAAATCTCATCATTAAGAAATTTAGAATTTCAATCAAGTATAAGAAACAATAATTGTATTAAAATTTAAAAGAAGGTAATTAATTAAATAATAATATTTAGGTATCATGTTTTAGATCAGCGGTTCTTAACCTTTTATTCATTTGTGTACCCTTTGACCTATTACCATTGCTATACGGACCCTCAAATGTTAACTTGCCATATATTTTCACAGTAGATAAGAATTTATGAACTAAACCAAAAAATTCAGAAATATTTATTTATTTGACCAGCATGTGCCATACAATGTATGATGTAAATAATATAAAATTAAAAATTTTATTTTAATATGCTCCTTTGGCTTGTTCACAGCGTATACAAGATAATAATAGTTAATGGATTGAACGATTATAATGATATATTTCATATGAAAACAGAGACACCAATTTACAAGTCACAATAAGACAAACATCAAGTACAATTTTCACTTTTCCGCCATTACGTTATTTTTTCCATGGATCCCCTAGAGGCCTAGAACCTTCTTGTGGGCCCCTAAGGGTTCGCAGAACCCCTGATGAGATTGCTGTTTCAGATAAAAGTGAAAGACAATTGCATTGATGACTTAATTATATTTTAAATGAAATATGTTCATCACATAACATTAATAGTATTTAAAACTCTTCTTGTGGTTTAGGTTATGATTTGATGATTATATTGTGAACAATTATCATAAGTGATAAAAATATGTTTTTAATTAAAAAAGTATGCATTAACCTTCAAAGATAAAATATATATATTTTAATTGAGTACCTCCAATAAGTTTAAAAATCAGTTTGAATTAAATGTATATCATAAAGATTCAAAGATCTTGGTGGTAATATAATACATTCATAATAAATAATTATTTAAGATAAAAAAGTTTTAATTTTTTTGTAGATAGGAATAATTATATATATATACTTTCTGGATATTTTAAGAATAATGTTTAATGTTTGATAACATTCTAATGGTATCTATATGGCTATGTACATGAAATAATTTGTAGTGCACAACAAAATAACGTGGAACTTTAAACAAATTAACAAGTGATATTAATTTCTTAACATAATCAAGTAAATTTATATCATTTAATTGCATAATAACAAATCTATTACTGAAAATATGGTAAGATTCAGAAAAAGGTAGCATGTTTAAACCACATACAGAAAATTAGTCATTCAATAGGTATTTTTCCTAAAAATAATAGTCGGTAAGTACACGAAATGTGATGGAAAATGTATAAGTTACTATGAAAAGTTTAATATTTTTGATTTTAAATTATCTTATTAAATAAAACAAAATATTTATTTCCAAGCATGTCTCTGTAATAAGAGAAGAATCAAACCATGTGGTCATAACACCGAAATGCATACTGTTCATGCAACTCATGCATTCATCATATAAACCTTAACAGGATAGGTGGTCTGGGTATGATCTTTAATAACAGTAGGGTAATTATACGACATAAATACAACAACAACAAAATTAACAGTTTGAGGCAAAATTGTGATAACTGTTAATTAACCCAGTTCACTTAGGTCTAACTCTACAGATTGTTCCGAAATCAGTTTTAAATAATATCATTGGCAGTACACATACTAAATACGTACATTACCTCTTAAGAATTTCACCGAAAAACTCAAAATGAATAGTTACATCATAACGTACCGAGTTTATTACTAACTAATAACTCCATGGACGAATTAACCGGGTTAAGAGAAAACAATTTAAGTGCCCGGAAGGCCAAAATAACACACATTAAAGTGATAATCATAATTTACCATATTATCTCTCGGTCCACCTTTGCGGTCTCTATTCGGACCGCCATACGGTTGGAAACGGTTGCCTCTTCCACCGCGGCCGCCGCCGCCACCATGAAATTCTTCTTTCGGTTTGTGATTGATATTCGGACCGTGGTGTGCGTTCGGCCCGTTGTTCATCGACGTGTCAATCTTCTCGTCTTTAATCTGTGCCATGGCGTATAGCTCAGAATCGTCAGTGACACAATAAAACGGCTGGTATTACGATGAATAATTGAGCAAATACAGCGCTTAATCAGAACTCACGAATTGTGAAAAACACGTACGTCGTACGACGCCAACAAGAGCAACGAGACAAGAGAAAATGGCCGACACGGTGAAAATACACACACACGTACACAAGCAAACATGTACACCAGTAAACCACACAGGCCAGGGGTCGGAGACGGAAATGGCGGCGTCTGCCGTCTAGTGCCGGGACAGGGGTGGTGGACACGATGTGTTCGGCGTCCGGCTTGAAGAGGGAGATGACGCCGTTGCCGGCAACAGTACTACCAACAGTCGCAGTATAATCACGAAAACTTTACGGGGTCTTTTTGAAATTTGCCATTTACGGAAATACTGCGAAATAACAATCAATGAACATCAATTCGGAATAACGCATTTCGATATTTGAATAAAAAAAAAATTAAAAAACTCTCTGAATGAACTGGCATCGTTCGAAATGATTTGTAAATTAAATGAATTAAGTAAAAATAATCTGATATATGACATGTGTCGAACGGAGTTCAATGATCAGCATAATGTACTGTAATAAGTCAGTACATCGAAGTTTTTCCAAGAAGGATTACATCTTATTAAACATTATTATGTTGATTCGCATAATATATCAGTATCTGCTATGTTATATTTTATTTTCAACTTAAATTGTAGGATTCTTTCGACGATAATCTAGTGTCTTTGGATATGTATCTTATCATCTTGGCCACACTGTTGGATGATTCTAGAATTTTCCATGTTAATTCAATTTTCTTTGAGTAAGAACTAAGAAGGTCCCAAATGGCGCTAGTGTGCTTCACCACGGGTTTTCAAGATTCAATTTACTCTGTAGTTCCGTAAGCGGTGTGAACTCGAATTTCCACGAAAATTACTTATTTGGGACTTCATTTTTTATTACTGTTTAGTAATCTATTGTTTTTTAGTTGTACCATTTTTTTATAGTAAGAATATTTTTTTTTCGCATATTTAAATACTTAAATAATTAAATTGTTGTACCTGTGTTGCTAATTTTGGTGTTTCCATAGATTATATGGTTATTTTTTCATGATTTTTACTTAAATTATATTCATGTAATTTTTCAGATGGCGAAATGGGGAGAAGGAGACCCTCGGTGGATTGTTGAAGAACGTCCTGATGCCACCAACGTTAATAATTGGCATTGGTATTTTTTTTTAAAGATTCATAAACAATATTTGTGGTGGTTCTTATGGTGTTAATGAATTGGGTTATTTCTTAACTTGTAATTTTATTTAATTGATTTTAGTCTTAAAATTGATATTGATTTGGAACTTCACAGAATAAGCAGTACCTTTTATATTAAATGTACCTATTCATTTTTATAATCTACTTAAGATTTCATTGATTTTTTACCATCTTTAGTGTTTGTGGTTTCATATCAAATTGAACTTACTTAATTTAAATAGATCCTTCTAGTGATTACATTTTTAAATGTTATGTTATTTGCATATTAACAGTTTGTATTATATCAAATGTTTAAGTTGATAATGATTATTTATCACAAATTATGTTTTATTAAATTAAACTTATTTTATTAACAGGACTGAAAAAAATGCATGCCAATGGTCAAAAGACAAACTTAATACTCTACTAGTTGGTATGGTTTTAGAAAGTGATGTAGCGAAGTGCAAGATTGAAAACATTGATACTTGTGAAGGAGAAGCTGTAGCTAATAACCGAAAAGGAAAGCTAATATTTTTTTATGAATGGGATTTAACATTGGCTTGGAAAGGACTATTAAATGGCATTGATAAATGTATAGAAGGCACAATTAATATACCAAATTTGAGTGAAGAAAATAGTGTATCTGAAATCGAGGTAAAAATATATTGTATTTTAAATTATGTATTATAATTGTTTTTGTATGTTTTATCATTAATGTTTACGTAGACTTCAGTACTTATTAATTGATTTTGTTTTAGATTAATATTTCATTAAAAGAACCTTCAAATGAAGCTAATATAGTTAAAGATTTTCTGTATCATCATGGCCGAAGTAAAATTCGAGATCAATTAGAACAATATATTAAGGATCTAAAAGAAGGTATATAGAATTGTAGGTAGTGGACCTAGCTACAATTACTATATTAAGTTATATTTTGTTATGAAAGTTTAATATTTAGGTAAAGAACTGCAAATTTGATTTAAAAAAAACTTATTATGTATAGGTTGATTCTAATTTTAATCATTACTTTTCTACATTTCCAGAATTCAATCATATTTGCTTTAGAAACTGTTAATAGTTCATTATTTTTAGATTCTGATAGACATAAGGAATTTATTGGTATTATCGTATGTGTTATGTTTTGATTTGATATATAAAAATCTAGTACTTTTCTGATAGAAGATGGCATTTATTTGGTACTTAGGTGTTTTATTTTGAATTCCTGACAGTTTTCCGAATAATTGAGATGAACTGAAAAAAAGTCAACCAAGATCAAAAGTTGACATTTTTATATTTCTTCAATTCAAGATTTAGCTTAAAAAAAATTGTGGCCAATAATAATATTGTTGCTGAAAAGTCTTACAAATTTATATAAACATAAAAATTTATATAAACATGACAAATTTTAATTTTGATTGCACAATATAAGATACTAGTTATTTAAGAAAAGCTTATGTTGTTGTTATTCTGTAAGTATTAATTATAGCGACTCTGAACATTTACTGAGTACTTATATTATAAGCATTTTAATAGACATTTCATTATTTTTTGAAACTTTTTTTTTTTGCAAAAGTTCAACCTACCGTATTAAGACATTTTTTCTATTACTTTATTAACCATTTTAGAAATATAATTTCATCCACCCTACCTATTTCACTCGGGTTCATATTTTGAGAGGAATGGACGTTACATATTCTCATGTACTTTGGTTTTAAATTCAAAAGACAAGTTCAGTAATATATTTCACAAAATCTTACCTAACCTAGGAGTTTTGCCCATATTTTTTTTCTTGCATATTTTACCTAAGTAGACTAATATAGGGAGATTAAGTTCAACAATATGTATTATGAGTTATTTAGTTATGACAATTTGCTAATAATACCAAGTTGAATGTAAATGAAGCGTTGTTACTTCAAATTAAATATTTCCATTTCAAATTAAATATTTCCATTTATAGTTCCTTACCAATTGCTGAATTTAAAAGTCATAAATAAAATAAATTGAATTACTTAATTTTTTTAAATTATTGTAGTGAATATCCATTTTGATAAATGTGTAATATTTCTCTTTAATTTTGTTATGGAGAAATGAAAATTTCTTTATTTATTAATGAGTACTTTTTTTATATAATCTTAAGTTAATAATTTGTTACAGAATTCTCCAAAGGCATGATTTTGCCGAAAAGAGAAATTGAGAATTCTACAAAACCTAAATTATCAAAAGAATCGTTGATTGTAATGCACAATTCAGAAAATGTAAGACTTAAATTAGATAATTTATAATCTTATTATTATTTATCAATTAAATTTTTGGATTTTTTTTATAGGGTGCAAAAGAAGACAATTCAAAATCTAAAATAGATACTACTACTGTAGTCATGGATGTTGTATTTCAATGTTCAGGTGATGATTTCTACAATGTGCTCACTAAACCTGATGTAAGTATATGCCAGTATTGTTGTGTAATATTTTATTGTAAAAGAAAGATATGTCTTATAGCTAGTATCAGCCTTCACTCAACAATCTGTTAAATTTCAAGCAAGTAAAGGTGGAAAGTTTCAATTGTTTGATGGAAACATTACTGGTGAATTCATAGAACTTGTAAGTAATTTAAAAAAATAAAGTTCATTACTATTTTTATTAGGGGTCTTCAACAATACTTATAAAGTTTTAACTTAATATCTATATTCTATAAAAGTAGTTGGTTTTAGAAAAGAAATAGTAGAAATTAAATACATTTTAACTTTAAAGCTTATTATTTAAATAAATTAATAGTCTATGTATTATTATAAGATATAAATTATTTTATAATTTACAGGTAGTATTTAAGATTTTATATATTCTATGATGTTATTGTAGATATTATTAAATGTATTAAAAGTACTTATATATCGATCCCGAAACTAGGAATATCCTTGGCCATTGTATTTACTAAGGGGATGGGGGAATTCAAAAAATAAAACATTTTATACAGAGTGATTTTTTAGACTTGCACCTTTTTTTGGTCGTAGAAATACTTTAATTTCAAATTGTTTTCATGTACTTCTGTTGTCAAAAGAATACATTTTACCAGAACAATCTGAACATTCTGAAAAAATAAAATTCATACTATTGCATTTACAATACACCTATCCTTTCCACATCAGTGATTTTGTTAATTGACATCCATATTTTCCCTCTGTAATATGTTACTCTATTTCAAACATACATTTTTGGTGTAGTGATCTTAAATATATATTTTCCATAAATTACTTTCACTAGGTACAACATAAAGTGCAGGGGCGGAGTGGGGAGTGGAGACCAAAATCTGGTCGGGAGATTGAAATTTGTCCAGGTCACTTGCCATTTGCGAAAAATACATTTATAATAATAATTTAGATAGTTGCTTAGATTTCTCACCAACTGCATTTATAATAATATTATTACCTTATTCTGTTTTTCAAATATTTCAATATTGAAAATGACCTTTCACTTGCAACTTATGTAATAGAGAGGGTTTAAATATTGACACGCTATAGTTAATGTAGGGTAAACAGTTGGAAGTACACTTTTAAATAAATTGAAATTTTATGGAGATAATTAAGATAAGTCAATCAACAAATCATTATTAGTTGGAAACCATTTATTCATGCTTTCAATAATAGTGTCCAACACTCTGTTGTAAATATCTATGGTAAATTTTTTTTTTCTTCAATTGGTTCATCGTTCATCGCTACACACTTGATTTCAAATGTAATATGAATCTCTTCTTGACTAGATTCATCAATTCTTTTTTGTACCTTATCGATGAAAAACTACATTTCATGTTTCTTTGTTTTCAAATGTTGCATGATTTTATAAAAAAAATTCTGGGCACACTTAACAGAAAAAAGATTATTGTCGTCAGCTGGATAAACATTTCCATATTCTCTTAAATAATTTTGTTAGTTAATGTTTTTTGGAATTTTAAAGAAATTTAGTTGTTTTACTTGTGTGAAATAACAAATCTGAAAATTTGTTCAATATATATCTGATAATATTGAACAAATGTGCACTATATCATCAATAGGAAGGTGTCTATAAGAAAACTGTCAAATATCAATTGTGTACATCAAATTTACCTTCGAATAAACAATAAACAGATTTACTAAGAATAAGAGAAATTTTTACTGAGAATAAGATAGTTTGGTATTTTAGCGAAATTTTGCATCATACCATTTTTTTATTAAATTAATAATTGACTACGTCATTGTAACTACTTGGAATAATTTTGAGTTTTATGTATTTTACAATAGTTAATGAAATATAAAGATTAAAAATGAAAAAAGTTTTATAAAATATTAACTATGCATTATATACGTATGATAAACAATGAAATGGGGGGAAGGAAATTATCTTGATGTGATGAAGTCTGCTGTACCAGAGAACAAAATTCCATGTAGTGTTACAATGACAAGTTGTACATTAAATATTAATTACTTGGTTTGTGTTATTTTATATTTTTACTATTTCATTTATAATGCCTATATAATAAATTGTTTAACTTTTTAAGTAATTAAATCCTAAATTATATTTTGATTTTTGCCAATTCTAAATTAATTCAATAATTGTTAAAAATTATAAAATTATTAAAATATCATTAAAGGTCCCTATGTTGATTAAATGTCTAATTTATATAGTGCCCGGGTGAAAAAATTGTTCAAACTTGGAGAACTAAGCAATGGCCTGATTGGCTCTATTCTACTGTAACTGTGAATATAAATCAACAAGAAGACCATACAAAAGTTAAAGTTACTCTTGTAGGAGTACCCAAAAGGTAAAAAATATTTGATATCTACTCATTATGGTATTATAATTAATATTTAATTCATTTTTCAGTGATGAAGCTGTTACTCGTCTAAATTGGGAGAGATATTACTTTACGCCCATTAAAAGAACATTTGGCTATGGCATGTTATTATGAGGCTGAAACTAAATTCTTTAATATAGTTTTTTTTTTATTTATTTTTAAAAAATATTCAGCTTAACTTTAAAAATGTTTTGCATCTGGCCCATTTATATGAATACTTAAATAAAAATGTAACATATTAGCCCTTCATAGATGTTAATGACTTTCTTGATTGAAATTCTCTTCAGTTTTCAATTTCAATCTTATTAAATTTAATGTTATCATTTGAATTTAGATTAAGTAAATAAAAAAAAACTGGATTTTTAATTTCTTATATGTTTATTATTCATCCATTTTCAAACATACTATTTTTTGTGAAAAATTATAATTTGCATTTCAACCTAAGTAATACTAGTTATGAAAAGTATTTTTTTTTCATCAAATCAATTTTGGTGGAGGTTTAAAAACTGGAGGCGGCATTGTTGGACAGTTCTCCACCAATTGTTTCATACTTGTACACTCAGAACCTATTAAAGAAATATTTTAAATAAATTGTATGCAACATTTACAATATTGGTATACTTACTTTCAACCCATTCACCTTTTGGGCAGTTCTGAAATACAGAATAATCATTAATTAATATTAATTTAAACTCAGTACCCCATATTCATATAATTGTAAGTGTAAGCTTTCAAAATTAGTATAGTTATAAGCCAATGTTCAGCACTTATGTTTTTTAAATAAAATCTGTTGTACAACAGGTTTAGCAGGGATAAATATAATATTTTTCATTGTCCTTGTCTTATATTTTAGTTATTGTTGTACTAATTTCTGAAATGAACATAGTATATTTTGAATAGTATTTAATTAATTTACGCCTAATAGAATAAGCTTTAAATTATTGTTTGAAGTGAATTTACAGTTATAATTAAGAGCTTCTTATTCTTAACATTAATTATTTTTATTACAACAGATTCTTTTAATAGAATGAAATTATTAACTAATACATAAATATAACTTTAAATCTCTATACTAATGACAGTTGCGGTTTTCTACTGTATCTTGTAAAACTGAAACAACTTGGGTTTTTATATGGCAACAACGCTTTTATTATCATATTTATATTGATTGTTTTTAAAATCGATAAATAGCTCATTATATGCAAGTAAATTTACAATAATTATCTATATATGGACAAAAATGGTTAATATTTTTACAATAATTTTTAACTTTTTCTATAATTTATTACAAATAAGTTAACTATTTGTCCAAAATTATGCATGATTAATGATTGCAAGTACTTGGTAAGGTTTTAAAAGATTAAAAACTTCATTAGATAATTGAAAATTTAATAAAAGATTTTATATTTTTAATATCCTTACAGATGAATAAATTAAAAGTAATTATGATCCTTGAACAACTGTAGGTAAACATTTCAATAAAAATTTTAAGAAATTAATTATGACTGCTTAAATGTAAGAAATATTGATTTAAGCAGTAAATTTTACCATGTACATATCTCTCAAGAAACATTTCATCAATCTTCCTGCAGGAGTATTCATTATAACCATGGGATTAGGATTTTTTTCTTCATGTTCGGCTAAAATAGGGATTAGATGAAAATAAATTATAGATTTAATTAACCTATAAAGTAATTCCTTATTAAATAACATTGATATCAGTAAACACTACTTTCATCAAAACATTTATTGAACATTGGCTGCCATAAAGACCTCCATTTTTCATTATTGTTCATTCCTTCGCTCATTTTCTTAACTATCTCATCTTTATTAAGTTCTCCATCATTAGCCTAAAATAATAATACACATAAAAATGTAAAGTTAAATGTTAACAAATTCTGACAGCTGAGACTTACTGCCAATCCAGATTGCTTGAAAATACATTGAAAGAGACATGGTGGGTCTGCAATTGATAATTGTATCATAATTAAATCTTGAAATTCAATTTTTTTTGTTATGATGCTTTGAAGGTACATACAATAAACTTAGCATACTGTGTAATAAGTAAATGTGGCTGTATACATTATTAAATGCAGTAGGAGAAGAATTTCATTAAACTTAAATATTAATACTGAGTATCACTAAATTGGAATATAATTATGTTAAAATAGTAGCAATATTTTTATACTAATTAGGCTAAGTGCAATATTAACATTGTATTGTGAGTTTTTGTAAATCCGAAAAAGTTAAAATATCATATAATTAGAAATTTAGAACTGTTAAAAAAGATGTATTTTATTATACTAAAATTACCTTTTCCGTGTACCATTTCTTTAAATTCTTTGGAATCGGGCTTGTCCTTCATTTGCTTGAACGTTTCAAAACATATTTCCCATTCTTTGTCCAAACCGGGTAATATATTAGGCATTTGACAACATTCAACTAATTTCTATTCAAACGAAAAAAAAAATGTATATTTAGATCTTGACGACATTATCAATTTCAAATTTATTTTTACATTTATAACATGTTTTAAACCTGTCGTCGGGTTCTTTATTCAGATTATTTTAATATTCAGAGATTCGTGCAACATGAAGAAATATTTAATCTATGTATTATATATGTACGTAATTACGTCCACGTTTGAGGACTTGGATACTGTGATATAAGTTCTCTACTTGTGACTCCGTAAGTAAATTTTTCTTTTTTCGAGTAGGTATTTTTACTTTACGATGGATTTTGGCAAAGACTTAACATAAAAAATGATTCATGGATAATAATAAAATATTTTAATTTCTCATTATACGTTAGTACTAAATATCTTCTTCAAATATAATTTATAGCATTTAATTTTTCTTAATGTATGCTACCCATTAAGAAGATACTACTGTATTAGGTAAAATAAAGCGTGAGAGAGACCATCTCATTATGCGACCACAGACGAGAAAAAAGATAATAACCCCTCATAACGAATTAAAACATCCGAAGGTATAAGTACTTAGTAGTATTTACTCTATAAAATACCTAGTTTAACTAAAATACGTTTTTATATTTATTATTGACGTCGTATCAAATGGTAGGTAGGTAAAAATAAACACCTATCACCAAACATAAGAAAAAATACTTTTCCCAAATAATTTTATATCCAATTTGTAAAATGTAGTATGTACAACAAAATGATTATACTGGTAAAATAAAACACTGTAAATTCTTTACAATGCAAATTAATTTTGTGGTATGTTGTGGTGGAACGGTCTGCCACAGTCGCCCTTCAGTGCTGCGGTTAAGCGCTGCTCGGCACATCTAGCATTCGGATGGGTTACCACATGACTAGCAGCGTTCTCCATGCCTACACACATACACTATCTACGTGTTCGACCTCCTACTGTACCCCTAAACAATTAAATAACCTACAAGCAAAAATCCTAAGTGGAGGGCTAATGACTTCAGTTGCCGGATTCTCCTTAAACAAATATATCAATAAAAAAATAAAATAAATACTAGGTATTTACGCGATAGTGTTCTAACGTGATCGTGAAACCATACCTACTTTATTATTAATTTTCTCGATGCACAAAGTAAAAGCCATAATATGATTATTTTAATGTTAAAGATTATAATTCATAACTATACACAAAATAAACGTCATATATTATTATATACCTTTCCTGGACCGGGCATGAGAGCTCGACATTCTTCATCATTTGTCATTCGTTTTTGACGTAAATTCCATATTCTCTCGGACCCATCAGTCTATAATTACATTGTTTTATGTATACTTAGAAATAAGTTTAATATATTTTATAGGTTATAGATAGGTATAGTATTATATTTGTGCCTGCGGACATTTTGTTTGGATAAAAATATTTTTGATTATATTAAATACGCTTCGATCCTGTGAATAAATCATTACAAACTTACAAATACTGTTTGGCAGATGATCGCGAAAATACAAATACAAACAATTTTCTCCATTTTTCACGTTAAATAAAATAACTTGTGAAATGATAGTGCTAACAGTTAAAAGTTATACTGAACACTGAAAATCAGTGTGCTTGTTCCGCCAATTTTAAACAAAATGTTTCTGTTTTAAGTAAAAAATAAACAATAAGAGTTATTAGAAAATTATTAGTTATTAAATCTTTGTCAAGGTCTGGACCAATTGTTTGAATTATTTTCTATTCATTATTAAGGTTAACTACAGGAAGTTAGAAAATACATGCCTCATGACCTATACAGCGTACCTAATACGTAAAAAGTAAACACGGAGGTATAAGGTAGGTAGGTCACTAATAACATTTTCGCTTAACATTGTATTTAAAACATAATTGTCGATGAAATATTAGTTTAATATGAATTAAGTGATACAAGGTCGAAGGAAGTTAGTTAAGTGGTCCTCTATAATCATAAATAATAGCAGTGACTATATTTATGATTCAAAATAATATATGATGTATTATAAGAGAGTAGTTTGAAATATCTAAACACATTTGACATTGGCATAAAAAACGACGTCATCAAATTTATGGAAAATATAAAGCATAAATATTAATTTGTGTTTTTATCCTTATTATTCGGCCATAGAGTCATTATTTTTAAACGTTTCTCGTTTTTCTCTGCTACGTTGGACAATTTCCCTTTGCGCAGAATCATAAAAAAATGTATGAAAACAAAACGTAATTTATGTAATAACATTAATAATAACTATTATTATAAAAATTGACTTTTGTCAACTGTACACAACAATTACTTGTTTGGGAGTCGACGAGTATAATATTATATACCTATAAATTATCAGTACTATTTAATAGCGATAATTTGTTTATAATTTATTAATAATAAAATAATAGGTATCAAATATAGTAAACACTTAACATATAATTTATCATTATTTGTTAATGAATTACATAATTATTTTATAAATGTGTTACTAGGTATTACACTAATTAGTAATTAATAACGTTTTACTTCGGGTTGAAGTATAAAAAATTATTATTTGTAATGTTAATTAAATTAACTTATTTAAAATAAGGGTGTTTTACTAGTAATCTATAATCTATGTAATAAATAAACAAATATCTGGTATATTTTATACACGTCTATTTCAACTTGTTGATTAAACTTTTCGAATCGCTTATTATAATTTGTTAATAATTCCATAACACAAGCTGATGTATTAAATAATAATATAGGTAAGTATCTATATTAAAGTTGGTATTTATTTGAAGTATTTTTAACTAATGTATTATTACATATTGTACAAATTGTCTATATCTAATATGTTATGTATATATGAGCCATATTGGTTCCGAAATCCGTATGACGTCAACACGACCGTTCCCACGTGTTTAAATGGATCAATAATGTTCGAACTTTCAAAGCTCCTCGCTAGGGTTCACCACATGTCTCAGTCATAAGTTCCATACGGAACTTTTGCACTTGTAATCATTTAAAAATAATGTAGGTACGCAAAAAAGTAAAACAATATTATTTAATTTTTCATATATCCTCTAATCATGTTTGAGGGTATCGTTGCGTCATTACTGAACAGGTACTTAGGCAAGTACATAGAAGATTTAGACTTAGAAAACCTGAATGTTGGTATATTCGGAGGGAATGTACTGCTGTCAAATTTAAAGTTGAAAACTGAAGCTTTGGTAACGTATTGTAGTTCATTAATATTTAAACAAAATCTATCAGAATTATTTTCGGTTATAGTATGAACTTGGATTACCCATTGAAGTGAAAGCTGGATCTATAGGAAAATTCAATGTGAACATACCCTGGAATGGACTTTCTAGTCAACCAGTAGTCGTAAAAATCGAAGTATTTAAATTGCAGTAGTAACAAAATTAGTTGTAGTTATAATACTGAAAAAATTGTGTTCCAGGAAATATTCATTGTTGCTGGCCAAGTTCTTGACAGAGAATGGGATACAGAATTAGAAAAACGTTTAATAAGAGCTGCAAAGAAAACAATTTTAGAAAGTATTGACAATTCATCTATCTTTGGAAATGGTAAATATAAAGTAATTTTATTAAATAAAAATTAGATTTTTAAGTTATCAACTTATTTGTTATATGTATCAGGTTCAATGGAAAATGGTGGGTTTCTCGAAACTTTAATAACAACTGTTATGAATAATTTACAAATCTATATTCGAGGCGTTCATATTAGATTTGAAGATTCATTGACTAATGTAGATTCTCCTAGAGCTCTAGGTTTATGTATACAATCGGTTTCACTAGAAACAACCAACAGGTTACAATCAATTAGTGTAGTTAAAAATGATAAACTTTACTATAATTTACACTGTTATTTATTTCAGCAAATGGAAGCCAATTTTGTCGCAACAACGTGGACAGAGTTCTGTGTATCAAATCGTTAAAATAGATTCAGCTTCAATTTATTGTAATACAATGTGTTCTACTTTATTATATAATAATAAAACCGTAGAGCCAGATTGGCAGGATAAAATGCGATCAGGTCTGAATAACTTTAATATAAATGACGAACCCTTGGAATTTAGTGAGTACCTAACTTTACACATAGGTACATTTTCTTGATGTTTAATGTATACTAAATTTGTTGTATGTGATTAGTATTGAAACCAGTTGTCCTTAAAATAAAAATAATTATAAATAAGTCAAATGAAGTACGAGTTCCTAAATTACTCGTTGACTTTGTTCTTCAGGATGCTGCTTTACAAATGTCTAGAAAACAATTTGTAGCTTTGATGGAAACGGCTGAATTTATGAAATTAGCAGAGATAAATAGGTCAATAAATAATACTAATAAAGTATAATATATCTTAGTTTCAACAATACTTAAAAAAATAACAAAATTTTGTTTGAATACAAATATAACTTAGATCTACTCCAATAATGTGTTAATGTCTATTTTAGATTATATCGTGAAATTCGTCCTAATAATAGTGTTTTGAATGATTCTAAAAGTTGGTGGATTTATGCTTATAAATGTATCTTACGACAGAGGGTTACATTACTTTGGCATAAAATAAAAACGCATAGGTAAATAATACATTTAATTATTTAATCATAATATACAAATGTAATAATAAAATTTAATTTTTGTGTGTATTTCAGGAAAAATTATAAGAGCTATATAAATGTCTACAAAAAAGTTTTAGTGAACCCAAATGATATGGAATTAAAAATTGATTTGCAAATGCTTGAAGATGAATTAGATATATTTAACTTAATTTTAGCAAGGGAAAATGCAAAAATTCAGGTGTGCAATTAGTTTTTAAGTTTTTAAGCTATTAAATTACTTTTTTTATGACTGTATTAAAAATATAAACCTATAAAAATATAGCTTTCTGAAGAGAATCCTGAAAGTGTGACTATTCAAGAATTTCAGTCGAAATGGTGGGGTTCGGCAAATTCTAAGTCTATGTACCGTTTATGTTTAACATCTGATAAAGGTAAAACGTTTTGGAATTTACTCAGTCAATCAGAAAAAGATAGACTTAATGATTTACTATGCAAGACTGATGGGTCAGAAATGACTAGATCTGATAAGCCTAAACAATATATAGGTAAGCTAGGTATAATTGCATTTTATTGATTAGGTATTTATTATAATTTTACATTTTCAGAACATAAGATAAATTTAACAATAGCCAACTGCCTGGTTAGTTTAATAAGTGGCTCTAACGAATTAATGGTGATCGCAATTGGCCATTTGATGAGTAGTCTTGAAACTAGACCATCAGCTAAAGCATACAAAATATCTACAAGAATTGAAAGTATAAATGTGGAAGCATCTGTTGAGTATAGCCTTGTTCCAATAGTTGATACATGCGCTATGAGAGGTAAATAAAATAAGAACGATTTTTTGAGTAGTGATATTTAATTAGTTCATTTAATTTAATTAATTTATGCCACTAGGAAATTCATCAAAATATTTTTTGAGCATTGATTTTGAAAAGAATCCGCTGAACTCAGAGGCAGAATATGGATTGAACATTACATCAGAACCTATGGAATTGGTTTATCATGAAGTTGGTTTTCTTAATTATAATTAATTGTGGTAACTCATAACTATGTTATAGTAATTTATTTATATGTCTTTTTTTTTTAGTTTGCTATATCAGCGTTTCTCAGCTTCTTTTATTACAATCAAAAAATAAACATTGAATCTGGTATTGAAAAGTTGTACAAACAAATTTCTAATATGTTTGAAAAAATATTCAACTCAAATAGGCCAGAATCTAAATTTAGAAAAATTTTATTAAATATTGATCTTCAACTACCATATGTTGTAATACCTGAATTTGGTTCTATTCAAAAGTATGTAATATTATAACAAAAATTATAAGAGCTGATCATAATATTATGTATTATTAAAATGGTAGGGGTGAAAATATAATGGTAATAGACTTTGGTGGTCTTAAAATCAAAAGTGATTTGCAACCAGAAACAATTTGTTTGGATGATGTCACACAAATGGAAATGGAGGAAAAACTATATGATCGATATCATATTGATATTGATGGATTTCAATTAATATTTTGTAATACAGGTTAATATTTTTAATGGATTAGGTATATAAAGTAGTTAGTCTTAAGTATGGTTACAAGTATGTTTTAAAAATCACTATCTATAATTTAAAAAAAAATAAATTTATAATGTAGTGATTAATATACATAATGTACTCATGTCATATATATGTATATAATATATATTATATACTGTGTATTATCTGATTTTTAGGAAGTGACTGGAGGAGTTTAAAAAGTCAAGCTGATTCTCCGTTGCACTTTCTTACAAAAACTGTTACACAAATTGTTGTGTCAAATAGTATTAGACCTGAATATAAACAATTGGCAAAAAGAAAAATTAATATTTCTGTGCAAAGTGTCAAGTTAAATTTATCTGATCGCAAAATTAACTCCATACTAGATTTTTTCGAAAATACACCATTACCAATAAACCACGTGTTATCAGCAACAATAAAAAGACATTATAGTGAAGATGATGAAGTATATGTTTTAGATAAAGTTAGTGTGAAATTATTCAAGTGTTATTTAGTAGATTAAAATTTAAAATTATTCTTGTTAAATAGATAAATTTACATCAAAATAAAGAAGAGCTACAAGAATTGAAATCCACGTTAGCATTTTATCAAAAATTTAAAGGCATTAGTATAAGATCGATTGAAGAAAGAGCTGAAGTAAAAAAGGCTTTTAAAGATGTAGAAAAAAAGTAAGTTACTACATTGTATAATTTTATTAGATAGGGCAATAAGGCCTTATTCATTATTGTATTTATTTTGTTGTTAAAATGTAACTAATAGTTATTTCATAAGTATTTTTTTACATTATATATATTTAGGGAAATAAAAAATAAAAATAATACTTTAACAATTAATGTATTGTAATAATATTTTTAATATGACAAGGTTTTAATAATCACTTGAATGATGTTTAAACGGATTTCCTTTGCTTTAAAAAATAAAAGCCGTTGAAACAAAATGTATGCCTTGCATATTTTTTAAAATTTTCCAAATTAAACACTGGTGCTCTGTAATAATTTTCATAATTTTTATAGAAGTATTGTATCATCAGAAATTAGTGATGAAGAATTTGCTGAACTTTGGGCTCGAACAGTGGATTTACCTGGATTTGATGATAATGTTTCACCAAATAATACAATAACATCTCTTTTCAGATGTGTCATAGGAGAAGTAAATTAAAATTAAAATGTATCACGTGTATCTTCTATAGTTAATAATTTTTAGATTTCTGTTAATCTCCGTCGTTCCAATGATCGATCGGAAAAATCTTATCTAAATTTGATATTAAAGCGGTTTTGTTCCGATCTGGCAATTATGGAGTATGGCCCAGCTGTACAATCATCTATTGGATCAATTTGTTTGTACGACTTGCAGCACACATGTAAAAACGGGGAGTCCGTCCAATTATTTTCAATAACTTCCAACTGCTTAGTACAAGAATCTATTAATTTACTTTACAGAAAGGTATTGATTGCTAAATATTGAATATATAATTATAAATGAAGTATTGAATTACACTTTCTTATGTTATATAATTTAGGTAAAAGCTGATTGTCCTGATTTCAAAAGTCATTTCCACAGTGTTGAAAAGTCTTTGGTATTAGATTTAAATCATGTATCATTTGTATTTCACCGAACGGCATTCATAACATTTTACAAATATTTTCAATATATTGTTCAAAAGTGAGTTTTTTCACATCAATATCATTTAATTAATTATTTAAAAAACTTCCTTCCTTAGACTCAGTAATAGACGGATATGTTCAGCTTTGACAACTGATAATTTACAAAGTTGTTTACATAACTGTTTTTCCAATGATGATCCGCCTGTGCCCCAAGGTGCTACCAAGTTCAGTTATTCTGCTACAATATCGAATTGTAAAATATTAATTTGTGATACCGGATTAGACTTTTTGGATGTTAAGGTATTTTTTTAGAATGTCGATATAACCATTGATTATAGAATTCTACAATAATTATTATAAATTCTATTCTATCACCAATGATATAACTATATAAATATATACATATATATCAACCTGTGAATCATTTTTGGTTAGATTGGTGGTTTGGAAAGTGATTGCACATTCAAAGCAAACGATCGTATGGTATTTAGGTTTTATGCAATGAATTTGAATGTTGATGATTTATCTGAAGTTACGTTATATCCTAAGGTATTAAATTTTTTATAAAGACTAAAAACTGTAGCAGAATGTTTTATATAAAATATGTCGTAGCTATTGTATACCGACGAAGATAAGCTTTTGGAATTCAAGTATGTGCGACATAACCCGAGACTATATAAAACTGACATAGAAGCAAGAAAAGATGATGTTAAGTCGGATGGAAGTATCAAGCTGTACGTTGGGCGAGTGCATATTACCGTTATATGCAATATTTTATTAGATTTTCAAGTTAGTATAAAAGACATTTTTTGTCTTCAAAATGTTTAAATTATATATTTAATTTAGTATTTCATGGAGCCCATTATTTCTGAAGAACTTATTGATTTAAGTCGACGTATACGTAAAGTAATTTTTCCGTTTACTCCTGATTTAAGAAATGGATGGAAGAGTAAAATTCATTTGTCAATATGTTTACATCTTCCTGTAGTATTGTTCCCACAGAATTCTACATCTCCTAATGTTATTTTATGCAGTTTAGGAGATCTTACTGTTGAAAATTTTTTTAAAGAACAATCAAAAAAGGATTATGAAAATATAGATATAATTGATAATATTTTAGCGAACTGGAATACAATTAATGTATCGAGAGCTATTATGACATTGGACGGAACACTTGTTATTCAAGTATTTAAAAATTGAATATCATTATGAATAAAAGTATTAATTCAATTCAATTATTTATAGGAACCAATGGTTGAACCATTCGGGATCCGTTTAGACATTAAAAAAAATATAACGAATAAACTTTTATATTGGATAAATGGAGGTATTGATAATGTGCAAATTAATTTGGGACAGAAAGATTTTGCAACGTTTTTACAAGTTTGGGCAGAAAACTTTGAGTATGGATACTGTATTGATGAAATAGTTTATATGATGATGCCACATATATCTGAGGTTCTGGAAGATCAAGATTTAAAAAAGATACAAGTCTTTTTTAGCCATGAAGTCTCTATTCAAGAAGTTGATTTCAAATTTACTGTAGATGGTATACAAATAGCTCTTTTTGCAAATTCAGATGAAGTTAGTTTTTAAATATTAATTTTAAAATTATAAAATATGTAAACATTTTTTTATTTATTTTTATTTAAATTAAAATTGTGTTTCAGATATTGAGTTCTCCCATTAGAGACATAAATCATTCATTATGTAAATTGGATTTAGATGATATTAATATTAAGATAGATATGTTTTCAGACGATAGGGTGGTTTTAAGTTCTACAGTACAAAGATGTGTATTAGAAGACACCAGGAGACATAATAGATCTGAAAAAATGTAAGCATTTTATTTAAGTATAGTATGTAAAATAATTGAATGTCAAAATAATATCTAAATTTCAATGTAAATAAATATTTAGGATATTTGAATCTATTGGTCCATCAGATTCCTCTAATGAAGTACTTATATCCGTATCAACTCCACCATTGTTTGATTTGTCTTTTGAAAAAACATATTCAGGTGATAGAACAATACATATTCATTTGGATAAAACTCGATTGAATGTTTCTATTCCATTTGTTGTGGAACTGACACAATTTGTACTTGACTCTTTACCGATAAAGAGAAAAGTAACTGATGACACTTTAGCATCACCAATGATTGGTACACATGGCCATAGGAAATACAGAGATGAAAAGCCAGTGACAGACAAGAAAACATTGAAAGCTGAAAAACAGTCAGGTATTATATATTTGATGATAATTACTGACCAATTCATATTAAATAAAAGTGATAAAAATAAATAAATAATATTGTTTTTAATTTAATTTTTACTTAGCTTTAACTGTATCTGTTCGTTTTGGTCGTCCTGAAATAGCAATATTACCTTCTGGAATGGAAGAGTTAGAGTTTCGTGATCAAGTACTTTTGTGCAGGACCGAGTTTCTTTTGGACTACGGTCGTCATCCAGGACATGAAGAACGATTGGTTTGTTCTTTGTCCAATTTTCATATATTAGCAGTGTCAAAAAAAAGAAGAGCTGAAAAAATGGTATTTATTAACAAGTATAATGTATATGTGTATCATATAAGTTTGATAATATTTTTTTATTTTTAATTATTAATATTATATTTTGTTCTTATTTTTTTGAATGATGTATAGGTTTTACATCCATGTGACATTGAATTTTCAAAAACTTTAAAATCAGGTGATCGGGATGCAATTGAAATTTTAATCAGTTCTAGTCCTTTAAATTTAAATTTATCAACAAGTACCGTTCATATTATTCTCAATGTAAGTTTTTAATTTTAAATTAATAAAAAAAATAATAATTTTTGTTTTGTTTTAAAGGTTATTGACTATGTAGAATTACATTACGACGAAGAGTTTGATTTTGGTGGTTCATCTTATTGGGAGTATAAAAATGATGATTTATGGACTCCAAAGTCTATAGTGCCCAGTTATTTACCTAACAAGTTACTATCTAAAGGAACATTATTATCATTTTTCCAATCTAAATTTGCTGATACCATGGATGTAAAATCAGAAAATCTTGAGCTCTATGTACAAGATATAAATATATCTTTTGAAGTAGAAGAACTAGATTTAGAAGATATCCCTTTGATAATGATAAAATCATCTTTGAAAGTTCAAGTAAAAGATTGGTCTGATCAATTGCAGTTGAATGGTATGTCTGTTAAGAATTTAAGTTATATACATATATACATTATTTTATACTGCCTTATGTTTTACATTTTAATTTTAGGTGGTTTAAACCTAAGAGCTTCATATTATAATTGTAATTTAAGTGTTTGGGAACCATTTATTGAACCTTGGAATATAACTTTGAAGGTACCTATATATTATCAATATTATACACATTTTTCTGAGAAAAAACTATTTGTGGTGTATAGGGTTTCTTAGGAAAGTTTAATGAAAAACAAATTGACTTGGATGAAATGGTACGATCATCTCATCAATCTATTGCGGAAGGTGAGAGTGAAAGTTCCGATGATGAAAGTGAAGCTGAAATGAAATTTATTAGAAAAACAGTAAAGTCAAGAGGTTATAACGATGTTATTATTTGATACATTTTTAACAAATAAACTATTATTTTGGGAATAATTTTATACCTATATATTTAGAAACATCATTGGAAAAATGGTACTCTGATGATTCAGATTCAGATCAAGATACTGGAGTTATGGATAAATTAGCTAAAGCTGTAACACATTTAATTTCGGAGTATGTATAGTACCAAGTAGTATTATAAACAAATGTTACGAATTATTTTTAAACCATTTTTACAGTGATTTCAGCGATGAAGACATAACTAATACAGATTCTAGTGATGAAAGTGTAGCTGAACATGAGGCAAGAAGTATTAATCAAGAAAGGATTTTAAAGAAAAAAATAAGTAATTTTGAAGAAAAATTATTATAAATATCATACATTTTTAATATTTTAAATTAAAAAATTTAATATTTAATTTTTAAGGTGATTCTAGTGACTCTGGGTTAGAAAATGATTCTGAAGAATTAGAAACATCTACATATATAGTTGTTGAAACTGATCGGCTAGAAGTATCATTTACTCCAGCTAATATATCTGTTATTGACACGCTCATAAAATCACTGTATAATCCAAGAACTGATGATTGTGATTCAACTGAGAGTTTTGTTCTAGTTAATGACCTAGCAGTGAGATCAATTGTTATGTTATATAAAAAAACAGAGGTAAATAATAACTTATATTTTGAACATAGCTAATTAGAAAATATTAAGTACTTACTACTTATTATTACGAGTTATGACTCCAAACTCATTAGTTTAAACTAATTCTATGTGGAACTTGTCTTATTTTTTCAAATCATTAAATTTCATATTTTGCATATTTTTATTATAATTTTGATTTCTATAATTATTCACGAAGTACTAAAATATTATTTATAATTTATTGATTTTGTAAATAATAATATTCTCTTAGTTTAACTAGAAATGTTGGAAATATATCATGTAGGTTCTTAATATAATAAATGTTGTGGTGAAGGGAAAAAACTAATTTACCAAGATATCTTATGTAATTATCTTATAAATAATTCCTATATGTAAAAATTTATTATTTGTTCATTTATTCACTTAATAAGAAATATTCCTAGTAGTTTCGTTGGTACAGAGTGATTAAATTCATGTTTTGGTATCAATTGGATTTTCAGCATTTTATATATTTTAGTAATATCACAGTTTAAATTAAATGTTACCCTTTTTTTTTTAAAAAAAATTATTAATTTAATGAAAGCTCTGGTAAATTTATATTCATTCAAATAAAATCCCTTAGAAAATTATTGTAGTATTCATACTGTCTACAATGGAAAAATATTTGGTTGTTAAAATAATGTAGCCATTGGTTTTATTTACTAAAAGTAATTTATTAGTTCTGTGAAAAGTACAATAATTATTATTAGGCGTATATTAATAATATAATAAAATTATCAAGCACTCAATACTCACGGCTAAATTGAAATTAATTAATATAATAATATATAATGTATATTAATCCATATAATATATATATATATATATATATAGTATATACATTATACATATATATGTAACCTTATATTTTCATAACTATATTAAAATCAATATTAAATTAATAAAATATTCAATTTTTATATGAAATATACTATCCATACTGTAAAAATTTCAATGAGTGAATTTTGCATAATACCAAATCTATAAACTTTTGTCAGTTAATACATTTAATTCAATATGATTTTAGTAATTCTTTGGATATACTTGATTTTATTTCCATAATTGGTATCATTTGTTAATTATACTTTAAGGTTTAATTCATACAATTGGTTATAATACATATTTTTTAAATTTATCTGTTTTCTGTATTAATTTATTTAAATATTCATGTTTTAACTTACATAATTTATTACATCCAGTTTGCTTGCTGGGGTAAAAAATTAGCAGTTATAAATAAGTGTATGTTTCTTTTAGAGAGGATTAGAACAAATCTTAGAAGCAATTGATGGATCTAGAACGTCTTCAATATCTAGGCAAAGGTCAGTTAATAATAGTATTATTTAATTACTTAATTTCTTAATCATGAATCAATTTATACAATAGATATCTAAATAACTCATAAATATATAAAAAAGAATTGGATACATATTTATTTTACAGTTAATAGTTTTTATTATTGTAATTGAAAATCACAATAATATTTTTAAGTTTATGTACCTAATTAATACATATATTATACTTTATATTTTAGCATGTCTAACGATTGCACTTTTGTTAATAATTTAATAAATAAAAAGAACTTCGATAACGTCGATGACAATTCTAGTGAATTGATTTATAAAAAAATTACCGACTATCAGCTTAACATAAAAGTCGAAGGCAAGTTTCTTTATTTTATTATTTTAAAATATTTTAATCAAATAAAATTATGCAGGTTTTGATGATTTGATTGTGGTTTGTCCAAAACGTACGAGCAATAAATTACATGCACTTTCTCCAATAAAAAATGACACCAGATATTGGATTATGGTGTCTGTTGTGTCTAAAAAATTGAGCCACACAATAACACTTAGATCGCCACTTATGGTATACACTTAAAAATAGTATAGTTCAATCGTTTTCTAATGAATGGTTAATGTTATAGTTGAAAAATGATACATCTTATCCCTTAATGATTCATTTTAACCGTACCGAAGCAATGGATACTTTTGAAATGGATTCTGCAGTTGTTGGAGAATCTGACAATCCATTTGAAGCTGTATGTACTTTGGCAATTCTTGAAGCAGGATCAGTTTTTAATGTGCCGATTGCTGTAGCATATCATTCAAAATTATTTTTATCTCCTGCTAATTTACAGTAAGTCAAATAGAAAGTAAAGAAATCATGGCCAGTTATTGGTAGGTTTTTAATATTTATATTACATTTTTGTTTTTATAGAAATTATCTTATTAGTGATACTGGTGTCTGGTGGCCTGATTTATCAATTGATACAAGTTTTGGGAAAGATTTAGTGTGTGATACATCATCTAAAGTCGATGATCTACCAAGTTTTTCTGTTCGGGTGAGAATATGACAAATTTGTCAGTTTTGACTAATGTGCCATTATTTTTAATTCCTTGTTTTTAATATTGCTTATAATAATTTATTACTAATTATTTACTATTCCTTATTGATATTATGAAGTTAAGTACCCTGTATAATTCTAAAGCTTTCTGCATAGGTGGTTTGCGAAGAAGGAGAACCAGTATTTAACCGAGCTTCAAGAACCGTGCCAAATTACACGCTAAGAGCCGTTCCACCAGTAATCATACACAATTTTCTTCCGTTTGCTATTGAAATTAGTTTTCCGAATTTCAAGCACCATATTGAAGCTTCAGAGAAAATTGATGTATATATGTTAAATTTGACACACAGAGTTTTGAAAACTGATTTAATTGTACCATCATATCTTGGTATATCATGGTCTGGTAGTTTTAATTTACGAAAAGATATAAATGAAAAAATTGTAAACATGAGCACTGAACACGACACAGATGGTGGTAATAAACATTTGAAAATTGCAGTTAAAATCACCAATGAAGATTCTTGTCGTATTTTTATCCATTCTCCGTATTGGATCGTCAATAAGACCGGATTACCATTACAACTAAGGGTATAATATAATTAGAATTGTATTTAGTTGTTAATTTAAATTAACTATTTTCTATTTTAGGGTTCGCGATCTGATATTGTCTACGAATCACACTCAGAAGAACCTATTTTGTTCTCTTACAAGCGCTTAAAAAAACGATACATTAAGCTTAGGGCATATCATTCGAATTGGTCATCTGCATTTTCAATGGATACAGTGTATTGTCCTGGACTTGTTATTTGTAAAGATAAAGAGCGACAGAAAAAATACAGAATTTTAATGAAGCCAGTCTTATCCCATTTGTGTCCACATTTAACTACAATTGTGACATTTTTACCAAATTTTTCTGTAGTAAACAGTTCTAATAGAAGTTTACGTTTCATGGAAGATAACCAAGAAGCAGATTTATGGACAGATATTTTACAAGGACAGGTATTTTTTAAGCAAATAGATTGTTACTTTAGTTTTATTTTTATATATTTATCTTATTTAAGACATTACCTTTTTGGCCTGAAACTGATTCAATGAGAATGTTTGTTAAATTTCGCGATAGCAAATCAGGATCACAACATTTTTCAATCATAAAAGAACAACAGACTGTTCTCAGAATGGATAGAGGAGTACTAATATAAATATATATACACATACCTAATTATAAGTTTCATTAAATAAAAAATAATTTGTTTTTTAGAGGGCACTTGTAGTTAAAGTAACAGGTGGTGGAGAAAATCCATTTTTAATAAGTTTTCATAAGTTTCGTCAAAATGATGCCCCAGTACGAGTTGACAATATGTGTGATGATATTTTTCTAAAAATTCATCAAAAAAATTTGGGTCAAGTATGAACAACCACCAAACCACTTACATTAATTTTATGTATTATATTATAATTTAACCAATACATGATTTATATAAAGGTAACATTACTAAATCCAAATCAATCAGTATTATATACATGGGATGATCCAACGGAAGAACGTATACTTTACTGGAATGTGTACAGCAAGAAATCTAAAGGTTTTGTTGCTAAGTATGAAAAAGAAGGATTTGGGCAAGAAAGGGTAAGCTTTTGTCAAGTCAAACAAACAGAAACTGCAAATAACAACTTAAATTTAATGAAATTAATAACAAGTCAAACAACTGAACCAAGTGATGATAGTAGTACTGAAAATTCCGATTCTGATGAACCACACACTAAAGTAAAATAAATATATATTTTTTTATTTTAATGACTACAATTATTAATTTAATGTTCCATTTAGTTAACCAAAACAAAAAAGGCTAAGATAATGGTTTATTGGGTTAGTTATGTTGACGTTGGAGGTCAGAGAGTATTGCTTTTTACACAAGATGAAAAAACAGCATCGATAGCGCGAAAAAATATTGAAAATAATAAATCTAGTATCGACTTAATTTTATCCGTAAAAGGACTTGGATTATCTCTGGTATGATTTACAAAAACTCTCGGGATTTTGTAATTACATAAATTTTATGTTATAGAGTACATCTCGTGGTGTTCATATGGAGGAAATTGCCTATGTTAGTTTAACAGATTCAGCTTCTGAATGGATGGTGAAAGTAGGAAATGTGTGGAAACCATTTACAGTTGAACTCGCATGTTGGCTGGAAGATATGTGGGCAAATGACAATAAAAAAGCACATTTAAAAGATTATGTTCATGTAAGAAAATAATTAACCAGTTCTCATTATATACTTTAAAATAAACGTTTTATGTAGGTGGATTTTGATAAAATGCAAATGATAAGACCATTCTTTGGACAACTTCGTCGTTCATATAACCCTGCTGTATGGAGTCGGTGTCGAATGACTTCTAAAGATACTGCTATTTTATTTAAAATGCATAGAATACAAGTGAGATTAAATTTATAATGAATACCCATGTAAATAAGCTTTAAAAATGTTTTCATGCTGATAGACTTAATGCTATCAAAACTACTAATAATTTTTTAGTTACTAAATATTTTGCGTTATATTATAGATAGATAATCAGTTATCAGATTGTACCTTTAAAACTGCATTGTATCCAACGTCTTCGTTCAAGACGTCTCGTTGTTTGAAATCATTTTTTGAAATGGCATATTCTAAAACATCAGTTTCAAACCATTACGATGTTTACAAGTACTATAGTTAAATTGTCCTTATATATTATAGGCAATATGGTTACAATATTTATTTTCTATTACATTTTAGATATTTTAATGTAAGCGTTCAAGATTTTGTTGTACAACTAGATAGAACATTTGTGGTTTGTATGCATAAAACCTTATCACCACTTCTCACAGTTTTTGAATGTCCATTAGATGCTAGATTTAGGCAAGATGTAAGTTCATTACATGCGCCTAATATACCACCGGTGAGAGTTTCAACTGTTATATTTATGTATTTTATTGAAATATTATTAAATTGTAAATTTTAGGGGAAAAAATCAGGAAAGGTATTTGTTGAGTACTTTCATTGTTCTCCATTTAATGCGCAATTAAGTTTTTCGGCTAAAGTGCCCGAACTTAGCTCATTGAAGAGCTCCAGTAGTTTTGCAACAGATGCTCTTCTTTACGTACTCGATGGTCATTCTAATCGTTTAAGTGATATAAAAGCCATAAATCTTAAGTATGATTTAGTGATATTTTGTCTTAAATGGTATAATAATGGTAAAATGGTGTTAATAATCCGTTTAAAATATTTTAGCGTTAATAGCTTAACTAGAAAAGGACTATACAAGGAGTCATTTAACTCAATGTTTAGTTATGGAATGAAATACTATGCACGTCAGTTGTTAAAACAATGCCATGTTTCTATTTTCAATTTGGATGTGTTGGAAAATATTTACGAATTGGATGAAATGCTAGAGGAAAAAATTAATCTTGATGTTAGCAGAATAATTAATTGTTAAAATATATTTCTATTGAACTGTATTATTTTTGCCCACTTTTGAATTAGGAGGAGCAATTAGGGCCTTTATGCAAT
Organism: Periphyllus acericola; assembly: GCA_949715065.1. Lineage (NCBI taxonomy): Eukaryota > Metazoa > Arthropoda > Insecta > Hemiptera > Aphididae > Periphyllus > Periphyllus acericola. Next base: position 9,370,467 of record OX454271.1, read on the forward strand.
AGTGTACAAGGCTCAATTGCGTCTACTGAACGTAATGAAGAAAAATGGAATTTCGAGGAATCGTTGCCAGAACGAGTGATATCTGCCTACAAAGGGACGGAAATGTCAGTGCTGTTATCTATGTCTGGTGCACTACAAAGACCTCATATTGGTATTGTTACATTTAGCGTATATTATATCATGATATAATACATTCAACTTGTAATGTCAAGGTGGAGAGGATGAAAGCGCTGCAGAATCATTCTTTAGAGGTCCCGGTCGGAACTTACTGGCAGTGCTGTCAAAATCAAATGTATCCGATAAGGTGTCAATGGCATATGATGGAGTTAGAAGGTATTATGAAACACATTGTGCTTGCATTTATTTACATTTATTATTCTGTTATTTTAGAGTTATAGAGTCTGGTGAAGAGGTAGTGATGCGAACACGAATTCCAAGATACATCAATCCAATGGTTCGTGGAGAAAATTATTACTATTATTTTTTTAAACTTAAAAAACAAATTAATATTTATAGGGAATGAAAAGTTACTCTTTATATGAAGCTGTTGGTTTACACTTATTTAAAATATTAAGTCGTACACTTTCAAATGACAGTTATTGGGCACACGTTAGTTTCCTTCCAGAGGGCAAAAAAGTCCTGCTGATTACTCTAAGGTAAATTTTACATTAATATGGAAATATTTATTTTAACTAATTAAACAATGTATTTTAGACGGGTGATTTTAGCAGAGAAATATCGCACCAAAGGACCATGGGAGATTGAATGGAGTATTTATGTAGATAATATTATAGATGCGCCAAAAGTCGAAGAAAATAAATTAATTTTCAAAGTCCGTCATGTATGTTTCGATGCTTCATTGATACCTTACCAGATAACAGTTTATAATTTATTTTATTATTAATTTTTATGTAGGATGAACATCAGTCAAGTTATTTCTTCAGAGGTGACGAAAAATGCATTGAATACAATGATAAAATAACATTAAAATGGATTAAGAATAAAATTCAACAAGTTATGGTCTTAGGATATGAGGATAAACCTCTTAAATAAAAACGTATATTCAAATAATATTAGAATATAGTTTAGAACATTACCTTCATGGACTATCAACGGTTCTTTTCGTTGAATAGTAGCAATATAATATATCTTGAATAATCCAAAGTAGTTCACTTTCTCATATTTTTTGCTGTTTTCTACAATAATTTTGATCGGAAAAAAATATGATGAAAAACTTAAAAATTTGATAAATAATCAAAACTCTTACGTTTGTAATTTATTCACCTAAACTTGAACTGTAATAGACAATAGTATTATGTATGGTTTAAGATATTCTTTGTTTTTAACATTAAGATAATGAAACCTATAACCATATTATTATCTTATATAAACCAAAAATAACTTAATTATTACCTCTAATCGGATTAGTGTTCAGTTGTTTGTTGTTACCTGATTCAAAAATAAATATAATAAATATATTATATAATATGAAATAAACTATAAATCATTTTCCTCCAATTGGTGAAATTTTTTTTCCTTGGTCTATATTGATACAAAGCAAACTATTCGCTACAAACATTTCTTATACAATTTTAAGTGTATAATACAAATGTTTAAACATTTTTTATTGATATTTCTTTTGAAATATTCTTGACCAACTGGTAAATGTGTGATTCGACTATTACATAAAATAACATTTTCGATTGCATTGAAAATTTGAAACTAATGTATTCGGCCTACACGGTACATTCGTGTTTATTTTTCAAATTCATAACGTTTAAAGTTAAGTCACTTACTGAAAACAATATGAATTTGAGTACACTGTTTATGTTTTATGCACTGCAGGGCTTCGTATCAGTATCCGTCATGGATTCAATAGATGAACGTTTATCGACGGCGTTATGTATAGGCAATTTCCCTACTCCGACGTGTAACGACTTTGCCAGCGTCTCAGTCGAACAATAATATTATTATAATATGTTATGATAATAATATTACTGTTATGCTTCGGAAAATGGAAAATATTAATATTTTACAATCGGACGTAGTTCTGCTATATTTTATCTATTTTTGATATCTGAACGTATTTTAATAATTTTTCCAAAGCTCTATTCGGTGTATAATTTTAATCATAATTGATCGAAAACGGTTTATATGCATTAAGCGAAGCGTCCTCGACGCGACGGCTTTGAGTGGAGTATAATAATAATGATTATAATTCATTGTTCGACCCACCGAACGGGTAATATTACGATTCACTGTGTCGTATTTTAACGTCCTGTAAGCCTGGTGGACATTTGGGGACCGCTGTTGATAAAAACAACGCGGCATTATCGCGTCAACCAGTATCGCGTGAAAATAATGATACAAAAAACAAATAAAAACACGTTACATTATTATTATTATTATTATGCGTATACATGTTATCATTATCATCATTATTATTATTATTATAATAACAGTTTTTGTCAATTATCGAAGTCTGCCATGAATATAATACGGCCGGTGAAAACAATATTGTTTTCAGCAGCCAACGTACCATATTGTTTTCATTTCCCGGTTGACTTGGTGATATCTGGCTTCAGTCCCCTTCCGGAACGATAATTATTTTATATTACTACAACACTCTCTCTCTCTCTCTCTCTCTCTCTCTCTCTCACACACACACACACTTTCTCACTCTCTCTCTCTCTCTCTCTCTCTCTCTCTCTCTCTCTCTCTCTGTATAACCGTCTCCATTCTCGTCTCCTCGTCCACACGTCCGTGGCGGCGCGGCGTGGTGAGGAAAATTCGCCCGCTCCTCCGGGACCGTTCCTCCCCCGTGTCACGATACCCACCTCTCATGTACGACACGGCGAGGAAGGATGCCGCGGGGCGTATTTTTCGGAATCGATGCACTCGGCGATTGGTTGGGCGTGAAGCGTTCTGCTTCGGTGCAATGTGACCCACGCGCGGGGACGCGAAGGGGAGGTCGGAAGCGGGGAACGCGGGCTGGACCGGCGCGCGGCGGGTCGGGGAGACGACAACGGGTGCCGAAAATCAATGAGCCCCCTGACCTGCCGGCGGGACTGCTCGCACAGCTTCCACAGTCCCGGACCAGCGGCCGCCGTATAAGCATCTCGACGTTTCGGGCGCGAGCCAGTAGCCGCACAGTAGTGTTCTCGCGCATACGTATAATAATAATAATAATAATAATAATAATAATAATAATAATAACCATAATAATAATAATACTACCGATGTGCCCTTTTATCAAACATATACGACACAGGTACAACATCTACACCTCTCATCCGTTATATATGAATAAATATATTTATTTAATTAGTATACAATTGTGTGTGTGTGTGAGTGTGTGCGTATATACGTAGTGTGCACACGGTACGTAAGACATACGATTTATATTTAATATGTATAATGACGTAATGACATACGTACGCATCGCTTGCTTTCGTATACGGTGCATGTGTACAGCGCGTTTCACGAGGGTTTTTTTGATATTCTAACGAGTATAACGCCTTACCACGTGAGGAAAAGCCTATAGGCTTTTACGGGGCACTCTGTACACTATGTACGTGTCTTGATGCACGCGAGCACACGCGAACCGAACGCGTTTTTCATAGTGTACACATGTACACGCGCGTATATTTTCGTACATGTGGGCACAGCACACGCGCACATGTATACGTATTATATATTATATGTTATATTTTAAGACTATTGCATACTCTGCGTGCAATCGTCCGATGGTGGTATATTATATATACTGTTGTATTATAGTTATTACATTCTGTTATTGTTTGTTATTTTTCTAACCGTACCGCGATCGGGTCTACTGCGGCTAACAAAAAAATGCATGCGTTGCTGCAGTAGTCAACACGATCCAGGTCTGCTGCACCCACGTACCCTAGCTGCGCTTATACTTGTACTTTTAACATCATTGATATCACCATGTTCACGAGTTGTGCGCGCGTTTTTCGCAGTTCGCGTTTGGAACAATCGCGGTTCTTTCGAGTGGTTCACGTGTGTGATACATACGCGTTTTAATCGGAGATATATATATATATATATATATATATAAATAGGTATACGCACGTATTCGATGTACAACCCTAGGCGGACCCTCGATACGCTGTACGGAAACCAGTCTGGGATTGAAATTCGATATGGTCCCGTCTCGAATTACTCGTGAGCGCTGCGTGGATTATACCATAATGTAACAGCTCAGTGGACGAGCCGACGACTAATCTAAAACGGAATACGATGAAAAACCTGCCACAGACACGTCACCACCCTACGTAATATATCGCGATAACGCGGTGTACGTTAACCGGCGGTGTTGGACGGAATTTTGATTGGGTCTCGCGTCTCGGATTGCACTGCGTGGGCAACGTCCTATTGGATATTTATCTGCAGTACGAGCAGGAAATTTATCTTAGACAAAATTGCTCTCGTGCGGCTCTGTCCTGGATGTACAGCTTTCGTTGTTTACCTTCGTGTTATTAGATTTCACCGTATGCCAGTATCTTACTGCACCCGTCCCACGGACTACACGTCATGCGTCCACGGCTTGTCTCGATATTATTGTGCCATCAATTGGACACTGCTGCTCTTGTATCGACTGAAAACCACGTAGAGAATAAGCATTTCGCATCACAACAAAAGTGTACAACGATTATAATATTACACTGTTCATGTGTACCAAACTGCGAATATTCCATTCTACACGAGGTTCTAGCTTATCTCGTAGAAGTGTCCACGATTGGGACGGTGGGATCAAATTTAACTCCTCGCAAGACACGTCTTACTTTATCACGCGTGCATGCAGTTCGTATCACGAAGACGTGTTTTTCAGCGACATGTGCAGTACTGTAAACTTCGTTTATTGTTGTCGTATACTGCGCGTACAGGTGTGCGCAGCACGATAACGTTCGAAAACAGTTGTAGAAGTTGAGTAACAGTGCGAACGTTGAGATGAAATCACACACAGAAATATTCCATTTTAGACGAGTTTCCAGTTCGCGCTGTGCGCTAATTGTCCATCGTAGCGTCTGCGGACGGGACCATCGCAAACTATAATGTCCGAGTCAGGTGATACCGAGGATCCATCGTGAACAGGCTTTTGTGCGCATTAGTTACAATTTGCCCACACGTAATTCCAGTATAAAGTACGTAATAAGCCGATGAACGTGAATGATAAACGTAAGTACAACCGAAATCTTTAATTCAAACGGAAGTTGTCACACAATTAGATACGCGGATATAAAAAGTATAATATGTATATATATGTATATACACACTTATAAACATGTATCATTATGTCGATGTAAAACAATATTTACTTATTACTAGTCTTATCAATGTCGATATAAACAGGTTTCACTGCATTATAATAATAATGATGATATGCGTGTTTCTTATAGGACTCGTCTAACCTAACCTAACCTAACCGTTCCCTTTACTTCCCCCCCACGTATACATGCCGTTTATATATTTATACTTTTATACAAAATATTTCGCGCGGCCGCGTAGAACCACGCAGCTGTACTCATACGATCCGATCGCGAGGTGACTACAATGATGATAGAAATTATATCGGTATCACCTGTTGTGCCATCGTGGTACTGCTGAAATCCGGCCAAAAACCGATAAAACGCCGGAAGGCGGCCGAAACGTTTACGCGTAGTACATCGTATCGATCGATGCGTGATTATAATAAATTATAACGTACGCGCGTGTGCGTATAAGTATTTAAATTTCGAAACACGTGGTCCCGATGGTCCGGCGATCGATTTACATGCTTAGAGGTACCTATATGTATATGTATTACTATACGCGTACTACGTATATAGTGTGGGGGCGTGCGATATATTATTATAGCATGGTCCCGACGCTTGTGCAGTGTACACGTACGTAATACGGCTGAGCCGTGTCGAGATTTGTCCCGCGATTTTTCACCGCACACGTTATTATTATTATTATTATTATTATTATTATTACTATTACTGTACCTATGTATCTCCGTAGTGTGTACGTATACGTTCTATACGCTTGGTCTTCAAATCGATAACAGTAATAGTCGGACCACGAACAATACTACGCTTCAGGTCCGCGGTTTTTTTTTCTCCCCCGATTCACACATTGCGCATGTATCTTGTACCGCGGGAATAAATACGTTGATGTCTTATAAAGTATATCATTTATATATACGTGTATGTGTAGAGTGTACGAATCGCATTACGAAGACCGAGTATATGCGATTCACACGCACATAGATTGCGGTATTAATATTCTTATATTATGTTTGTATGCACAGGGCGTTAACCGTTTTCAAAAAGTTTCGGCAACTTAAACAGTTACTTAAGCTATTATATACACAGGAACACTGGGGGAATGGAAGGGGAGTGAAGTTTTTAAACTTATATAGCTGTTTATTATGTTAGGTACGACGGGATTTTTTTTCTTCCGTAGATCAGATGATCAGAAAACACTAGTGATCTGTGGTTTTTATTGGAAATCGTTCAAAAAGGCGCTATAATATTTTACTCTATTACGTATACGTAATGTACACGAGAGATTTTTGACAAATAAAGTACAATTTTTCAATCAAATTTTTAAATTATCTTTTTCCGTTGTAGTTTATAAATCTTTTCCGCAATCACAATATACGAGTATTACTAATAATTCGTATCTTTCCCAAGATAAAATCATTGATTCACGTTAGAATAATCACCCCTCTACGACACCGACGTAACGCGTACTATGCTGAACGCTATTCGGAGGAGAAACTTTACCACTATTAGGTTTCGGGGTTAAGCGAATTTCTTCAGAAACGCTATATATTAATGTGTCCTGCTGTTTTCGTGACGTTTCTTCCCTCGACGAGTGTTTGGGACTTATCACACGCGTCATTTGTTACGGGTGCCTTTAAAAACGTGAATCTTCAAATAGTAGATAGAAATTAGTTTGATGCCGTTGTTACTGTGTAGCAGTGGCGTATATAGGATTTAATTTCGGAGGGGGCCGATTATGTATTTAGAGTTTAGGGAGAAATGATGGAGGAGGCACAATGACAAATATTGCTTAAACACTAAAAGACCTTTGGACTATTTGGACTGTCATCATTACTTCACCTCATTTTTTTATTTTTTATGAAATGTAATGTAAAAAATGTATAAAAACTCTTCATTGCAGTAAACAATTTTTTTACTACAGTCACTCAAAATTAATTAAGTACATATTTTCTTACAAGAATAAACGAATATTATACATTTTGAATACGAGGTTTTGAATCGACATTTGTCTCTTCATTATGACGAAGCTGTCGTACCCACAAAACTTTAAAGCATATGGCTAAACGACAAACTGTGATACGATATAAATACTCGGAAACACGAAAATACACGTGTCTAAAGCACGAAAGCCTCGAACTTGAGTCTCGGAGATACCGCACACAACTGATGTCTGATCAACGATAATAAATAACAAAATGTTACGGTCACAGAATATATTAATGTTATGGTATAGCAGTGATGGAATGGCCCCGGTGCAGAGTGGGACAAATCAAATATTAATAGAATATACTATCTATTATTATCTATTATCTATTATTATAAGCTAATTTTACAAATACCGATAATTCCTATCTAACTATTTCTATCCGACTACACAGACTACAGGCTATACAATTTTTATTATCTTATCGCATAAGCGATTTTTCATTTCGGGGGGGGGGCCCGGGCCCCATCGCCCCCCCCATATATACGCCCCTGCTGTGTAGTGTGTACCTACTGGCTACTATCAAACTACTATCATTATCTAGTTTAAATGGAATTTAATGAGTTGTAAGTGAGTGGATTAATGGCTTTGTTGACATGTGTAGAAAGATTGGAAAGACATTTTTATGAATCTAGTTATGTTTTATTGTATTTATTGGAGATACGTATAAAAGTTGATTATTCTTTTCAAGTTTGTTCAGTATTACTTTATTATCATTTTTGTTGTTGATATATTTGAATTTGTATGCTTACCACAAATCATCTTTGTTTATTATATTTTTATAACACCAAAGGTTATGTTGAACAAACAATTATCACAATAGAATACTAATTATCGATTGTATTTCATATAGTTTCAACAACATATACTAAAATAACGGCTTATGAATTCTTATAGAATAGTGTTTATCAATTTAAAAAAAAATCAAATACAATATTTATTAGTTTTTGAGAGATGTTTTAACTTTTTTAAATTTTAAAGTTTTTCGAAAACAGTTTATAAAATACGTGTGTCAATTATTGTCCTTCAGTCATTATACACTTGAGTGTAGGCATATAATTTTGGGTGTAGGTATGTGAATTGATGCTCTTAAGTCGAATGTTCATAACTGCGAATGCGATAAAATGTAATGATATAATATAATTGATTAGGTATAAAATATGTCAGAATTGAATCTTGAGATACACTTAGCTTTGGTATTACAGTCACTATAGATTCGTCAGATTGTTTTTGATCCATTGAATATTACGAAAATAATCTCCGCAAAGATTTGAGAATACTAACACTGAACCAACTTCCTAAAGCTCTACTATATTCTCTTTTATGAAAAACTAAAAGCTCACCGGAATCCACTAATTAAACAAATTTTTTCTTTCAATCTTTTCTATGACCCTCCAGGACCACTAGAACAAAGTTGGTCAGGTCAGACCTCCTCAAACTCATCAACCTATATTTTAAACGGTTGCGTGTTATTCCTGAGTACATGCCAAAATCTTCTATTCCTATAATTTTCAACTCGCATTGTCAATAGAATAGTCTATGGCAGCGGTTCTCAAACTGTGGTACGCGTACCACTAGTGGTACGCGAAAGACTACATGGTGGTACGCGGAAGGCCGAATGTTGGTAAAACGGAAAATTAAAAAAAATCATTAGATTCTTAGCGTAAATTCATATCTTAATTTTAAAACACTAATACATTTTTATAAATAAATAAATAATAATAATATTGTAATATTTTATTGCATTTTTATTTAAAATATTCGATGATGTATAAAACTATGTAAAGTTTGTATTGTTCTATTTTTAATCATCAGTGGTACGCGACTGATTGATAATATACTTAAGTGGTACGTAAAAAAAAAGTTTGAGAACCGCTGGTCTATGGTAATATAATTTTGAATATATTGTAGTCATATGGTTTTTTTCATCACAATGAAACTTGAAAATAGGTGTACTTCCGTAAAATGTCTCGGTTTTCTTTTTATAAAAGTACCCATACGATACTAAAATTATTATGCCATGAATGAAACGAATATTAAACTACTAGTAACGGTTTAAATATATAAAACATAATTAAAGTAATTCATGGTTTTTTTCATGTTCATAATTAACTTGTTTAATACTTTTATTGTTATTCGCTCTTATTATATTTACAATTATAATGTTAACTATAAACTTTTTTTTTAAATTTCTCAATTAAAAATGAATTGTTGGCTTAATGTTTTGGCTGCAAACATTTTATCTTAAAATATAAATATATTTGTATTCTTAATAAATATATTGATTTTGAATTTCTATTTCTACGTATTTTATGTAAATAAAAAAATGAAAAAAAAAAGGAATAATATTAACGTTTAAATCAAATTCAATATCGTAGCTAAAATAAGATGACGAAAAAAAAAAAAATAGAAAATAGATTTACTCTTTTTACTACACATTTTTTTTAATGATCCCGGTGATAGTAATAGTTATTAGGAGTTTAATATTTATTTTTATCTGCTTTCATGGATTATATAATAATTGTTATATTTAACTTTTTTTTCGGAAGTTAAAATATTATACTTTCAAATAATGACGAGATATTACCGTCTCTTCCGGTAAATCTAATGAAACGTGTTTGTTGAGCTAATTGGCTCTGCAACAGTTGGTTTATTTAAAAGTATACGTATTTTTTTACGATGCTAATAATTATATTTTCAAAATGTGTACTTCAATAAAGTATTATAAAACATTTACATTATACAAGGCGAGGAAAAATCAATTTAGTGAACAGGAAATGTTATGATAAGAAGTTATTAAGGTGTATGCGCCAAATATTGTAGGTACACAATTACGGTAATTTAATAGGTATCTGCTTATTTAGGTTTTTTTATAGGTACAATGTACATACAATTATTTATCTATATGCGTTGTATAATATAGTACAAAGGGAAAGAGAGTGAAGTCAAAAAGAATAAATCAATTATAGGTAATGGTATGAAATATTGGAAAAGTTTTGGAACCAGATTGTTTTCAATGCTTATAATGGGTACGATATTTGATTTACAATCCTATAATGTAAATCAAATGTTGTAAAAAAAAAAAACTGATTCACAGGGATTTTGAATATGACAATGTTTATTTAAAAAGGATTAGGTATGTGATCCGATTACGTAAACATTGGTAGATATACTAAAGATTAGAAGAAACAAATGTTTTATCTAATCTGTTTGTATACATGCTTGTGCCTGCAGAACATTCAATATTGATTTCGTACGTTTTCGAAAATAGATCTAATAACCATGTAGATTTTGAGCATGAAGCTTAAGTTTATCCAAAGTTTATAAATCTATGGTCATTTTTCATGTTGTAACCACATTAAGGTTTGTCCATTAGGACAGTACATTAATCTACACGAGTCGAGAATGTCAAAAATGCGAGCTCGTGAAAAAACGCGAATTCTTCTCATTATAACGATGGGTTTGTACCGAATTTATGAGGGTTTTTCAATTCATTTTACGATGTGGTAAATATATATATATATATATATATATATATATATATATATATATATAAATAGCGATGTAATAATTTTGCAAAATTGTTTGACTGTATTAAGTATTTTAATCTCTTAATTTTGTGCTGGTATATGCGAAACACTCCTCCACGAATAAAGGATATTCATTTATGTGATAACTTTCTGTGTTTATTGCGCGGGCTTGAACGAATACATTTTAGATAAGTTTTATTGCGCAACGACTATACAAGTATACACTGTATAGTAAATCGTACCGTGCCTTCGTCGTATTTATACGCGGTACCGATTTATGAATAAATGTTTTCGCTAAACTTTGAAAATAATAATTAATACGTCGTTACCTGGTATTATTATTTACACGTAAACGCACGCAGCAGTTCGATTGGTGAAGTGTGACGAGCGGTGCTATATTATATGATACATTGTGCATTATAATATTCAAATCATGTTTATACTTCGAATGAACAACATACGTTTTCTTTATTGTACAACATATTATGCATGTATTCAGAGTTTTGTTTTTTTTTTTTTGAGAGAGAAAATTCACCAAAAATCTTCGCGTAAATATATATAACGCGTGCTACGGGTCGTTATGGTTACGAGCAAAAACGTATTATTAAACAAAAATACATTTTATTTTTGTTTCCATAAAACATAATATCCTATGCATACATTTACGGTGATATCGATGGTAGATTTAAATTTTTTACTTTTATTTTTACCGCAAAGTATTAAACCTAGGTTTTTCGCAGCAGGTTGAGTGAAATCGTTGATATTTGAACATATAAAACCCATATGCATTCCTATTTTGAGACACTTCGACCGCAATTGCAAATAGTGTTTACACAATGTTGAATGGTACGCAATCATTTTTTTCGTAAAAGGTTATACGCGTGATAAATATTTTTTGTTTGAAAATAATATGAATTAACACGGATTTTGATTAAGCGGCCACGCGCATGTGTTCGTATATCAAAATAAATCATTCATTTTCCAAATAGGTATTTTACCAGAAATTCTGAATTCGTTTGTTTTTTTTTTTCGTGAATTTAAATTGATGTAAAGAGATGCCGCTGGAGTAAACGTACGCTTAATGGAAAAGTAATCGGCTGAAGCGTATTTCCGAGACAACCCTCACAGAGTAACTATATTACTCGTACAAAGTAACATCGCGTTGAGAAAATTATTAAAGAGAAGAAATAAAGCTGCTTTTAAATTGAATTTATATTTTACATTTTTGTAACAACATTCTTAGTAATAAACGGTTTTACTTGCTACCTTTTTTTCTCTTTTATTTAAATATGATTAAGTATAATAAAGTTGACATTTTTTTCTTAAAAAAAAAAAAAACAAACGGATAATGAGCAAACATTTACTGATGACATTCTTAACGACCACAATTTTTTTTTCTATAGAGTATACAAATAAAACGTTTATCAAATTTACTATGTGAAATTTATAAATTTATGTAATTATGAATTTGGTACTTTTTACGTATTACGTACCTATTAATTTGTGTCTGTTACTACGTTGTACGTAATATTATAATAATATTCTATTTCAATATAAATAACGGACGAAATATTTTGTTATGATGTATTACGGTTAATAAAAAGTTAACTAAAAGTTCTACGGTTTATCAAAATCAGTTTGTCTTATAACTAATTTTAAACTGTTATAACATCGTTTGGTGGTTAAACTTTCGACGGTAAATGCTTTTCCCGTCTAACTATATAGATTATCAGATTATCTCACATAACAGTATTAACGTACGCGTATCAAACATTATAATGAACGATATTGTATTTTATGTTATCTGGAAGGTGGAATTATTACATTAAATGAAAATAACGGTGTTCGTTATTAACAGTGGTTCCGTCTTGTTAAAATTTTCTTGGAAATCCTCGTAGCTCATTTACGTTGTAATATAATTTTTCTCTTCCTTCCTATCTATTTCCCTGATATTTCATTCCCCTTCATTTCCAAGAAGCGGTGATAGCGTTGCTCCATTTCCCTCTTCGCGGTTTAAACAAATAATAATATATTGTTTTTTGCATTTTTTTTATCGTTTTTCAATGAACTACTCCGGGACCAGATTACGTCTACACTTTTATTCATTGAAACCACGTTTAACAATAAAATTATATTCGTTCAGCCCTATTATCCAGCAACGGACTCGATCAACGAAATAAACGATTTTTAAACAGCTTATAAATTATATTTTAGCTTTTTTTATAATACATATTCGTTTGCAAAGTAATTTTTCCGATAAAATCTGATTTGTTTGACTCTAGGTGAACTTGAATTTTAAATTAATACAAATCTGTACCCTCGCGTTGTAATGATCAAATTTTACTATTTTTACGTATATATCACAATTAATATATTATACTTTAAAATTATTATTTCATTCATAAATTTGTAAAACAACAGCAAAAAATAATTCTTACAATAAATATTTGGTGTTTAATATTACTAGATCCTTGGAATGCTTGAGGGGAACAAGGCTTTTTGAATGACTACTGAGATCATAAAGTTTAAACTGATCCGGAGGATCGTGTAGCAGTTACGTTTTAGCCGTTTAAGGAGGTTTCCAGGAATGTATTCAGCGGATATTTCAAGCATGAGAGAATTTCAGTGAACGGAGAATCGAGTATGGAATCTTTTATATAATACGTTTTAGCAATGTCTGAAACGATTGGAATTAAGAGGTTATTTCAGAGGGTATGATTAGAAATGGAATATATGGCTATAGTCTATAAGGCGCTTTTGCGATTTGTCTTGGAGTTATGGATTGGTGAGTTTGGATTGTACCTACTAATGTTCGTTGGTTTCGATGACTTCAAAGGCTGAATAGGTCCCATAATATTAAATAAACTTAAATGACTGTCTGAGAATTCTGTATGGTTCGAATCATAATTTTGTTCGGAATCGGAATCGGTGTTTTTGTTGTGGATTCGGAACGAAGCAAATACTGTTCGAACGAATAGGTGAATCAGCGATACTTCTTGGCTCGATAAATAAACAAGAAATATCTTCTTTATGTTTTCTTGTCTGCTTAAAATATCGGTCCATTGATAAATTCCCCAACTCCCTGACACGCCAATCTTCTTAGGAAAGCCAACATAACGTATTATTGGTCTTACACAATAACGTGTTTTTTTTCTTTTCTTTTTACACTTTTTGGAGTAGTAGAGGTGCTCTGAAAATGTCACGTAGCTGTATAATGTATAATCGATTCAAAATTAAACGCAGATGGTACTTTTAAGAGGTCATTTTTCCAATTTTCCAGAAAATCTCGACAAACAACTTGTACATTTCGCATAAAATCAATAACCTGAAATTATTTTTCACAAAGTTCAGTTTAGAATTGTTTTTCCATCGCATTAATTTACCATTGTTGTGAAATGTAAAAACCACCACACCAGTCGCGGAGGGTGACTCACCCAATTTTTGTATCTCGCTTGAAATCCGTATCCGATTAGCTTTATTTGCAGCACCTATTTATTTATTATTTTTTTTTTTAATTTTTTTTTTTTTTTATATATTCGGGTATAACGTGGTGGTTTGTACATGGTTTATACGGTCGTGTCACCGTATGACTTTTAATGTCGCGACGGACTCGCGTTACAACGACACAATATTAAATTACAATAGAATAGCTCGGGTTTTTTGCGACGCGTATTAAGACTTTTTTTTTATCATTTACGTATATGCGTCGCACGTATACTGCATAGGTATATTCGGCACGGCATTACAACACTCGTAGAGTATTACAATCGCACGCGGTACATACGGAGCAAATTAGTGTGTATTATGCCTATGTATTGTATAAAACATGTATATATATATTGATAAAATACTGCTTGAAAGGTAATCGACTCCGAATCTCTTGAGTGTTACTTCATTGTACAATATGTATGCCACTTATTATATAAAATTCTCAATTCACTACCTTCCGTTAAATGTTCGGTCTCATCGCCAACAGTACAATAATCTGAGAACTTATATATATATATATATATTTAAAAAAAAAGTGTAAACTTTAAAAATTGCAGGTCACGCGTTTGCTGTGTACAGTGTACACTATATATACACTAATATAAATATATTTCCATAAAAAATACCACGTTTTAGCTACCTTCGAGTATAAATGTTCACATTATGTTATTATATACTTCCGTGGTATAACCATGTATACAGCACTTATGTACACTTAAGTCCACGCTGATTCAGCAAGCACATAATAATACGAGGGTTTCATGTTTTATTTTAGTCGAGCTTAGACAACCAAGGCGATAGCTAGTGCGTGGCCGTGCCGTAATGCGTCGCGTATCGTATCTTATCAATTACCTTTAACGAGACATTAAATACGCTTAATAGCTAATACTGTTTCACCCATATTGTTATTTAAAACAAGAACATGGTTAGTAAAAATAAAACGATGGAAAATCCAACGAAGATAGCTCTCTCGTCGACTTCTACAAAATCCGCGGTTCGCGAGGATAAAATAATCAAAATGTTTGTGTCTCCAAATCATTTCAAAGTCCTAGCAACGGGGGATATATAAAGATAACGTCCAAGTTAAAGCAACTCGTCTCACCACCAAAACAGAGTAATGATAAACTTCCTGATATTGTCTTAAAAACGTAACTGATTTTATTACGCTTTCCAAAATTCTAACTCGCAAGATGGGTCCAAAGGTTTCACATGCAGATCATCATACGTGACATCAAAAATTTCCCAAGTAATCAGGGGTACAATGCAATCAGTATTTAATATATACAACTCGTGTATGAACAAATTGCCACTACCTCTATTATAATATTAGCCTTGCTCGTAATATTCAAAATCACCAAAATATTCAACTCTACAGTGAAATTTGAATATTCAAAGAGGCAACTCGGTCCTCCCCAATGTCATCACTCATGTTCGGACATGCACGTAACTGTAATCACCACTATTCGCGTTGCGTAAAATACGGATAAGATCACACACCAACAATTGCACTAAAAAACGGAATGCACCCACAAATTATTCAAACTGTTATAGAAACCAGACAGTAAACTATTAAAGATGCTAAAACTTTCACAGATATGGCAGCACCAATCTTAAATCTAGAAAAATAGCAAATCATCCCATTCCAACATTTGCCGAACTATCACCCGCACCTCGAAGAAGTTGCAATGAAGCTCCCAGTTCAAACTTCAAAGAAAAATTATCTTACGCCAAAATCACAGTTAACATACCACAACCCGACCAATCACTGCACATCATCACCAAAGTCCTGGAAGAATTAAAATCAATCTTTAGCCTCCGTAACACTCACTTCAGTTATTGTTCGTACACCTATATTACGTTTATATAAATATATTAAAATATTACACACAAACTTGTTGGAACATGTTATGTGTTGATACATTCTAAATATAATTTCTTAAAAAAAATTGTATTTTAAGACTAAAAACTTGAGTATACCGATATTTGATCGCTTAATTTTAATAAATACAATTATATTGTAATAATGTATTGTTCTGAAATTGTTTTAGAAAATGAGAATGATTAGAGAAAATACAAATCGCGAAATTAAGCTTAGACGCTTATGTCACACTATGATTTTTCTTTCTTTTGTTCTATTCGAAAATTTGAAATCCATTCAATAAAAATAAGACGATTACTCACGAAAATATGATTGATATAATATCATAAAAATGTACATGGTAGAGTAGTGTGAAGAAGCACACACACACTCACACAGTAACGACATTTAACTAAAAATTTTAGTTACTCCCAGGTAATTCCATCTGAATATTCTATAATTGTTTAGCTAACGCAATAGTTTTATCGTTAATGATAGTTGTTCGGTTTTATTTTATTAAGCTTCTTTTCGAGTATCGTTCCTCATGTTTTATTACTTTTTATGAAGGTAGAACGGAATCCAGAATTTGAATACAGTATACTGGAATTGACACATGTATATACTGTGTCTTACGAATTTAACTATCCGTTCCTTAGGTTCAACGCCAGGAACATTTATATTACGATGTTGATTAGTATAAAACCTAATTTTATTTAATATTTTATAACAATTTCACGTTTAGTACATAATGTGTAATTAAATCTACGTTATTGTACAGTGTTATCGGTTTTGTAATCTTTTGGCGTTGTACATCGTTGCATATTACAATGCTAAAACGTTTTGAAATCGTGAAAAATCTCCCCCGAAATTGAATCCGACATTTTGTGATACACTGTGTAGACATTGTGCAGCCACCGGAAAACCGCGAGCCCTGGCGATAAAAGTACGAAGTTGTTGGAGGATATACCTGCGAAGGCTGAAATATACGCAGCACGGTATCGAAACGCCTCGCCAACTATATCTAAACTATTTGCTGGCTTCTTACAGCATATTAAATCATGTGGACCCACTCATTCTCAACCTGTAATTAATTTAACGCTATCGATCATGAATATAAAACCAAACCCGGGTAATTAATTTTAAATTTTCATCAACTTAACGCAAAACAAGAGTAAATAAAATTGCTCGATGAGATACAGAATTGTTGGGTGGCACTCTGAGATTCACGACTTTATTGTACTTGAAAGCAATGATAACTCGACACTTTCTCAAAAACGATGTGGTAAATTAAGCTCTTTTTTCTTTAAATTGTTTAAATACAAACAGATAAGTTATATATTATTATATTTAACTATACAGATGAAAATATTGTTAATGTCTTAGATATAATCTGCTGGAAATAATGAAACTATACTAAAAAAAACAAGACGTGTAATGGATCCAAAACGATCGATTTCATCCGAATCAACAATGAAAGACATGATACACGATATTCTTCGCGTGCGCACTCGTCGCAGTTTTTTTTCCCCGATCCATCCGTTTGTACGCGGCTCAATATGCACTGCCGAGAAAAATCGAAAAATAGCCAACCGCTCCAAAGTACCTATACCGGCTCCTATACCTTTTCTATCTAATTTATGACCGAACGACATGCCGCGTAACACTTATCTATACTCTTCTAAATGAAAAAAAAAAAAATCGACAAGACATGCGCACGATAATATTACGTGGCTCACCGACAAACGTATAATACCATTATCGTGTGGCAACCAACAGCGTACAACGATGATTAGAGACCTATTTATTATAAGCACGCGTGTTTTTTTTTTTTTTGTTTTAATTGTATTTATTTTATTTTTTTCCCATTTCGCCGAAACGGTCGTGCGGCCGACGACGATTTAAAACCACGATGAAATACTATTAGGTTTTGCGGAGCGCACGCGGAAAAAAAATTCACCGCGCAGCCTCACGGGCGTTGTAGCTCGCCGCCCGGTGTCGGGAAATCCGTCAGCCACGGTCGAGGGGCAGGGCGTCCCGGCGCGTGTGCGCGTAAAGCACATAGCCGTGTGATACACACGGCCGTGACACGATAATGTATATTGTAATAAAATATTTTTCGCGCAGCCCTCGTCGAACACGATTTTATTCTATTATTATCGGCAACGCGCGTGTTATGATAGTACGTCTTGCGCTGTAACCGTTGTCGTGGTTCGCCCGGACTCGTGTACCTAATAAGTTCAAATGCCTCGGCGTTTTCCGAACATGCCGATTTAAACTAAAAGCCGGGCCACGAATCCGAGGGTGGGATTGGGAGATACAAAGGTCAAAAGGTATAGACCACCTCCCCCTCCCCCCGAAATTTTTTTTGCCCATAAGCCGTGATCCTTTATCGTTAAAATGTGTACTGGGTGAATTCTTAACCATTCTCTCCCCCTTTTTTTTGGCCGTAAAAATGCTTAAATCTGGATAAATTTTGAAAGTTTGTACAGCCAGAAGAAACCTTAATGTTGTCATGAAAAATAAATTTATTGAAAACATAGCTTTTGTATGATTACTTGAACATAATCGTATTGAGTGTGGTTAAAAAATCACCATACATAAGATACTCGTAAAAAGAAAGGTAATTAAAAATAAAAGGATTTTTCGTCTTATGATTCATAATATTATAATATTACATACTACACATTTATGTATGAATATGTTATTCAAAATTATTTATAGTTGTAAAAGGTTTTAATTTTGGTTAGAGAGAATGTCATTTTTTTCGACGGCCCCCTCCAGGCCTCCATACATACAAAATTCTGTCTACGTGCCTGCCGGAAGGGACCGCACTCTACTGTATACGCGCAAATATCCTTGACGTATGCACCGGTTCGCCTGCGTCTGAAGTTATTATAATGCTAATCCATACGCATATTATACAGAGTGACTCATTTAAGCCACCGATTTACGTACGTGTTTCTGAAAGAGAAAATAACTATTTTAACAGCGATAACTGTAAATGTTTTTGATCTCATATTTTCGGTTAAAATATTTTTTCGGACATGTAGGTGCATAAAAATCGCATATTATAGAACCGGCATAGTAGCACAGTCGTTGATTATTCATATGTTTTTAATATTTAACTATATGGGTGCCGGGTGGATAAATGGAAAGGCGGAAGGTACCAGGTAAAATGCGTTGGTGCTCCGCTACGCTCATTTAAGCGCGTATTATACGCATAAGCTTATGAATAATAACTTTGCATTATGGTTGACCGTTTCGAAATTCGGATTTCGTACATCGACATTTCCAATAAAATATTCAACTTTGGAATTTTAATGTCAGTAGAATATATTTCGTTGCCTTATGACAGGTGAAAACTATTCCGATAAAAATAATATGAATTGCAATTTTTTCTTGTTGCGAATAGTCACGTATAGTGGTCATGATTTTAAATTGTATAACTACACAAATAATTCGTATGATAACACATTAATAGTTTAACGAAAAGTATGCTGTAATTAGTAATAATATGTAGATTTGAACACCCGCAACGTAGTAGCCTCGGCTCACAAGTTTCCACTATATAGAGAAATATATGCGTATAATGTACCTATATATATGGATAAATATGCGATATATAATATTATAATGACTTTCGGGCGTGCAGGATTTGTATTCCTTCTGTGCTCGGTAAACGTTCAGCACTAAATCCCTCCTTTCTACCATGATATCCAGCAACGACGAGGCCCAATTTTTAAAAAAAAAATCATATATAACCCTTTTGAAAAAAAAAAAAAAACCGATTTCGATTAGATGCATTCGACGCGCGCTTAAATAATAAATATGATCTTTCGGATACCGCGTCTGTGTACGTGTTTTATGATTTACGTATGTTTCTGGAAATGGCTTATTATATACTTTAGGTAGGTAGAAAGTGTGTGTGTGTGTGAGAGAGAGAGAGAGAAAGAATAGACCAAATGTATGTATTATAGAAAAGTAGATACGAGAAAAAGTACATGAAAAGCTCTAGATCGAATCCACTACAAAAATAATGAGATTAACCGTGTATAATGTTACATGATTATTAATTACTAAACTAGAGGAATTATATACATATTACGTGTATATTATAATATCATGATATAATAATTGGTTTAATGAAATCATTATTAAAGTTATTTCGATTAAAAACTTATTTTACTATGATAAAAAGTAACAATATAATCCATATTGAATCGTTGTACGCTTACCAATAATATTCGTAACTACGAAACATCACAACCAAAATCGTATTAAAGCTCGTTAGGGAAATAAAAAAATTGTTCGCTTAACAAATACTCTTTATTGAGAGAGATATATTCTGAGAAATCGTCTAGGTATTAATCTAATGCAATATATAATAGGTGCGGGGTTATCGTTGTTGGAAGATGTAAATAAATATTTCTTTTATAAATTGCTTGTTGTAATTATATTAACATAAATCAGACAATATCTAACAAAAGTATAAGTAAAGATATAAGTACTCTTATTTTGTTAGCATTTGTTTACAAGGTTATATTTTTATGTTTTTGTGTACCAAGAATATTTTTATCTTTTCAATTTAAAAAAAAAAAAAATTGTAAATATTCTCTTTGAATTTTTAAATGGTAACCTTTAGTTTTAATTTTCATCCCATAATAGATTATTTCTCCGAACATTTAGGTTTTCATAACTGCATAATATAAAACTTTTATAAACCGTATATTATCAGACCGAGGGTTTAATAATCATATGAAGTTTGAACAGTGGAATTAGAGAAGATAGTTTGATTATTTTGCCTTTTTTTGGGTTGCTCTTTTTTAGATTTACGATAAAATAATCAACTTTAGCTGTTTGTATGTATAGTATAATTCAATAGCTATTTTCCCTTGAAACAGTTATTCATATTAAAGGTTAAAGCTGGGATACGATGACTTAAATCTCAAGAGGAAATAAAACCCAAATTCTACTCGCATCGATTTAATATAATATTCATCGTTTTTTACGATATACAATTATACAACTCTTTGCGCGTGTCCATGGTTTATTTAATTTAACTGAATCTGGACGAGGACAAGATAAAATATACCAATACAAGTATATAACTGGGACATTTACGATACACAGATTATTGATGCGTAACCGTACGGTAGTAACGATAGAATTCAGTGGGAGGGGGACTCCTGCGGAGTTGCTCTTGACCTACAACAACACTCTTGTTTATATTATACACTATATCGTATTAGTTCAATTTGTTGTGTATAGTTTTTTTTTTACCTTAGATTAAGTACGTGTACATATTGTTCACTATATTTTTGAAGGCGTAGCTGGGAATAGGAAGATCTACTTGTCCCTAAATTTTTTACACGTTTTAGTTTTTTTTTCTCAATAAAACCTGGAAGACCAAACCTAGCCTATTCCAAACGACTCCTCGGAATCGAGGAATCCACTTGCCCCCTAGAATCATTACATTATGCATACCATACAACCATAAACGCAGGCTCTGATTTGTGGTCAAACCTAAAATAATATTGGCCCTTTTTTCATGGAAAACGTTTGTCCGTACTATGTAGGTAGATACTTTAACCATTTGATCCTGTTACCGCATAGAACAATTACTACCTAACAAAAATTTAAAATTATATTGTGTAACAATAAATTACGAGTACAGGCCACAGGGCGACTTTTTCAATACTATCATCGCTCATTTTCGTTTTTGAACATACATAATTTGCATGTAATCTTTAAGAATTATTTTATAATAGAGAAAGAAAGTTTTACTTTTTTCCCAATTATAAATAATATGCAAAATTTAATTTTCAAAACAAGAATAGTCTTCTTTAATGATGACAATACAATATAAAAAATGAATATGAGGAGATGATTATTTGTGATTACTTAAAAATTAGATGAAATTAATGGAGTGACTTGGAACTCCCAGTGCAATATGAATAAGTGCGTTACTTCGTTCTTCAGAATATAAAATAGTATGAGAAATTTAAAAACTACTCATAAAACATTTTTGTACTTAGTTGGCACATACTAGGTTGCAACACACTAGAGTAGTAAAATTGCCTATACATGACGCCGTCACGGAAGATATTTAAATATAGACATAACTACATGTACAGGATCACATTTATTGGTTCATCTTTTATTTTTACAACTGATTTATGCCACTCACCAAAAACCACTGGATATTTAGAGCACTGTTATTATTTGGCAGTCAGCAGCTACACTCCAGCTTTAAATTTGTTAACATATTAATTTTAAAACTTTATTGTAATATTTTACCGAACTCAGTGACTTATAAATACACTAAATATAAGGTATAACTGTAAGCGTAAGTATTTATTCTAAAATAAACACAGTTAAACACCGTATTTTTGTAAATGTTTTTTATTCAAATTCTCCACGTTAAAATTGAAGAACACTTCAAGGACTTTAAAATATTTCTAGAAATCAATGCTATTATTTTGCACTTGTTGTAATATGGTTGTCTTACCGTTATTATACCGCAATCTTTACTCGAATCACTTTACCATTTGTGTACCAGCCGCAGATCTTACACTCGATAATAGCCGGCCAAGAAATGTATTGTGCACTTGTGTGTGTTCGGGAAGTCGAGCCCTTCTGCACAACTAAGTCGTGTATCGTGTCGTGAGAATTTTGAAGCAAGCGTGTGGCGTTTGTAAAAATAACTAGTAACCACATCGGTATTAGTTGGTATCTGGACACTATAAGGTTAAACTCACTAAAATGTGCATTTACAGTTAAAAACATTTCACATATGTACCACAGTATAGCTACGTTTCAGTAGTATGTTAGTGATTAATGATAGTATTAGTATATTATACTACATAGTACATAGTCATACAAAAGTGGTGGTGAACCACTATAACCGCAAATGGCGAGGGTTGAGTAAATTCTCAGTGAATTTGGTTAACTCAGTTGTTGACGATACCATAATACCATCGCAATCAGAATGTAACTGCAGACACATGGCATCAAGAATGTCGTGAATTTTAGAACATATAGACGATACGTAGAGCTGTATGCATGAAATATAATTGTAAAACATACGGCAATAGTTGGTCTTATTATAATATTACAATCAGAGGCGTTTCGTGTGTTTTCAATAAAGTAGTGCACATTCAAAAAAAATTTAACGAACATTACATAGTGAGGTGAAAAATAGGAGAACACGATTGTTGTTTCGAATTTATAATAATTATAATCAAGGAATATTATCAAGTGATAATATGAATATCAAAATAGAATGCGAGTAAAAATAAATAATAAGCCGTCGCGCGACGTCCAAAATAGTTGGCTGTTAAAATTTCGAAGAAAGCTATTCTATAAGGCTTATTGTTCTAAAAATTGTTGACCGGTCGACTTTCAATTTTCATTAACTTCTTGATTTTTAATTATTTTTCTAGATTATAAAAAATTGGTGTACTATTTACACAGTTTTAAATAATAATATTAGCAAAGCTTATTGAAAACATGACGAGATGATAATAATTCATACAGTTTGTTGGTGAACCAAAACAATTATTAAGAACCTTGAGTACAATGAAAACTGAAAGTATTTTCCAAAGAAAGCGCTAAAAAATAGCTTTCTTCAAATTTCACAAAAATTATCGAATAAAAAGTGAATTTTTTTATCT